>VDFB02000008.1:355411463-355477113 GCA_007258455.2 Sequoia sempervirens | reverse complement strand
TTCACCAAATAGACTTTTAAAAAAATAAAATAAACTTAGTAGTTTAGAAACTACATTCAATTTTCCACAGATTCTATTGTTACATATTTTTGAAATAATATAGATAACTTATTCAAATTTTTATGTCAAGTTGCCTAACTCTGATTTTTCTGAATTTTCATTTCCACTTAAGGGCCTGTTTTTTCCATGATTATCCTACACATACCCATAAATTTTAAGGAATCCCAATCATCTTCCAATCAATATGACACTTTTTCCATCTCTTGTTTCTCTTCTTTCATAGGCTCTATGTTCAAAGTTGGAATTAATGTATTTAGAGGATTTTTTTTTCCTTTCTCAACTTGTAAGAAACTTTTAGGCTTTGGGTCTATCTCAACCCAGTATACCTTATTGTTATAGACATACTTCATGATACGACGAAGATTTGAAGGCACCACATGCATCTCATGAATCCAAGGTCTTCCCAAAAGAAGATTATATGAATGTTCATGAGGCATGACATAAATAGAAGTTTGTAAGGTATCCTTTCCAACTATAATAGGTAAAGTAAACACACCTAGCAGTTTCTTTCCTACATTGTTGAATCCTTGAATGGATAAGGAATCGAGTTCAATTCTTGATTTATCTACTCCAAGTCTATCTAAAAGATGTGCACTACATACATTAAGAGCAAAGCCATTATCAACAAGGGTCCTTTTTATTCCCATCCTATTAAATCTAGCTATTATCATGAAGGCCTCATTTTTCTTTCGCATTTGGACCAAGGGAGGTAGCTAATGTTGGTGAAAATTAACATCTACGTTAACTACATTCATTACTTAAATTAAAATTGCTACATCACTTGCATTTGTATTAGAGGGGATCACAACTTGTTGCAAGGTTGTTTGAAGCATGGTATGATAGTTAGGTGAATTTTGAATTAGGTCCCATAGGGATATCTTTGCAAGCGTATTCTTAAGTTGTTCAATAGGATCATACTCCTTTCCACTATTCAAAGGCAAATGAGGAGTGCTAGGAAAGATGGGGTTAGGCAAAGGTAAGGTTGTTGGAGTTGGTTGTTTTGCTTGTAGATTATTTTGAGTGTTATATGTATGAGCAATGGTATTATAATTTAATTGCTACAAAAAATTGTTCTTAGGTGGTTCAAGGGTAAAAATGGGTTGGTTTTGAGTTTTGACATTTATGTGAAGGCGGGTAGATGACAAGTTGAGGTTGAATGACATTTACATCTCTTATTTTTTATTCATCATAACAAGCCTTGGTGGATGAACCTAGTGAGATGAAAACCTCAAGGGCTTCATCTATCATAACAAATTCATCATTACTATTAAAAGGCTTGAGGGTTAGGTTAACATGGAAAAAGATATTTTACATATTCAAAATAACTATGCTTTCTCCAAGTGGTTCATCAGTTTGTAGGTGTTTTTTTTGTTTTCTAACGAATTCCAAATGTAATCTAGTCTAATTGAACTATGAACTAATGTTGAAAATGAAAATTATAGTAATCTAATTCTATCCACAATTGCAATGAATGTAAAAAATACTAAATCTAATTATTTGAATGTAACATAAAATCTACAAATTCAAACTGATAACTAATAGTGGCAAATAGAAACACAAAAATAAAGAATTCAATGTTGTAAAATGTAATTTAAAATATGAAATCTAGGACTAAATCACCTAGAGGGGCGTATGATTCCCAAATAGGGTTTTTTAGGGGTCTGAACAATGAATAACAGTCAGCAAAAAATGCCTAGAAATCAAGCAAAATCTCTTGTATTGGGACTAAATCGCCCAGAGGAGCATATGAGTCATAGGTGAGGATTTTTGTACCGTTTTCAACAAATTTTATGTGAATGTTTTTTTTTTTTGTTTTGGATGATGTCTAAGCTAATTGCAAATGTAGATTTTAGATGAGATTCACTGATGCAAGATGCAAAAATGCAACCTATATGCACTTTCACTAATGCAAGATTTAGAAACCCTAGAATGATAATTAACTAATGCAAACCCTAATGAAATGTTAATGCAAACTAGATCTAGGATGATGATTCACTCCAAATCAAAATTAGTATGTTCTAAATGTAGATTCACCAAAATGAAAGGTGGAAAATTATCGTTGCTTATGGTTTATGGCATAGAACAACAATTTTCTTCACTCTCATTCAAGGAAACCCTAGAGATCTCAATCCAATGTAGAAAGGGGAAAGAGATCTTGCAATAGGGTGTCATAGGGTCTGATTAAGAACTAAAGAGGGGTTCCTCACTAAGCTAGGGCTTAGAAAGACTAATGAAATGCAAGACCTAATGCTAAAACCTCGTACAATGCAAAACTTCACTAAATGACCTAAAAATGCATGTAAATCATAACAAAAAGCTAAGAGATCAAAGATGTGCACCTGGAAATCTTAAGGAGCTTAGAATCAACTCTGAAATGCTGAAAATGTTGCTTTTAGTGTACACTAGGACACATATGCCAATTCTAGCATATCAGTCCCAGTTTAGGGTTTCTGGATTGGGACATGTTTTTGATAATGTAGATTCAAGATCCTCAAAAATCTAGAAATTTTCTTGTAGTGGGACTCATATGCCACTTCTGGCATATCAATCCCATTCTGCTTTTTTGAGAATTCAAACTCCAGATCTGTGCTCCAATCTCTACTCTTCTTTCCCAAACTGATTCTCAGATCTAAACTTGTAAAAAGGATCTGTAAAATAGAATATAGTGTTGATTTTCTTATATAGGGTTTTCCTTGGTCAAACCCCTAGTTTGGTAATTAAACCTTGATGGAAACAATGAATCTTGAATGTAAATGTGAACATAAACCCTAACCTTAAGTGTGTCTAAGATTAGGAAACCTAAAATGCAATGCAACCTTATTCTATTGTGCTAGATTCAGATGCATGAATGAAACATGAAGATGAATGATTCATTTTGAGAGATCCCTAATCACCCAAATGAGCCCTAATAATGTATGTACCTTCCTTAGGCTGAATGTAAAATGATAATGGAGGATGGAATCACTTAGGAAACAAGTCATTAGGCTTGGCTTTATGGCTAGTTGCATCTCCCCAACCTAGAACCCATCATGATTCACCATAGGCAACCATAATGAATCCTTGAAAATGCTAGATCTTGAATGAAAGTGACCTTGAAGACCTACAAAAACACTTTAATGTTGCTCCAAGACTTCAACTTTCCTTGCTCTTGAAACTTGAATGCTCTTGTGAAAGAATACTTGAATGCTTGTGAATTCTTAGATCTTGAAATTACTCTTCTAGATTATTGCTTAGATGAAATAATGACTTAGAAGCTTGTTTATATAGGCAATACTCTTAATTTACTGTTATTTAGATCTCAAAAGCCGACATCAACCAAAAATTAGAATTAAAAACTTGAATTTCCCACTCAAACCTTGAAAAGGGGCCAAATGGGACTCATACGCCCAAGGTGGCATATGAGTCCCACCCTAGATTTTTGGGGTGGGTTAGAAATCTTAATTATTTTGATGATTTTGTCAAGTTTTTAGCTGAAATTAGCCTCAAGATCCAAAATAAAGGGTCTTAGGGGCCTAATGATAATGATTTAAAGGGGTATTTAATACAAGGGTGCTAAAATAGGTCCAAATTAAGTGTGAAATTGTACCATTTTCAAGAGCGTACAATTTTCTACACTATACAAACATAGGGATCTCCTTCTTGTTCGTCATCCCAAATCTACCTTAAGTGGTTAAGCTTTTCTCCAAGGAACCTTGCCCTGATACCAATTGTTGAATGAAAAAAACAACTGAGAGGGGGGGTGAATTAGTTGTACCTTAAACCTTCAAAAACACTTATTAGCATTCAGATCCACATTCATACATTAAATCCTTAATCTATTATGATGATTTAACATGAAAAGACAATAACAAAAACTAAAACTACTTTAACACCATCCACTACTAAAACTGAAACTGATCCTCAAACATACTCAAGCCATCCAAAATGGTCGTCATACTGGGATACAATGTTGACATCAATGACAACACTGCAATGCATGACTGTACAATTTGTGTTCATCCCACATGCTCATGTTGCCAACAAATGGATTAATGACAAACTCCTTATTCTTCCAACAACATCAACCACTTAGTTGTCCATCACGATCAAGGCCCAACTCAAAAGGAAAATTGGAGTAGATTATTTTGCTTTTCAAGAGGAGTAATAACTTGTTATTGCTTAACAAGTTGGATGTGCTAAAACCACCCTCAACAATTACTTAATCAACTTATTATATTTACATGGAATATGTTCCAACCTTATTCATTGATTATGTCAATTGGCTATTTATCATGAATGTTTCCACACTTCATCCCTATACACTAATAGTCTTTCCAAGCTGCTTCTCAACACCATCCATTTTAGATACATTTATAGAAAACAAATTTGACAAATTTATAGAAGGAGGAAATTTTCTCACCACAAAGACTAAACTATGTTAGAAGGATTAG
The DNA here is from genome assembly GCA_007258455.2 of Sequoia sempervirens. Taxonomy (NCBI): domain Eukaryota; kingdom Viridiplantae; phylum Streptophyta; class Pinopsida; order Cupressales; family Cupressaceae; genus Sequoia; species Sequoia sempervirens. Next base: position 355,472,623 of record VDFB02000008.1, on the reverse strand, counting down.
ATCATGGACACAACCTCATATAAAACCACATAACACAATCTAAATAAATTTATAATAATTCAAACAATACGTATTCAATTATAAAGATCAAATTACAATTATTAGTTGCATCCATGAATTAGCCATTTTTCCTAAAATCATTTTATCGAATATTTCATTACTTATTAAATACTTATATCTCCTTTAGATCTAGATATAATCATAGGTCGCATTATATTTTCCCTGTTAAAAAAAAAAAAAAGCCTAAAAAAGTTAGTTTTGGAGAACAATCTAGAGCGAGGAACAGCACATCCATATCCATTCTTAAATGGTGGACCAACACGCTCTTTAAAATAAAGGTTGTTTTTCATCCATTCAATGTGAGGGAAGAAACTATTTTAATGGTACCAGAATGCATTAATTTTTTGACGTGGGACTGGCTTTGATATTCGAGGAAAGAACTGACCGGCAAGCTTTCAAATTAAGTAATAAAAGAATTTTTTTCCCACTTTGTACGTGATAGAAAAAGTATAAATCTATTGAACTGGATATCAAGTAATGATTCAACAATCACAACCAGGTGATTTTTAAGTGCTCAAATAATAAGGAAATATAAGTACACTTTTATGAATGAGAAAGAAGGAATAGAAATTTAGTTTTATGGGTAATTTTCAAACTTTTTTTTTATGGATTTGTTTTGTGATTTGATTTATGTTTTATAATTAGATTTAATATTTTTTTATATATTTGTTTAATTTTTTTTTCTGATAATTAAATTTCTTTTATGTTGTTTTGAAAGATTAAAAATGATTAGTTTTTTATTTTGACTTAATTTTGTATATTATGCAAAAAAAAAATTCATATTTATAAATTTGATCTTTGATTTGAAGATTTAATATTTATTGTAAATTTAAAATGTGTTTATTATTGATGATATCTACAAATATTATTAGGTTTTATGGTGTAAATGTTATTCATATTAGATTTTATTGTGTAAATGTTATTCATATTTTTTTAACGTGGAAGAATGGACATGTGACATCTTGCCTCCAACAAGATGTTTTAATCAATCAAACCAAAACCCTCCCACCATAAAAAATTTTCATAATTAAACTTTAAAAATCAATCTACTATTTTAAACAAAGATGAAATATATCAAGAAATGGTACAATATATCTAATTTGTTCAAATTATAAAAATATTAATAAAAATTAATCCAATGGCCATGTACTTAAATAATGCTCTCTAAATAATAATGCAAATTTAAATAATACTTTGATAATCAAAAGAAGTGATAAATAGAATAGATCCAAGCCACAAATTTAACCCAAAATATTTAAATCCAAACCCTAAAAATGTGTGAAAATAAGTTTATATAAGATTTTATCATTAATTGCCAGATTTAGAAAATAATCATGTCGATTAAAGTGAGTGCAAACGTTTTGCTTCAATATTCCGCTGCGTACATTGAGATCTAAAGACGAAGCAAATGATTCGAATCTGTTTTTTATTGCCAACAAATTATTTGAATCCACGTGTTGTTAGGAAAACCCGTATTAAACACTCTTCTTCCACGTTTAGGTTTGTATTGAGAGTGGGGAGGCGCATTAGACGACGCTTCGGAGCAGTTGGAAGGGAGCCGTTGATATCTTAGCGGGCCTCCCCACAATCTCTTCCTCCATATATTATATGTTTTGGCTCTGAGGAACTTCATAGCAATTGTGCTCTGCCATTGCCATCTCTTATCTAGGGAGATTCTTAGTTTTCACTGAAGAAATGGCCGATTGTTGGATCATAAGAATTTCTGCAGGCTATTCTGGTCTTTTGGTCCCAACATTTCTGCTCAACTTTATCTCTGCTTTAGAAGACGTGAACAAAGCGATTTGTTGGGTCCTTTCTCGAGTTGGATTCTTAGAGCCCGAAAGCCCTGCGTTGGAAGAATCCTCTGAGATTTCCCTTGTGTGCGCAGACGTCATCAGAGAGAGGTTGCCCCTGCTGACGTTTGGAAAATTTGCAGCGAGGTTTAGGGAGATCGAGGAGGATATCGTGTGCGCCGTTTGTTTGAACTCGTTTGAGAAAGACGACGAAATAAGAGAGCTCTGTAATTGCTGTCATGTATTCCATAGAAATTGTTTGGACAGATGGATTGATCAGCGTCACGACACATGCCCTCTTTGCAGATGTCCTCTTCTTCCACAAAGGCAGACGGTGGATGTAGAACCAGGAACTCTCTGGGTGGTCGATCAGATCTCCTATCTCTTCGGGGAGGATTTAATGGTTTCTGCATAGAAAAGCAGCAAACATATTTCTACTTGTATTTATGTAATTGGATCTGATGAGCCCAACATAAAGAGTTTAGTCCATAATAATAATTAGCTATGGGTTTTCTTGCAATGCCGGTCTTTCTGTTCAGAAATTCAAGGCATAGGAACACTGAACCGTAGAAAAGAGGTTTTACGCTAGTTTATGTTTGTTAAGCATTTCTCTCGACTTTACAACCCCCAATGAATGGATTGTAACATACGCCATCACGTCATTAAAGAGTGTCTAGGGTTCGTACAGATAATAACAAGCCATCGTTTTCCGCTGTTTGAATTTGGCATTTTTTATATATCAAGACGTGATTTCTAGAACATGCCAGTGGAAGTGCAGTTACTACTGAGGAAGGATTTTATTATTTCACTTGAGCCAATTCTTTAATAGTTGGGTTTGCCGTCCACTTTTATTGTACATATAAAAAAATACACATATAAACATAAATTAACAAGCGTCTGGTAGTGGCAAGTAAATATTTTACTGAAATCGATTAGAAATAGGTAGTGGTGATCAAATTTCCTTTACTTAATTGGTGAAGAATTGCATGTGCTCCATGTGGATAGGAGTAGGCCACGTTGTGAGAATGCAGACACTGACACAGTTACCATTCTAGGATTTGTCGGGTACATCATAGCTGAGCGAGTTTAATGAAGGGATCTAACCTAACCTTTAACTCCTGATTTTGCTGGTTGTCATGATTCCTGATCCTGCTGTTGGTGCTGCTGCCCTTCCATTCCACTGGTAATGGGCTCTGTCGCAAAATAGCTTTAAAAGTTAGAAACAACTTATTGCAGAAAATACACAAACAAAAAATTTAAGTCAATGTATCTGTTGGCAACGAGAAAGAAACTTTCCACGTATCAGTATTCCAAGATTGACACAAGTTTCTCTTCCTTAAAAATGATGCAATATGCATTCGTAGAATTTGGGATGCAGAATAAGTAACGAAGAAAAATAGCAAGTTATAGAGACCTTAAAAGCTTTTGCAATCGATATCGATGCGTTATTCAAAAAGAAAATAGAATTTGTAGTTACAGATGGTAGAGTTTTCTATCATTTATGTAGTATTTAAAAGATTGTTTCAGAATTAATTGTGTATATTTTTATAATATCATTTAAGATTATATTAAGAATCCATCAATCAAAAGAAAATGATCTGAAATATTGATATACGCAACTGATTTAAAAAACAATCTTTACAAATTTTAATTGTGAAAAGATTATTTCTGAAATCAGCTGTGTATATTTTTTATAATGTTTCAGATCATACTCAACAATCCACAACAAAAAAGGATCTGAGATATTGATATTAAAACATACATGACTGATTTCAAGAACAATCTTTTAAAATCTCTATCCTTCGTCTTAAAATTGGAAGATCTGTAAACAAGAGCAATAGGGAGAAACCAAATGGACAATGTCAAATTTGGCTGGTAAACACTTTTCATAAATCTAATTTACAGCACTCAGAATTGTCTGTTTAGAGCACATGAAGGGGAAAACATGTGCGGTGAGTGTTGATATAAAGTGAACGCATATCCTCCACCTTAGCAGTCGTGGCAGTTCATGCGATCTCCCATTTAAATAAATTAAACTAAATTAAAAATTTAAAGGACTAATGAATAATCAGATGTGTACAGACAATTTTAAAATACACGCAATAACATGTGAGTTGGTTGTGTTGATGTTCATCCTCCTATGTGCCTCTGTAATTTTGTCATGCATTATAGACTATTGTGTACATTCTTCCGTCTAGCAGTTTTACTACATTTCGTAAAAGCAAAATAGTAAGAAAAGAAAAGTAGGAAGATAGAGAGGGTGTAAAAACATCTAAGCACGGTCTATATGTGACAGGTTGATAGACTGGATGACATGTTTTGGCAATTTTGTGTATGCAAGACGTGCACGCAGACAAGGAGTATTGTCATGGAAAACACACCAAGGGCTGGTAGACTATTGTCACACCCACGAAAAAAGGGTTGAGTTTTTTTATCTTTATATAACCAATAAATACAATACATAATCTATTAATTTCTTTCTAAGTATTACAATTTTTATCAATAATTGTAATTATTATAATATATTCATGAGTCATCTTATCACATATGTAAAAGTGATCTTATATTATATAAATTACTGAGTTCTTTAAACTAAATCTAAAAGTCAATCCATTCAAGTTTTAGTTGGTGTTAAGGAGGTAGTCATTCAGCACATTTGCAGAAATCTCTTTCCTCCCCAACCACCAATCTTAGGGATGAAGTATTCTAATCATAACCCAAAAGTGTAATACATTTTACATTGGTGATTGTCTTATTAATTTTTTTCTCTTAACAAATATAATAGACATTCATTCAAAATCAAAGACTCAACAATTGAACAATGCCCATCCAAATTTACAACACAAGTTCACAATATCAAATGCATACTAAACAATCACACCAAAGCAAACACGATATTACAACACATTACAAGAAATCATTTAAAACAATCAAAAATTTAAAAAATAACCAAGAATGCATAATATGAGATAATTATAACTGTTAGAATAAATGCATATTTACTTACTTAAGTTTTATCTTAGGCACATAGTTTGCATTTAATAGGGTAATTAGATTTCTATTCCCGTATTGGGTGGTTGCACACCCGTTTGTCATTTTTTCATGGCTTTATAAGCCTGTAACATTATGTACATTAATCATCTCATATTCAGCATATATTTCTCTTCGGTGAGAGAAGGTTGGGTAACATTTAGAGTGGACCACAGACTCTAGGATTGAAGCAATCTCCGCATTTTCATTTTCCAGGTGTGCTAATTGTGGGGAGTTAGTAATTCAATAGATGCAAGGGGTTCCGTGATAAAATTGCACTAGCAAACTCAAAAACAAATCTCCAATAAGACAGCCTCTAAAAATTATTTTCCACCACTTTGCAAAAAAGAATATCTCCTAGCAAAAACTAATTATTGGAAAAAAATTGAGCCAAAAATTAAGCACCTCAACCAAGCAGCCTCTTCACAAAGCACAATCACAAGCCTCTCCAACGCCTGTGAGACTTGCTCAGAACAATTTTTCACACTGCAGTGCTATAAAAATAGCAAAACTATCCTCCGCGCTGCCAATGTGGGCTTAAAATCCCAAGAGCTCTTCAAAAGAAACTCAGGCCCACACCACAGAAGCCCTAAATTGCAATATTTTAGTTGAAACTTTAGAAAAGTATGAAGTTTCAAAAAAGGAAACATTTCTCTAGCGAGCCTTCAAACCACCTCCACACAATAGAGGAAATGGCGTCCTTCACATAGATGAATCGGCCTCAGGTTGAAGACTGTAGGCCTCTTACAGAAAATCACCTCCTCTAACACAAAAAGTGCCCAGCACAAGGGAAACGAGCCTTCAAAAAGATTTAATAATGCAAATCGCACTCTCAGAGGTAATACGCAACCCCCAAGAGGAAAATTACAGCCTCAAGAATTTAAATCGCGCCCTCCAAAAGACTCTGTCGCCTCCAAGAAGAAAAGTCACTCTAGCAATATGCATATAAAAAGGACGCCTCTTGTGGAAATCACATTATAGGGGATTGAAATGTTCTACAAGTCTTCAGATGAAGTCACACGCGACCCCAACAGCTTCAAAATATCGGGCCTCTCAACCAGGTAAATCGTGCCCAACAATGACAAGAAATTGGGTCCTCACAGGAGATAAATCAGCCTCAACGCAGGCAAAAAGATCACGCTGCCTCCAAATCGCTGCCAAACAGAAATGAATCACACCCACCATGAAAAACGAGCCTCTCACTTCCAAATTTGAAACGCAGCCACAGGAGAAATCACGAACCTTTAGATGTGCCACACATAGAATGAGATAATTGGAATAATGAGGCAATTTTGAAAAATTAAAAAAAATTCAAATGCCAAATAAAAAACGATCTCCAGCCACAACTCTCCAACAAAAACTCTTAGGGAAGATACTGCAAACTGGGAGGCTTTGATACTATGATAGAGCGAATAACCCAAGATCATCAACTGCAAAAAACCTTCACAAAGTAGTGAGAGAGACACAGGTCATTTCACCAAACAAGGAGTGAAAGATATGAGATGATACATTACATAATGTTACAAGCTTATAAAGCCGTGAAAAACATAGACAGGTGAGAAACTTCCAGCATGGGGAAAACTACCTAGGAGTAACTAAATGCAAAATTAATCTAAATGCAAGCCTAAGTAAACTTAAGAGTAAATATGATATTTACTCTAACAATAACAAAAAATAATGTACACACAAAACAATATCAATACAACACACTCTTTAATGTTCTTTAATACCACACCAAAATGTCAACTCCCAACTATGTAGTGTTCTAGTATACCAATTACCTCACACAAGAAAGAAAACTAACCATAACAAGCATAAAGCATGCCACCTCACCAAGTGGAATATGCATGCATACAAATAAGTCAAGCCACAAGGCTTCATAGAGAGAAACTTCCAGCTTTATTGAAGGAAGATGATCACTAATGTATAACATAGCTTGTGGACTGTCTACCAACAAGAGCACTAGACAAATTGGTATAACATACCTTGGTGATCATTAAATTTTACCTAATTAATCTAATCATTCTCAAGTCCATGATTTTACAATAAACTAAATAAAAAAATAGTTTAAATCTATCGATCAAGGTTTACTAATTCACCAAAAACAATTCAATTCGCATAAAATACCCTAGCAACATTGTTAGATAATTATTCTTGCTGGCAAGAGGAAATGGAGAATTACAATTTAGAGATCTGTAGCCTAGTATCCCTTATGTAGTATGCTTATACCTCAGAGGATATAGTGAGATAAAAGAGTGTGGTTGGAAGATATATCTATCAGTTTTTTATATGCAACTTAAACAAAGACAACATTCATCCATAACACATACATGTATTAAACCCTTATAACTCTATATATTTATATATTTATATATTTATATAAAAATTACAATAACAAGTCTTGGCCTCTGCTCTATATTAGTCTAATCCATTCTCTATCTCTCTATTTGATAATATCTTAATCTGATATCTATTACATAAATATATTAATGCTTTATATCTTATAGGGACACAACCCTTATAGAACACCTCTTAGCCCATCTTCCTTGTCGGCCTTAGGTTCCACAAGTCCTATATGGTAGGTTGCAATATCTTTTAGGTCTCTATCATGTGTCCTACTAACATCATCCCCCCTTTAAAAACTATGTCTTGTCCTCAAAACATGTTCTTTAGTTCCTTGGAAGGATGCGTTTGTATATCACCATTTAGTTCCATCAATGTAGTATCCCATTATTGCTTTACTTGTTGGAGTACCTTAATGTGTCCTTGGGTATTTATGTTTGTGGCTTCTTCCTCCACAAGATTAATAGGTACCTAGATTTGATATGCGATTTTTTTGGCTTCTCCCAATACTCCAATTAAGTGTGCCAACTTGATGTTGATTATTTGTTATCTTTGTTCCTCAACTTGTTGTAGTTGGGTGTGTAGATTCTCAATTTATGCTCTTATTGTGCCATCCATGTCCTTGAGTGGATCATATGAAGAGGCGATATACACTATTTGAGCCTCCAGCTATATAATTTGGTCCTTTAAATTCTTGGTTAGGTTGGGACATTAAAAAAAAGGTATAGTACATTAGTCTATGTAATTCTTCCTTTAATATTCTTTATTTGTAACTCTAGTTGGGAATGCACTATTGCACATTTCTTTGTGACCTCATCTATTTTTTCTTCAAGATCTCCTATTGTTCTTCTTGCTTTATCTTGGCCTTCTACAATTATAAATCTAACTATAGGCCACCCACCAACTGTTTGAGTTGCTATACTAGGGGAAGGTAAGTGCCCCTTTATATGTGTGCTATTGAATTCTGCAATGTCTACACCACCTCTTCTAATTGCTCACAACTTTCCACATGATGTTGGAGTATCTCTTCTCTTGTAGTAGCATGAAATATATCCCCAAGTTGAAGCTTTTGCAGTGGAGGCATATTGTCCAAATTTACTTGTGAACCCACTATTGACAACTAGAGTAGTTGTGGTGTGGGTGTTGGTTGCAGTTGTTTCTATTGTGCAAGAAATATTTAATGGATTGTACAGGAGAGATGTATGTGGATGCCTCTTTAGTGTTTTCTTTTTGTCCCCCCATTCTCCCAACCACTTTTTTGACTACTTGTTGGAGGAGGTGTTGGTCACTTGTTTACATTTTCCTCTTCCAAGATGGAATCTAGAATCTTCTTGGTGAGATTTTGTCATTTCTTTCTCCATATTGGTTGTTTCCATTTTTCTCCCTCCATTAGGGTGTCTACCCTCTATTTTATTCAAACCTCTTTAGCTTGGGCTTGGGCTTGTGCCAGCTATTCCTTTTGTTTTGTGTTAAGGTCATACCCTACCTCCTTGATGGCTTTCTCCATTATCTTCTCCTTTTCTTTTAGGGTCTTATCCCTCTTCTCTCGAAGTGCAATAATTATTGGCTCCAAAAATTCTTAATCACCTCCTCTTAGATTCTATTAAATTTCATTATATAATGTACTAAGCTTTGTATTATCTTATCTTTATTTTGTACGTTAGCATCTTCATACATGGTGAGGACTTGCATTTAAGAATATCATGGTAGATGATGGCATTTGTAGTCACCATGACATCAATTGGTGGTTGTGGTTTCTTTTGTACCTCTGTTTGTTGTATTTCTATTGTATGGTCCTTTTTCTTTTACGAAGGATTTTATACATATTACACCTCATCTCCTTCCTCCTCTTCTTTAGAAGGCTGGATTATATTCCTCTTTACTAGTTTGTTTACCCTTGCTTTGTGAATCTTCTTCTCCACGCTCATTTTTATTAGAGTTTTTGATACCTCTTACACTTCTAGTGTAGTTATTGTTTATGATGAAGATGCAAGTCCCTTTGATTGTGTGCTAGTGGCTCCATGCAACCTTTTTGATCTCAATTTTTTTGGCATGTGAGCTTCTAGAATTGGTGTGGACCTACCAAAGGGTATTTTTATATTTAAAAAAAATATTATTTGCATGAGTAGGAGTTGTTGAAATATCAAGTTGGGCTTGTTCTTAAAATAGATAGGTGGGTTGACCAATGATATTAGGATCCAAACACATGATTTCTAGTTCTAAGATGGCAATCCTCCTATATAGGTGAATGAGTAAGTACTACGAAAAGAAATAAATTTTACATGGTAGGTTCAAGAATGTTTAATGTATTAATATCACAAATATGTATGGAGAACTACTTGAATAATTCAAGTAGTGCTCCATAGAAATTAGATTGGATTGCAACTACAATAATGCATCCTCCATCTCTTATTCAATTTTAGTGGAAAAAATTAATTGCAGGTCTTGGTTCACCAGCTTGCACTTCTATTATCAAAATAAATTCTTTAGTATTTGACATAAATTGATGATAAATTATGTTGCCTACATTAGACCTTTTTTTTATTATTTTCTAGCATCAAATTTTATATTCTTAAAGTGTTAGATGGTCAAGATTGTCACCTAGATCAAATGATCAAAAATAACTATTTTCTCTTTTGATTAGACTATCATACTTAGCTACCTCGTAGAGTAATTTCATTGAGGACAGTAGTAGGATTCAATGCTCAGAGCTACTTTTTGGTGAATTTTGAAGTGAGATTTTTAACCTCAAATTTATGGAAAAAAAAGTTAGGTACTTAATAGTTGAGTGTTTTAATTTTAGGCATCTCAAAATCAAATGAGGTGATTTCACATGAGTATTCACCATCAATACTAGTGACTCTAAAGTCACAAGTACTCATGTGTATTACACATTAAATTAACAAATATTATCACAACTATTGGAACATGTAATTAATTTTTAATTGTATTGTGGATATTTCAAAGTAAAGAATTGTCATAATATTTTTGCATAAAAAAATGAAGGTTAAACACTTTCTAGCTCTTTGATGTTTTCATTACATGTAGCTAAAGAAATTGTATTATGAAGTGGATAGTACTCAAAATACATTCAAGTAATATATAATTTAATATATGCATTCAATGATTCTTTAGCTGATCATACATTATGAGAATCACAGTGTTATTGTAATCAATAAAAGTTATAGAACCATGGTAATAAAAGGTGAGGATATATATTTCATTGAGCAACTGGAAAAGTAGTGCAGAAGTACAGATTTTTAGTCTGTTCTGATAAAGTTGTAAAATTTGCATAGTAACAAGCAACGACCACTAAATCCATTGTCATTTCTATCCCATGACCTCCTTGTTGCTATTTTCTCCTAGAAACAGATATTCTACTCACAACCATTGTTTGTGCTACAAACAGGTTGCATGATTAACAAATTGCAAAACTACATGTTTGCATTGTGTTTTATGCATTTAAGAGGCTTGATGTTGGGCTACATACACTATATTACACTAAATTTACGTTGATTTAACACTTAGAAAGAATACACAATAATTTATTAGTGAAAATTTCAATGAAGATGTAGTGTAGAAAATTGTACGCTCTTGAAAGTAGTGCAATTTCACAGTAAATTTAGACCTATTTTAGCACCCTTGCATTAAGTACCCCTTTAAGTAATCATTAATAGGCCCCTAAGACCCCTTATTTTGGATCTTGATGCTTATTTCAACTAAAAACCTGACAAAATCATCAAAAGTACTTAAATTTCTAACAACCCACCCTGAAAATCTAGGGTGGGACTCATATGCCACCTTGGGCTATGAGTCCCCCTAGGTGGGATCCATAGGTGGTATATGAGTCCCATTTGGGGATTTTTTAGGGATTGAGCAAGAAAATCAACTTTTTAATTCAAATTTTTGGTTAATGTCAACTTTTGAGATTTGAATAATGGTAAATTAGGTGTAAATGCCTATATAAGGATATAGGAAGCTTTCTAAGTCATGATTTCATCTAAGCAAACATTTTAGTAGAGAAGTTTCAAGATCCAAGCATTCAAAATCATTCAAGTATTCTTCACAAGAGAATCAAGAGTCAATAATCAGTAAAGTTGAAGCTTTGGAGCAGCATTGTTGTGCTTTTACAGGTCTTCAAGCTCACTTTCATTCAATATCTTGCATTTTCAAGGGTTTATTATGGTTTCCTATGGTGAATCATGATGGATTCTAGGTTGGGGAGATGTAACTAGCCATCAAGCCAAGCCTAATGAATTGTTTCCTAAGTGATTCCATCCTCCATTATCACTCTACATTCAACCTAAGGAAGGTACATGCATCATTAGGGCTCATTTGAGTGATTAGAGATCTTTCAAAGTGAGTCATCCATCTCCTTGTTTCACTGCATGCATCTCATTCTACCACATTAGAATAGGGTTGTACTATATTTCAGATTTTGTAATCTTAGACACACTTAAGGTTAGGGTTTACATTCCTATTTACATTCATGATTTATTGTTTCTATCAAGTTTTAACTACCAAACTAGGGGTTTGGCCAAGGAAAACCCCCCATAAGCAAATCAAGTCTATATTTTGTTTTGCAGGTCTATTTCGTAGGTTCAGATTCAGAAATTAGTTTGGAAGGAAAGGGAAGAGATTGAGGTGCAGATCTGAACTTTGAATTCCTAAAAAAGTGGAATAGGACTGATACACCAAAAGTGGTGTATGAGTCCCACTACAAGCATTTTTCTAGAATTTTTGCAGATCCTAAATCTACATTGCCAGAAACCTGTTCCAGACCAGAAACCCTAGTTTGGGGCTGATACATCTAGAGTGGCGTATGAGTCCCATTGTTCCCTAATTTTAAAATTCTCAACATTTAAGATCTCATTCCAGTCTTCTTTAGGTTTCCAGGTGCACACCTTTCATCTCTCAGCTTCCTATTCTGATTTACATGCATTTTTAGGTCATTTAGTGAAGTATTACATCATATTAGGTTTAATCATTATATCTTACATTTCATTAGTTTTTCCAAGCCCTAGCTTGGTGGTGAACCCCTCTTTAGTTTACAATCAGACCCTAGGACAACCCTATGGCAAGATCTCCTTCTCCTTTGCATACTTTAGATTGAGATCTCTAGGGTTTTCCTTGAATGAGAGAGTGTGAAGATTGTTACTCTATCTCCCAAGCATAGAAGCAACAAAATTCAACCTTTCATTTTAGTGAACCTGCATTTAGAACATTATAATTTTGATTTGGAGTGCATCATCATCATAGATCTTTCTTGCATTAACTTTGTATTAGGGTTTGCACTAGTTAATTAGCATTCTAGGGTTTCTAAAGTTTGCATTAGTGAAAGTGCATATAGCTTGCATTTTTGCATCTTACATCATTGAAAATCATCTAGAAACTGCATTTGCACTTAGGTTATAGATCATACAAACTAGAAAGCATAAAAATCACTTAAATTTTATTTTATTTTTTGAAAAAAACCCTCACTGGGGCTCATACGCCCCTCTTGGCAATTTAGTCCCAGTGCATATTTTAAACTGCACTTTATAGCATTGAATTTTATGTTTTGGGGCTTTTGTTTGCTGTTAAAAGTTTCCTATTTCAGTTTACAGAATTTCTATTACATTTAAATCATTAGAATTAGCGTAATTTACATTTATTGCAATTGTGGATAGAATTAGATTCTTGCACTTTTCATTTCCAGCATTAGTTCATAGTCCAATCAGATTAGATTACATTTGGCATTCGCTTGAAAAGAAAAACCCATAAACACTTATAAACTAATGAACCCCCTGGAGAAAGCATAGTTATTTGACTATGTCAAATCTATTTTTCCAAGCTAGCCTAACCCTCAAGCCTTTTAGTAGTGATGACTTTGACATGTTAGATGAAGCCCTTGAGGAATTCATCTCACACGGTTCATCTACTAAGGCTTGTTATGATAAATTGAAACTAAGAGAAGTTAACGTGATTCAACCTCAACTCATCCTTTACCCACCTTCAAAAAACTCAACCTAAAAACAAGCCTGAATTTACTCTTTACCCACCTAAGAACAATGTTTTGCAGAAATCAAGTAATAATACCATTTCTCATTCATACAAAACTTGAAACAATCCACAACCAACTCTGACAACCTTACCTTTTCCTAATCCCATATTGCCTAGTGCTCCTCATTTTCCTTTTCTTAGTGGGAAGGAGTATGATCTTGTTGAACAACTTAAGAATACTCCTGCAAATATATCCCTATGGAACCTAATTCAAAATTCAACTAATTATCACATTATGCTTCAAATAGCCTTTACAACAAGTAGTGGTTCCCCCTGGTACAAATGCAGACAGTGTAGCAACTCTAATACAAGGAATGAATAAAGTTAATGTAGACATAATTACCTTTCATAAACATGATCTACCCCCTTTGGAATTGACAAAGAAAAATGATGCCTTCATGATAATAGCCATCTATAACATATTAGGAATTAAAATAACCCTTGTTGAACATGGTTTCACTCTTAATTTGTGTAGTGTGACACTTTTGGATAAACTCGGTGTGGATAAGTCAAAAATTCAACCTAATTCCTTGTCGATTCAGGGATTCGATAACATAGGTAAACAACCATTGGGTGTGATTACTTTACCTATTCAGGGATTCGGGGATTCAGGGCCTAAAGTGTTGAAGGAAATATTAAATGCTAATTTTCATTCTCATTGTTTGATTTTCTAAATATGTTTATAAAAAGGGTAATTAAATGCATAATTAGGTCCAAGAACATGTAAGGGAAAGCTAAACCTAGTGTGAAATTATGAAGGGTGATATTTTTTTACACTACATTTAGCCCCTACTTTAGTGAGAGTTTGAACTAGGATGAAATTGAATCTAGGGGATGTGCTAGCCCCTAGATTCAAGATCCTATAGAAAAAAAAATAAGGAAAAAGGAACACACGTATTAAGTGGCATATAGCCTAAAAAAAATAAAGCATACACAATGAAGGAACACAACAAAACATAATACAAAAAACAAAATAATAAAACATAGTGAAAACATGATGCCAACATGGATAAGACACATAACAATCACAAGACATATAATAACCATAAAGAAAAAAAGACCTTGGTCTTAAATTTGTCTCAAATATCAAATGTCATTTATCAAATATATGTTAGACAAGATGGTTCTCTCATAAGGGCTAGCAAAGTGCATTATGCTAAACCATTCATGAGCTACATAGATCTACTAGCTAGCAAGTTGCATTATGCTAGGTCTCCATGCAATATGATGGGTTTCACAAGGCTAAGATGTTGCATTATGCTAGGCATCCCATAAAACACATGGATCCACTAGAAAGCAAGTTGTGTTATGCTAGGTGGTCATGTTAAAAGGGTGCTCTAATTCATGAATCAACAAGATGTGTTATGAAAAATCTATGGACTATTTTTTAAATACACCTTAGGGAGCGCATAAATTTTAATGTCATGAGGGACTGTTTAATGTCATAGGGGATGAAAATAACCTCAAGGGGTGAAGAAATTTTAACATCATGGGGGACGAATCACCTTAGGCGGTGTACAAAGTTTAACATCATGGGGGATGAAAAATTAAAGGCACGCCTCAAGGGGAAATATAACTAACACCACCACAAGAAGAATGCATGCAAATAAATAGACCACCATATGTCAAAGGACACTACTCAATGCATGGGAGGTCACATCTTAGTGAGTATCATACATAACGCCACTACTAAAATAGGAAAAATCATGGAATGAAGGGTCACACCTTAGGAGGTATCAATCATAATAACACCACTAAGGGGACATTTAACATAACATGAAAAAATCATATTTTAGGGGTTATCTTTCCTAATACCACCACAAAAAGGACATTAGCATAGATTGAGGAGGTCACACTTTAGTGAAGATCTGTATGATATTAATACTAAAGAGGACACAATGTGAGAAACAAGGTCAAACTTTTAGAGATATCATGTCTAATATCACCACAAAAGGAACCATATAACGTATATTATGTTGGATCATTCATGTCAACTCAAGATGGGTTGTCTTTGATGCCAAATATGCATGTTGAAGTTTGTACATACTTTGGAGATAGTGGATGTGCTAATATATCTAATAATGGTGATCATCCTGGTGCCTAAGTGTAATATGGAGGAAAGTACACAAGTTTTGATATATTTATAATATGCCTACACTGACATCATTCATGTTTAGTGTACCACACTTTGAGATAAGCTGCAGAAGTTTTGCTAAGGTATTCACAATGTATACTCTAAGGAAAATTCATGATATTTTGGTTTGCGCCCCTCTGCAAAGAGAGATTTTTTCTTGCGGTTAAGTAGACAAGTTGATCAAGGTGTTGTAGTAACGGAAAAAGTATCCCTTTTTCCTTACTTCATTTTGGGAATATTTATCATTGAATTAACCTAATTTTTTCCTAGGTTTAATGTTGTAATGTGTCGTAACACATTCACATTGATCTTAGGCCCCCCCTTTTAATAAAATGTACTTAATTTGTACCTTATTTAAGTGTTGTAACACAATTTCACACTTATCTAGGGTCCTCTTAATTAATTGTGGTTAATTAGAGTTAATTAGCCCCTTTAATTCAAATTTAAGCCTTATTTATGACACCTCCCAAAGATCTATTCTGACACCCATAATTCAAATAATATAACATTTAATTGGGAAAATCAAGGTCCTAGAAATTGGTGCTAGGACCCATTCGCCGTAGGTGGCGAATGGGTCCTCCCTCTATAGGAACCCCCTTTTCTAGCATATTCTACATGGGTTTTTAATGCTCTTTCATTCCCCGAAGGAAAGGTCCTGGAAAATAGTTCCAAGACCCATTCACCCTAGGTGGCGAATGGGTCCTCCCTTAATGAGGACCCCCTTTTTAAATTTCATTCTGGTGGAAATTTTATAATGTTTGTTATTTTCAAGATCTAGTGTTGGCTTGATTTTATTAATTTTGAGGTTAATCTCTTGATTTAGTATAAATAAGGGGTTAATTCACATAGTTTCATGCATTATAGAAAATTTGAGTTCACAAGAGTTTACAAGAGCAATTCAAAGGTATTTCAAGGTAGATTGTCAAGAGTTTATTGCAGCAATTCAAGATCATTTCATGATTTCAAGGGTTTAGTGCATTCATGCATGTTGTTGAGCTAAGAAAGTTGGTGTAGCATTGAGGATCTACTTGCAAGCATTGTTCACATATTATTCAAGGATCAAGATCTACATTCTTCATGGCCACTTCATGTTAGTTTGCATATTTATCTTCCAAGACAACTTCCAAGGTCTCAACATTGCATCATTTGAAGTTCATGCTTCAATTACATTATTTCATCATTTGGTTTAATTACCTACAAGGGGTTTGACTTAGGAAAACCCATATTCACTAACAATCAATAATTTTTTCTTCCCTTGAGTGTGTGTTTGTAGGTTTACAAGTTGAGGATCAAGTGGAGAAATTTGGAGAAAATTTGTCAAAGTTGTCAAGCTACAAAGTTGTCATTCAAAGTGCAAGAACAAAGAATTAAAGCTACAGAATTAAGTACAGGTTTTTAGGAGCTAATAACTGAGAATATGAGAGTGCAAACATCAAGGAAAACAATCCAGATCTCAGTTTCAGAACTTTAACAGGGACCCATTCACCACTAAAGTTGAATGAGTCCTTTGTGCCCTAAAAATAGGCTTCTTGCAGCAAGGTACACACCTCTTTAAGCTCTAAAAACTCCCCTCATAGTTGCTATAACAGTTAGGATTTATTTTTTATATTTATTTGCATTTTTTGACCCTCATAATTGCATGTTTTTTGTGGAAAAACTTAGTGGTTCATCATCTTGTTGATTCATTTTGGTGAACCCTATTTTCCCCCTAAACGGGTGTGAAGGTGTTATATCCAAGAATTCAAGTCATTACACCTTCTATAGTGAAAGTTATAAGTGACAGAATTTCAATTTGTACTCTGGTAGTATAAAGTGTTGATAAAGGCATGATGGAATGCTCTGCATTCCTCCGGAAGTGAAGTGATGGCCTTGTGGTTTTGTAGACATGATTATTAATGTTAAATGCACACTACTTTGTACTATCTAGTTTTTTGGTGGTCCGCAAGCTCAATCTTCAAATGATAGTTTGCTACAGCTTGTCTAGAATGCTCTATTATTTTATTCAGTGGGTTTCTTTGGTTGCACCAGCATATAATGATTGGACACTTCAAGAAAAGGTTGAAGAGATATTGTGCATGAACTACAATGCTTGCATCTTGGTTTGCATGATGTTTTTGGTATCTCCCTGATGGTGAAAATTTGAACAGTTGGTGGTTTTGGTGTTGTTGATGCGGTTTGGGATGGCATGCTTATTTCCCTCATTTGCAGTTGATCCTAATTAATTAATTTTTCTTTCTAGGTTGTTTTGTGATGTGTTTGGGTCTTGATATGTCATTCAATTCATTTTCTCTTCATAATGTATATGTTTGGAGCCAACTTATGAAGTATCATACATTTCATGTAAAAGTCATCTTGGTGTTGACCTAATTGAGGTTTTGTATTATTGTGGAGGATATTTATAGAAGAAAAAATTAATTTGTGAAAGTATGAGAGTACATAGAATTCTGATTGAGTAATATTTTGAAGATGACATGTGTGAAATCAGTATGATGGTTTAGATTATGCAAAAAAGGGACTACAATATCAGCATATGTTGGATGCTTCTTCATAGCAGCTCATGTTCATATTTTTCATTATAATTTTCATGTATCATGCTCTAAGATAGAGAGTCTCATCAAGTCATTGTATCTTGCCCTAAGGTTGTGCGCCTTAGTTTGTGAGTCCTTAGGAAGTGATCCTTAAACAACATTGTAATTTTTGTAAGCAGTGAGCTCCATATATTGTGAGTTAACTCTCATTGCGGTTTTTCCCTCATTAGGTTTTACACATAAAAATATTGTTGTCTAAATGTGTGGTGCATGTTTTTATTTATGTTCTTCTTCTAGTTTATATGTGATGTCATATTTAATTTTCAAATGGGAATGGTTAAGTTCTAGTATATGATGATTCACCCCCCCCCTCTCAGGACTATAGTGTGTTCAACAATTGGTATCAAATCTAAGTGCCTTTGAGAAGCCTAAAAACTGAGGTAGATCCTACTCTTGAACACATGGGGTTTTTAGAAAAAATAAATGATAGGTTTATTCCAGAACCTAATCTAGAGGCAATGGAACTTGAAGGTTGGGACATCAATCTAGATGATTGTGAAGTTGATTTTGAAGGAGAACACTGGTCTTCTCTTGAGGATCTAGATGAAGCAAGAACACTAAATATAAAATATGAGTGTATGGTAGAAAAATAAAAGGATACAATTGTCAAATTGAAGGAAAAATCTAAAGAATCAAAAGAAGAAATTGGCAAACTAAAAGCTCAAATAGGAGAAAATGGATGTGAGATTATAGTCAAAGAATTTGAAGATGTGATCTCAAATTTAAAATTCAAAATTTAAGAAGGCAAGAGGATTGAGGATCACTTGAATACCAATCTCAATGATAAAACTATTAAATTTTCAAAGCTTGAATCTAAGAGGTTGTCACTATGAGAAAAGAACTTAAAAAAGAAAAAGAGAAAATTGACAAGGGTCTAAAACTGAGAGGAGGTTATGAAATTATTTATGAGTTGATTAACTCTCAAAATACATATAAAGAGAAGTCTAGACTTGGTTTTGAAAAAGGAAAAAACCCTATATTCAATGCATCTACAAACTTGTATGATAACTTCAAAGAAGGGAATTCTGAAACAAGGGAGGAGAAATCCTACACTGAAAATCCTAAGGAGACATCCTCTGGAGATGCAAAGATAAATCAAGATAGCAAGAAATTAGGTGGATTCATTCATGTCTGGAACAAGAGGAAGAACTTCAAAAAGCCTGCTCCTAAACAAACTACTCATACTAGGTTCAATGTTAATTGTTATGCTTGTAATAAGTTTAGTCATAAGGCTATTGAATATACAAGAAAGATGAGTCAGAATCCATTTAGTCCTCCAAGGTATAATTATATGAATTCCTAATCATTCCATGGTCAGTTATATGCTTGTAGTAAAATTGGTCATAAGACTAATGAATGTCTAGAATTAAAGTGATAAGGAATAACGCTATGACTACTTAATATTTTTATGGTTACTAGTACACATGAAACAAGTTTGATCATAAGGTTGTTGATCTTGTAGAAGAAGTAATTATGCTTTGTAAACTAGTATCACCTACTACAATTATAATAAACTAGGATACATTGCAAGGTTCTTCAAAGGAAAGAATGTAAGACCTTCTCTGCAAAAGAAGATTGACACTAATCCAAAAAAGAAGAAAATGAACAAAGTATGGCATCTAAGAAGGAAGAAAGTGAAACAAAGAATGAATTTGTACCTTAGTCTAGTGCAAATGGATCCTTTAATGACTGAAAAGAAAGTATTAGCTCAAGAGGAGTTGTAATTGCAAGTTTTTTCAAACCCCTATAAAGTATTAGATGTTGAAGTCTTCAACATAATGATTTTTGGTGACATGGATATGTTTTCTCAAGGTTTAGAGAAAATAAACTCTCCACAGAAGTGTGCTGAAAAATTATGGATCTCTGTGATATCTCAAACAATAAAAAGTTACTAGTGTCAAGTACTAATAATTATCTTTAATGTAGAGATAATAGGGTTGGTGTGAAGCATATTTGGTTCCTGTTTGATCAAAATTTATTTCATTTGAAATATATCAAGTGTATGCAAGAGCTAATGAAGTGAAAAAGGCTTTCAGCAATTTGTGTGCAAACCCTAATGGCAGTAATTCATAGGTATTTCTCTAGTTTTCTTGCAAAACCCTAGTATTTAGAAAGTGATATCATAGATACACTAATTTTCATTGATGTTGTTGAGAAGTCAAATCCCAAATATAATAATTTTCCTTTCAAAGCTATGGAAGTGGATAAAAATGGTGCATTTTTAAAAGTTTTAGTGGGTGTTGTGTACTACAAAGATATAAGGATTTACATCCATGCCTAGTTGAATGAGATTAACCATACTTGCTCTTTTTAAGTGGTATGACATGAGATACTAAATTAGAATGGATTATACAAGCCGAAGTATGCAAATATTGTTGTGAAAGGGTTGGACATTTGGAAAGACTTTCCAAACTTCTATAAAAATAAAGAATGGGTAAGAATTATCTTGAGCCACATTCAAGATAATTTCATTTGGCTATACAAACCCTTCATGATGACAAAGGATGCAATTAGGGTAGTTACTGGTCTTTGTGCCTCTAGACCAACCCCAGTGTTAAAATTTGTAAAGAATGAAATAGTCATGGAGCTCACTGGTGATAAATTTGATAAGAGAACCCTAATAGTAAAGGATATCATTGATCCTAGGGTCTTGTATACATCAATGGGGATTGCATATAAGATTTACTTCATAAATAGAGAAGGGTCTGTCACCACCACTACAATTCACAACACACATCAAATGGTAAAAGAAGGTGCCAACTTTGATCTATGTGAGATATTAAGAGAGCAGCTAACGAAGAACCTGACGAGAAAAAAGGAAACCAATTATAATTCTAGGTTTAGTTCTTTGATTATATGTCTTACTTTATTTGTTTTGAATGAGTTACCTAGTTTTAAGGGTAATATTTGGGATAAGTTCACTCTAGTATCAGCACAAAACAAACAACATATGAAAAAAAATTAGAATGAGCAAGCATATACTACATTCTATTGGGTCTTTTTCAAAAAAAATAAAAATGAGATGCAAAGAAGATATATGATATTGTCTAGTTTGGTTTGAAAGTATGAAAATGAGATCAATTTTATTGTAAACAAGGATCATTTTTTTATGGAGGAGGGGAGCTCACTTAAAGAAGAAGAGAGAAACAAATACCCACAACCTCTATTTAAAACATAAAAGGAAAAGTGGCAAGAATTTATTTCTAACAACAATGTTGTTCTAAATGAAACTCCAAGATATGAGACTAATGTGTATAGTCCTAAAATTTCACCCCTTACAATTTCACATACATTCTTGTATCCACTTTGGAGTCAACTCCCTTAGCATATTGTGTAGGCTCATTTTAGCCCCTGCATCAACCTTTTTCCTTCTCAGGATGTGCAGCATTCCTTTTCAATAGCTACCCTTCATGTGTCATCCTTGCATCAAACTTTGTGACCTTCCTGTTCATGTTGTTTTGTAGCATGATGTGTCTAGACACTAGCGCACCACGTAGACGTCTATGTGCTATGCTAGTGTCCTGTGACGTTTCAACACTCAAACAACTGTCTCTGAGCATGCTTTCCACTTGTCCTCACCTTTTTTTGGTGGTAATGGCCTGAAACGCCTTGCAATGGCTAAAGAAGCTTCTTTTCCTTCATTAAAAGCTATGCTTTTAGTCCATTTTTCTCTCTAACTTCTTCTAGTTCAATTCTAACTTATTCTAGCTCTAACACTCTTCTATTTCTAGCTTCTCTCTTCCTTTGGCTTTAGCCTTCTACACTCTTTCTCTTGCTTGTACAACTCCCTTATTTGTTATAGCAGCACTTTCAAGCTATCTTTACAACTCTTTCAGGCTCTCACAGCAATCCTTTGTAGCACACTCTTGGCTCTTGTAGCTTTCTTTGCTTCCCTCAGCTTCCTAATCCTTGCATATCTACATTGTTCCTTGCACCCTTGAGAATCTTGTGATTTTGTATCTCCTTTCTATTGCATCTACATATTGTGATACGAGTTCTCCTCCTTGAGTGGGGATTGCTTTTATCACCCCTTTTGTGATACCGGCTCTCCTCCTTGAGTGGGGTTTGCTTTTATCACTCATACTTGGTGGTGCGGGTTCTACTCCTAAAGCGGATTTTTCTTTCACTGTAGACTTTGTTCATTTCTCTTTATCTATCTAGTTGTTTGTGGAGGTGGAAACACCAAAATGGGGGCTTGACTGAGGCAAACCTCTATATAGCCCCAACACTTTCTCTCAATTTTACAGACACATGTATTGAAGATATCTACTAGCTAGAGGCTTCATTACTTGGATTGTTGTGAGCATCTTCTTTCCTTTCTTCTCCTTATCTTTGTTATTTATATTTCACTTCATTTCAGTTCTATCATATTCCATTACTTCCTCATGTTTCAATACTTGTTAACACTTAGAATAGAAGCAGTCACTTTGTTGTTTTTTTGTGAAAAATTCACTTTCTGGTCTGTACAAGACGCCAGCGCACCTCTGAGATGCTAGCATGTCACATTGTCGTCTGCATTCTACGCTAACGTCCTTTGGCCAAGAGCTTGTCAATTTGTCTAGAAAATCTTCATGACCTACTCTTTCTAATTCTAGAACTTGCACGTTGTTCCTTGAGGTAGTTTAGGGTAGTTCGCCCTGTGAGGATCTCTAAGTGAAGAGAACTCGTGAGTAGTGAATCCCCCTTCTCTACATTTTGTGAACCCAATGTGAAGAGGGTATTTTTCAAAAAACTAGGAATTTATTTTCCCCTACTTGGCGGGTTCATAACTTTTGACTCGGTGCTCAAAATTCAGAACCGTTTGAACCATTGGAAAAGTATCCTAGAGAACTATTCAGTCCCTAAAATACAAGTTCCTTTGACAATAAAATTTTAGGGACCGACGCAAGTTTCGACCTCAAATTCCGCTCCAAAGACCTCCAAAAACACAAATAACTAGAACATAGGAAATACCAAAAAAATTGTAATGAATTGAATATCTTCTTTTATTAGCTTAGTAGCTAATTTTGTTCAAAATGTTAATGATATTCCATTTCATGCATGTGATGGTGACTTGGCCTTTCCTATGTCACTTGATATCTTTGATCCTTCTCACGAAATTCCTCTTTCTTCAGAGGATATTTTGTTGCAAGAAGATGAAATCATTGATACCTTTCTTAATGTTACTCTACCTTCTATTCATTCCAATCCACTCTCTTTTAGAGATGATGCATTTGTGAATGATGAATCTTTTCATCCCAATGCACTCTCTTCTAGAGATGGTGCATTAGTGAATTATGAATCTCCTTCCATGTTTGATCTTGTTTGATCGATGATGAGAATATGTCTTCAAATAATTTTGCTAGTTGTGATGATTCTGTAAATGTAATATGTGTCTCTACTGCCCCTCAAAAGTCTAAGAGACTAGTCTTTTATGTGATTCCAACTAGTCCTCCTAAAATAATTTGTTCTATCAATAGTGTTCCATTTGATGGTGATTCTCTTGGTCTTTCTAAGGCTCCCTCTTATAGAGTTTTAGTCAATTACTTATGAGAATAGAATGAATAAACAACCAAGCCTTCCTAAAGCACCTAGACCTACAACTAAAGCACCTAGTGATTATGATCTTGTCAAGAAACTTCAAATTACTCTGACTAAGATCTCACTATGGGACTTGCTTCAGTCTGCTTTGGTTTATCAAGGTATGATTCAGGAAGCCTTGCTTAAGATCCTCTTGCCTTCTTCCTCTAGGCCAACAGATGTTGATGCGTTGATGGTGTATATTCATGCAGATTTGTTGAATATTACATTCTATCTGTAGGAACTCCCACCTTCAAAAGTACAGAAGCAAGTGGATCCTCTAATGATCATATTAAACATTAATAAAATTGGTATTAGACGTACTCTCGTTGATGTTGGTTCAGTGCTCAATGTATGTAGTATTGATCTATTTCCTAGGATTAATGTTGATTCATCTTCTCTTAATACTTCTTTTGATGTCATTTCTGGGTTTGATAATGTTGGTCAACAAGCCTTAGGCATGATAATCTTGCCTTTGAGGTTGGGACCCATTACTGTTCCCACCCTTGTATATGTTATGTCAGAAAAGTTACTATATTTAACCTTCTTCTTGGTAGACTATGGATTCATGCTATGGGTATAGTCTCATCTACCTTGCATAAATCTATTAAGTTTATTTGCAATAATCGAGTAGTCACAGTCAAGGTTGACCCTGATGTTATGGGCTTATGTGAAATGGCAGTTGTTGGTCAGGCTTCGGTTGTGCCTACTCTTATTCCTTCAGTGTCTTCCAATGTGTCAATGTTTACTCCAGCAATACCTATTACACAAGATACTCTTGAGATAGATGTCCCTGTAGAAGATCCTTTTAAAGCAAGAAATCTTAAGTCTACTATTTATACTTCTCAAAAGAATGCATGTCTTAGTAATGATTGGGGTTCTCTAGACTTTATAGAATATTTTATTGGAGAGCATAAAGTCAGCCCAATCCACTTAGACCTTCTAATAACATCATCCACACCCACAATCAAAGATGGTTATTCTTTTGTATCGTGGGATAAGGTGAATGCAAATTGTAATGTTCTTAGAGTTTATCCTACTTTTGAGGAAGATGGTCACGCTTATGTTAAGAAGGTTAATGTTGGTAGTTATATAAAGAAGGTTGATGGTGATCTCGTAGAAGAGTATGATCCCCCTTGCTAGAATAATTCTCTCTATGGAGATCATCCTCCTTTGTCTTCTATCTTTGTATCTTCTTCTTGTGAGTGGTTGAAATTTTCTCCACAAGAGAAAGGGTTGCTTCCTGCTCCTCATCCTCTATCTGAACAAGAGTGTATTTTGTTGAGGATTTTAAAATCTTGCTCGATTACTCTTCCTTCTCTTACGCATAAGAAATCTCATGAACATGGTAAAGAAAAACATTCTTTTTGTGCATACCATCGAGTGCCTAGCCATTCCACTAGTGAATGTAAGGCCTTGAATGATAAAATACAAAAAAATTGTGATTCAGGTGCTCTCAAACTCCCATTTGATTGATGCACCTTCCCTTTCTTTGCATGACAAGTGATATTGAGGTTTACCTCTATCTTGTATGTTCTAAGTATGTTTGCATTGTTCTCCTCCCCTGTATGTTGGGGGAAATGATAACTCATTTTGGAGATGTGTGTCCTTCTTACGGACCCCCTCTCTTCTCTTTCAAATGAAGCATCCCTTGAGTGGACCCCTTTTCTTTTGAAGGGTTCCCAAGGGACCCTCCTTTGAAAGCTTTTAAATCAAATGAATTCTTTGCATCTAGCTTGGGGGCAGCCTAACTAGACCTCACTTTTGAAATAGTGTGTCCCTTGAGTGGACCCCCTTTTTATTTTGAAGGGTTCATGAGGGACCCCTTTGAAATATTTTCCAACTTGTTGATGGTCTGTGTGATTGTCCGCTTACTTGCCTGCATGGCTGCTTTTGCTTTGCAGGTGTGCCTATAAAGCCACTTTCTGACTCTGTGGAGTCCCCTTCCTTAGGTTTCCTCCATGTGAGAGATCTTGGGGGATACCTCCTAAATCATTGACTTTTGGTTCCTAGGGCTTCTCTAACTCTTCTAGCATTTTTCACCTAAAAGGAGAGAAGTAGGCAAAAAATGATAATCATTCATTCAATTTAATGCTATGCATGATGTTTTCTAACCTAAATGAAGTTAACTAAATGCAATAGATTGATCTAAATGAATGAAAATGAATGAAAAACTAATATTTACAATATGTTTGAAAACACATTGTGATATGTAAACAATGAAGTAAATGAAGAAATTATGCAGAATAGAAGGAAATAGGATGAATCTGAGTGAACCTAGATGAAGTGTGATGATTCTGGAGTGTTCTGGATGCTGGTGGAAATTATTGATTTTTCACAGTGGAACTCATTCACCCAGGGTGGCAAATCAGTCCTCCTCCTGGTGAAAAACTATCGAAAGCAAGTTTTTGTCTATCAGGATCCAGAATTTGAAAAAATTCATATTTTCAATCCTAAGGTGGGACTCATTCGCCATAGGTGGTGAATTAGTCCTCTCCCAAATTTCTAAAAAATTAGGAGACAACTCTGAAACACTAGATCTGGAAAAGTCTACTTGTCGAGTTGTTGAAGTCAATTCGGCAAAAAACGGACATAAAACCTTCTCCAAGCTTGAAATAGACTTAAGTTGACTTGAAGCACCTAGTTGACTTATAAACCAATCACCAACATCAAAAATCTTGTAAAATTTGCATACCTAGGTCTGCAAACAAACATGCAATAGGGAAAAATGGTTTAAGGTTAGTGAATAGGGGTTTGCCTTGGTCAAACCCCATTTTGGTAATCAAACCTTCAATAAAATAATGAAATGCAAAGGAATAATAAACTAACAACATGCAATTGCTATTAACTTACCAAACCCTTGATGATGCAATTCTAAAGTAATGTCAATGGCTACTTCAAATTGCTTGAATAGTGCTTGAAAGGATGTAAAATGCTGGAATAATTGAGTGAATAGGTGGATAAGTGAACGTGATGAATGGTCCTTATAATGAGATGAAAATCACTTATTTATACACACTTGTGTCTTAGTTACCCATTCATACCTCATCACAGGCCGACGTCAAGTGTTTTTGAATAAAATCTGGAAAGGAAATTTAAAATATTTTGAATTTGGGGCCAAGGGGGACTCATTTGCCACCCATGGTGAATGGGTCCCACCTAGGACCTAAAAACAACTGTCGATAAATATGTTGTATTTAATGTTGTTTGTTGGGATAATACTCAAAAATACACTTAATTAAGCATATGAGAGCATAAAGGGGTCAAATAAAGCATGAAGAAAGGGGTAAATAGTGAAGATGTGCCTAGAAAAGCGTGAAACTTTGTTACAATACTTTACAACACTTCAAAATAGGACTTGTTGATGAATACAAAGGTGATTTTTAGGTGAATTGTAATTAATAAAGTCTAGAAGAATGTAGAAATGTCTTACAACACTTAACAACACCTTCACAAGACATCGTTCTTTGAGTTTTAGTACCTAAATAAGCATTTTCAAGCCATGTTACAACATAAAATCAAAGCAACATAGTTCCAACACCATGAAACAAAACCTAAAAGGCCATGAAAATGACAAGGGGTCATTTTTCTATGGCACACCTCCCTATAGGTCTACAGGTATGTAGGGCACTTCTTCTGAGCTTCCTCCATGCGAGAGATCTCGGGAATCGCTCCCCTGCAGGTATACAGGTTTGTCTAGTGCGCTTTCTTTAGGTTTCCTTCATGCGAGAGATCTTGAAGTACATCTTCCTTGTAGGTCTATGGGTCTATAAGGCACTTTTCAAGGTTTCCTTCATGTGAGAGATCTTGTAGGACACCTTCCTTGCAGGTCTATGGGCCTATGAGACACTTACATTCTTAAATTCTCTCTTCTCTTCTCTTTTGTATATACCAGATCGAAGATCTACATCTTCTTCATCCTAAGTATATGCCCTCAAGTGCTCCCTTCATTTTAGAATTTTTCTATATATAATTTGGGGATGACACTAAGTACTGAGACAACCTTTTACATCGAGCTCTCTTTCACTTTTCTGACTCAAATCCTTTAGCTTTTTATGTTCTAACATTGTTTTCTGGTGTAGGTTTTTCTTGTCTAATGCATTTGTTTTGTAGGTCTTCAGCCTGGGGGCATGCTTTCATGGTTAGAAGAGTTATTTGATTCCTCTACAGTATCCTTTTGGCATATGATTTTATTTATGTTTAGTGGATTTCCTTTAGCATGCATATTAATGCAGATTTATATTCCTGCTAAAGTGGGGGCAAAATGTATAGTCGTAAAATTTCACCCCTTGCAATTTCACATACATTCTTGTATCTACTTTGTTGTCCACTCCCTTAGCATCTTGTGTAGGCTCATTTTAGCCCCTGCATCAGCCTTTTTCCCTTCTCAGGATGCTCAACATTCCATTTCAGTAGCTACCCTTCGTGTGTCAACATTGGATTGAACTTTTTGACCTTCCCATTTGTGTTGTTTTGTAGTGTGACGTTTCTAGACACCAGCGCACCATGTGGATTTTTTTGTTCCACGCTAGCATCCTGCGATGTTTCAATGCTCAAACAGTTGTCTCTGAGCATGATTTCCACTTGTTCTCACCTTTTGTCAGTGGTAATGGCCTAGGACACCTTGTAATGGCTAAAGAAGCTTCTTTTCCTTCATTAAAAGATATCCTTTCAATCCATTTTTCTCTGTAACTTCTTCTAGTTCAACTCTAACTTCTTCTAGATCTAACTATCTTATGTTTCTAGCTTCTCTCTTGCTTTGGCTTCAGCCTTCTACACTCTTTCTCTTGCTTGCAGAACTCCCTTATTTGTTATAGTAGCACTTTCAAGCTCTCTTTACAACTCTTTCAGGCTCTCACAGCAATCCTTTGCAACACACTCTTGGCTCTTGTAGCTTTCTTTGCTTCCCTCCTTGGCTTCCTAAGCCTTGCATATCTATATTGTGCCTTGCACCCAAGTGAGCATCTTGGGATTCCATATCTCCTTTCTATTGCATCTACATATTGTGATACGGATTCTCCTCCTTAAGTGGGGATTACTTTTATCACCTCTTTTGTGATATGGGTTCTCCTCCTTGAGCGGGGTTTTCTTTTATCACTCATACTTGATGATGCGGGTTCTACTCCTGAAGTGGGTTTTTCTTTCACCACATGCTTTTTTCATTTCTCTCTATCTATCTGGTTGTCTGTGGAGGTGGAAACACCAAAATAGGGGTTTGACTAAGGAAAACCTCTATACAACCCCAACACTTTCTCTCTATCTTACAGACGCGGGTATTGAAGATATCTACTAGCTAGAGACTTCATTACTTGGATTGTTGTGAGCATCATCTTTCCTTTCTTCTCCTTATCTTTGTCATTTATATTTCACTTCATTTCAATTCTATCATATTCCATCACTTCCTCATGTTTCAATACTTCTTAGCAGTTAGAATAGAAGTAGTCACTCTGTTGTTTTCTGTGATAAATTCGCTTTTTGGTCTATACGAGACACCAGTGTGCCTCTAAGATTCCAGTGCACCGTTTTGTCATATGTATTCTGCGTTGAATGCCCTTTGGCCGAGAGCTTGTCAATTTGTCTAGAAAATCTTCATGACCTACTCTTTCTGATTCTAGAACTTTCACACTGTTCCTTAAGGTAGTTTAGGATAGTTCGCCCAGTGAAGCTCTCTGAATGAAGAGAACTCGTGAGTAGCAAATCCCCCTTCTCTACATAATGTAAATAGAAATTTGTAACAATTCACAAGGTTAGAGATGAGACAGAAAGCATAAATTGAAGAACTAAACTTTACCCAAATAGAGAGAATTAGGTGTCTCAATTATTAGATATTTTGCTCATAAACTCAAATTCTTGAGTGTAGTACTAAGAAAATAAAAGAAAAATCTTGTAATAACAGGATGAATTCCTTCACAACATCATTTTGATCTCTAATGGTTTTCAATCTTTTATGAAAATGATGGAGAATGAGATATTTTGAAGGAAGAGAAGATGCATGGCATGAGAATAACTAGAAAAATAAAGATATAACTTAAATAATTTAGGAAAATGACTCATGAAAACAAAAATAATAATTAAAAGAGAAAAAAGAATGATTAAAAGAGAATTTTCTTACCAAAAAAGTTTGTTATATATACAAAAATATTTCATGATGAAAAACATAGAAAAATGATACTTTTAAGGTTGCCAATTGATGGAAAAATAGAAAGAGGCAAGTTTAAAGATACATGCATTGATTTTTAATAAGGATTGTATTGCACCCATGGAGATGCTAGTGTAGGTATGCCAAATTCTTATAATTGTCAAGAATAAAAATATTGCAAACAAATGGGAAAATGTCAGACCTGTTCAATAAAAAGTGTAAAACCAAATAGAAAGACAAAGAAAATCATTTTTAGCACTTTGGAACAGGAAAATATGTTGAGGAAAATATTGAGTGAAACCTAAAACATGCTATGAGTTTAGACACTAAAACAAGTGTAATTTATAAGGTGGAATTTGTAGAGGGTATGTAATTTTTTATGCTACATTTTAACCCCGCTTTAGCAAGATTATGTCACTATTTGGTATAGCTATGTTGAAGTATATAAATAGAATGTTAAATGTGACTTGTATAAATGTATTTTTTTGGATATAAAAAGGATTTGTTACATCTTTTTTGAGAGAGTGTCTTGTGCTTTGACTTGAGATCTAAAAATAAATATGTTAGAAAAGCATTTCTCACAAAATATATGTGTTAGTCCTCAAGTATTAGCACATCATAATCATAATTGTAACATGTAATACATATATTCTATGAAAATGATTACTAGAAAATACATGCATAAAATGGAAGATTTTTGTAGCTATGGATAAGGGGTATCCATATATAGCTAGAAGAAGTGTGTCCAAGAGTTACATATATATGTGTGTGTGTGTTTGTATGGGGGGGTGGGGGGGCTAGCATTCTCTATTGTTATGAATCATAAATAAGATGAACCACATAGGCTAGCATTACTCTATTGATATGCAATTTTGATATGGCATCAAGGACCAAAATATAAATGTTGTGGCTTAGAGGACAAAATTAAAACCGGTATATTTCAAAGATCAAATGATTTCTATAGAAACATGTTGAATATATATGAGTGTTGATGATATCACCCCTCTTAAAATAAATGTAGAAGAGTTTATATCATTGTTTTAAGGAGATTGCACTAATAAATTTTGACTCAAAATCCGACAAAAGTTCATCAGAATTTCAACGAACTTTTGTTGGAATTATTTCATCGATTTTCCAACGAAATTTGAAACGTCAAAATTCCGACCCAGCCAACGATGCTGGGTCAAAATTTTGACATTTCAAATTTCGTCAGAAAATTGACGAAATAATTCTGATGAAAGTTCGTTGAAATTCTAACGAACTTTTGTCATATTTTGAGTCAAAATTTATCAATGAGATATAGAAGAAAGAAAGGAATGTATCCTAATATAGAATAGCTGGAGGAATAATAAAATAAGATATTTGGCACCAAAGTATGTTTGAAACATTCCAAGTAATAAATACGTAATAAGTGCAAGGGAGTGTGAAAAATAATGTTTCTACCAAAGAATATGGTTGTGTCTATATTATTCCCCCATCAAATGGTAACATGCAAAGAGAGAAAGACATGAATGTAATGTAGTAAGTAACAAAATAGTAGATAAAGGTAGGCATTAATGAGGTTAGGAAACATAAGGAAGAATGCACATGAGAGAGTACAAACAATTAGAAGAATTGGAACATGAAATTTGGGTTAGCAAAAATAGAGGTAATCACAATGTCATGCATAAGTGTCTAAATTATCATAAAAAGTTGGATTAGCTCCATAAAAGTGATTTTCAATACCATGCATCATCCTCAAGATTTATAAATATATTTGTAGAAAGGACCTAGAAGCATGCCTGGAGGATTGTCAAACATCACATGTAGATCAACATATACTATATGAACAAGAGAATATATGGAGGAGTACATGAAGCACAAGGGGAATTTATAAATAGTTGTGTTAAATTATCTAATGAAAAAATAAGTGCACCTCACAAGGATAATGAAGAGGAGAATTCTTTGATGGTACATGGATACTAAGAATGAATACAAAATATAGTTTAGCAATGTTGACAATCATTGAATTTTTCATGGATCAACTAGAAGTGGAACCTAGGACCACACATTGTTATTGGGGTGCTCTACCATCGAGCTACTAGTCCACTTGGTGACCGATCCATCTATGTTTTAGGTGTGGCTCATTTTTCAGCATTCCCTTGAGACACACTTTAAATGCTCAAGGCTCCTAGGCTATCCTTGGCTCTGTTGGTTTAGCTCTTATACCATGTTAAATGGATAAAGACTTGTTCTTGCAATTAATTTTTTATTTTCTACAAAATAAACAAATCATAAAAGTGGCTCTAATACCATGTTAAACGTTTCCATAGACCAACTAGGAGTTGAACCTAGGACCATTGTGCTACATCATTAAGCTATCAAAATACTTGGTGACCAATTACATCTATGATTTGGGTGTCACTCACTTTAAAAATAATAAAAATCTTAGGAAGTCTCCAAATAATTTGTAGGTTACAAAACTCATTGGAATACTTGAAAAAGTGTTTTTAATATGTTATCACAAGTAGAAAAGATGTCATCAACCATGGAAAAATTAATACCATGATGATTTTTTTCTTTTCTAGCATAATAATTTGGTGACTAAGCATAGAGTTGAATATTAAGGGTTTTGTCAAATCAATCCAAATTCTTCCATTTTATTACCATGGAAGTATAGAGGAATGTATTATAATGCTTTTCTGTGAAGTGAGAAGGGTTTCTTCTCAAGAATACCCTTATTTTTACACTCATTTTATGGATTGAAAAAGAGAAATATAGGACATCAAGGTTGCAAAGATAAATGACAAGTGTGAGGGAGTGTTTGTTGACAATATCACATCTCCAATCGACCTATAATATGTAATATATGTATGTTGATAGTGAAATGAATAGATTTTACTCTCTTGTCGGAGTTTTCTACCTTAAAGATTTTTTCTAATATGTTATTTAGAATTTTGTATTTTTATATTCAAATTTCCTTAATGTTAAATGAATATATATAATTGTCAAATACATTCTTTTAAGGTGTTAGAAGTAATTAAGAATATTTTGATAACTAATTAAGAAAAATTCAATGGAATTGTAAAGAATAATATATAATTGAAAAATAATTAAGAAGATTTTTTTTTGGGTAAAGGTGGCTGAGCCACAAATTTTATTGATAAAGAAACGTATTACATAAAAATGAGGAGGTGCCAATATAAAGTAAAATGCAACTTGAAAATTACAAAATCAAGCCAATTAGGCCGATGCAAGAGAGTTTGAAAAGACCAAGCCAAGAGAAAAATACAAAATCCTAGAGATACATCTGAAGAAAAGAAAGAGTCACTGCAAAGTCGATGAAGAAGAGACCGATTGGAGTCCAAAAAACCAACGAGAAGTGGAGGAGAACCCCTGAAGATCAAAGTGCTTCCATCTCAAAGATCTAAAGACCTGCAAAATGATACCAAAGAGATTAACTTCTTCCAAACAACAGAGATTCCATCAAAGAGTATAAGCAATGAAATGTGACCAGAATTTCAAAATGAGAAATTGAGGAAGAATCCCTCAAGTCGTGCTTCCCTTAGATGAAGTAATATCAGAAGGCAAGGGAAAATGGGGTTCTTCATGAGGTTCCACAATGGCATGTTGAATCAATAAATGAATTGCTTTAAACATTATATAAATTGGGTCACTAACAGAATTACCATATTACTGAGATAAGAGCCTAAGATGAACTTTGAATTCACTGTTATTCTCATTTAGAAAACCATAAAACATTTTCGAAAGTAATTTAGATAGGTGGTAGTCAGTGAGAAGATGTTTTCTGCTAATAATTCCTCCAACCAGACTTGAGCCTTGAATATCACATCTCTCCAAAATTGGTTGGAGAGAAGAGAGTGGACAAACATGAGGCAATAGGGAAGTACCCGCCAAGAATTTGACCATCTCAATGTCTCCAAAAATATCCATCAAGTTTGATGCAAACTGAGAGGCCATTTCATATGGAAGAACCATTGTGTGCATGTCTAGCCAGTCGAAACCCAAAACTATTTGAATTGCATCAAAAACATGCTTGCATTCAAAGGAGGATGCTCTTCTAAGATTTTCCTCTGTATAGGGAGAATCAAATCTTACTTCATGAACGCGAGGAGGAACCAAAACCCTGAAGAGATTATCCATTTTCCGACCCAAGACCAGAGATACAACAAGCAGTAAGGAGACGACAGAAATTTAAAAAATCATAAAATGGGAACCACCATAACTAGACTAAAGCCTTTATTTTCCTCGAATCCATGAGCAATTAATAAACCAGAGAAAATGAGTACCATCAAATGTTGCTAAACTTCCAAGTGTTTTTCTTGGAAAAGAAGGAGAATGGTGGAGACTTCAAATAGACCAACATCCGCAAAATCAATGGATGGCTTCCTCCAATGCCCAATCACAAGATCTAGTTCTTGTGGTCAGACACCAGAGAAAGCATATTGGAAACATTACCAAATTTGGCCCTTGAATTCCAAACCGCTGCCAACACAAATGAAGCCAGCATTGCAGAATGTAATAAATTTCAAATTAATTACTCTGAATATGCCTTAAGAATGTTTGAACAGACGACAATACATCTGAATGAAATAGCAGAATAGTACACGTATCAATTTAAATCTTGGAAATGACAACAATATAACATGTGCCCATAGGAAGGGAATGCGATCAATATTAATTTGAAATTAAACACTGACAAAACCTTTAAAGCTTGTTAATCAACATGTGACAAGCTGAATCCCAAGAAATTGCAAATGAGAAGAAAATTGGTGATTTCCATAGGGAGTAACCAATGCCAAAAAACTAATGCCAATTCTTACTTACCAATGATTCAATATTGATGGCAAGGGATAAAAAGTTCCCATTCAATGAATAACTCTATTTGCCACTTCAAGATAAATAGTAATATGATCACCATAGGAACTTTTCAAAAGAAATCATAAAATCCTTATGAAAAACAAAGTCATTGTTGAAGATCTTGAAAGAGTAATTTGCATTCTTTTGACGAGAATTCACAGGAGGAAAGATTCGCATCAATGGCTTTATTGGAAAAGAAATCCGCTACAACAATTGATTCCCTATAACAATGAGCAATAGTGTAGCTTGGGAAATCATCTAGTTGTAAGAGAATAAATTCAAGGATGTAGTTTAAATGCCATAATGGAGAACCTCAATTCCTTAAAGCTGAATCTTTTGTCATTGAATCACCTTCAATAAAAAGATGAGAGATTGAAAGATTTTTGGCAAGCTTAAGACCAAGACTTAACGCTCTAAACTCAGCCACATTGTTGGTGCCATCTAGAATTTAATCGCAAGCTACTTTAATAAAATTTCCATTCCAGTCTCTCAAAACAACAGCAATACTTGATTTCCCCGAGTTACCCCTAGAGGCTCCATCAAATTTTAGTTTGATGAAGCCAGGGGGAGGACGAGACCAAGAGGAAGAGCTCCTTTTATCAATAGAGGTCTTGTGATAAACTAAACCCACCTTAGGAGATTTTAAGAAATGCCACGATTTCAAGATAAAGGAATCCCACTCAGAAAAGAATCTATTTGAAAAAGATTTCTTGAATGTGGCAGAATTAGTTACCTCCGAGATTGAGATTGAGATTTTCTGAATAATCTAAGGAAAAGTGGAAGATTTCTTTCTGAAAATTCTATTATTTCTTTCCAACCATATATTCCATATTAGAATGGAAGGACTTATTTCCCAAATAGAAGAGAATATTGAAGAAGGGAACAAATATGGCCAGGAAAGAAAATGGAGATACAAAGAACTATGCAAAGGGCTTGACCATCCAAGTTGATTAAGAATCCAATACCAACAACTTTGAGAAAAATCACATTTTAGAAGAAGATGATCAGTAGATTCAAAGGATTTCCCACACATTACACAATAAAAAAGATTAGTGATGCCCAATCTATCTAATCTCATGCCAGTTAAGATTTTTTCTTTAATTGCTAACCAAGCAAATGCATCTTCCTTAGGAAGAATGTGAGGACCCCAGGTAAAGTTTCAAAGGAATAGACATTCTATGGTTGACATTAACAAGAGAGGTATAGCCATCTTTGACATTATACTACCCTGATTTAGACTTGATCCAAATTATTTCATGTTGTTTGTTTGATAAATAGACTTGTCTCTTGTCTAATTAGATTTTAAAGAATTTTTTACCTGAGATGGAACCTGAAGAAAGTTGAAGTCTTTCCATTTGCAAATGAAAGGGTTAGAAGGAACAATTTCAAGATAATCTCTAACTTTATGGCCCCATTTAGATTTTAATTCTGATTCAATCTAGTTCCAATCCCCAATCTAGCAAAGAGGTTTGTGTCCATTCCAGGCATCATCCCAGAAAATGGCTTTATCCCCACTGTTAATCACCCAAGAAAGGTGCAGAAGAAGAACTGATCTACAAGAGGAAATAAAATTCCAAATCTTAGAGCCTTTAGGAAGTTGCTTTTGGGTGAAGATTCTTTCTCTATCAAGAGAGTCCAAGTATTCAAATCTCATTAATTTGCACCATTTAGTTTCAGGCTTAGTGTAGATTTTCCACACCAATTTTTCTCCTAGGGATTTGTTTTGGAGAAAAGTGTTTTTCAAACCAACACCTCCAAGAAATTTAGGTTCACAAATGGAGTCCCAAACTACCAGAGGTAATTTATTTTTAGCTATAACATTTTCCAACCAAAGAAAATATCTTAGAAATTTTTGAAGGATTTGACCTTTCCCTTTTGGAGAACTTAAAACTGACATCAAATAAATTGGTAGAGCGCTAAGAATAGATTTGATCATGATTAATTTTCCTGCAAAGGAGAGCCACTTGGATTTCTAGAGAGAAATTCTGTTAGAAATTGAAGAAATTAGATTGTCCCAAAAATCATGTTTTTCCTTTCCAAAGAAGAAAGGGATTCCCAAGTATTTATATGGAATAGAATCACATTGAAAACCCAAAAACTTAAGTAATTTCCTTTTTATCAAGGGATCAACATTTAGAAAGAAAATATTTGATTTTGCAGTGTTGCAGACTTACCTAGAATAAGAACAGTAAGCTAAAATAATATTTTTCATAACCTTGGCCTCAACCATGGTGGCTTTTCCCAACAGAAGAGTGTCATCATCAAAAATTGAGTGGGAGATTGGGGAAGGAAAGGAACGAATAGATATTGTAGACATGTGAAATTAAAATCATTCGCATTCATCCATTTACCAGGTAAATCAAGTTCCTTTAGTTCAATCTCTAAGGATCATCCATTTAAATTAAATAAATTAACTTTATTTAATTTAAGCCTATCATCATCCTTTTAATTAAATAAATCAAACCTTTATTTAATTAAATCTAAAATCACCTTTCATCTCCCTTTTCAATTTAATTTAAATCCAAGTATTTAAGTCAAATGGGTCAAAAACCCCTAATCATCATCTTAAGTTAATCAAACTATGATTAATCTAATCTAACCACCCATCACATCCTCTATCTTTTCCCACTTGCACCAATAAAGCATTTTAATTCATTTATAAATTCATCATTTTCTTTCAACTTGGCATAAAAATGGAATATTCCCTCAAGTTTGAATTTGAAAGCAAGTTGACTTGTCCCTTCCAACATGGAAATAAATCCCCTCTTACATGTCCCCCACTTAGCATTTAACTCTCAAATTCAAATTTGAATCTCCCCCTCTTTGATACATTGACCAAAATGTGCTCATACCTCAACCACTCACAAGGTGACAAGTGGCTTCATCTCATTGGTCAAATATTTATCCCACATTTCTCTATTTTGAGCACTCTTAGCATTTTACATTCTATAAATAAAAGCTTGAATCTTCAACAAATCATCCACAATCCATGCAAAGTTACTCTCTTCACATAGAGAGGTAATTTTTCCCATTATCATTTGCAACATCAAGCTTGTCAAGGGTTGGGAAAGGGCTTCTTTCCACATCAAAGAAGCACCAATCCACTATGGGATAGGTATCCATTATGCTCTTTTATGTTCTTAATTAGTTGTTTTATTTAAATTGTGAGACATGATAGATTATCTCATAGGAGCACTATGGTATTTGCATAGTTTGAACTAACATGCTAATGTGTTTTGAAGTTTAAGCTATTTTGCAGATTTGTGGTGCTCACATATGGCGCTAGAAGGAGGGTTGAACCCACAAATGACTATTGAATGTTTGAATTTTACGTAGTGCAGATTTAAGTAGTCAATATCAACATGGACTAAGATGGATATTGCACTAATTGGCTGCATTATATCTATTGAACTAAAATTTATTCTATAGTGGCATGACCATGGCTATCTTGATAATCAAGAACTAACACAATCCATCGAATCATGCACTCATAATGCATTTCCTTTCAAATAGTGGCTTCTTTGATTCTAAATCTTTGTTCTTTTGGCTCTATTTTATTCGTTATAATTTAAAGAATTTCCTTTTAGTCATTTCGTTTGATCTCAATGAAAATCCAAACATATACCTCTTTGATATTCATGCACACTCAATGATAAGTCAAAGTTTGGTAAGATAGAAGAATTCAAATAGATTATTTAGCTTTATCTTCTTGTGCTTACTCATAAATCTAATGGTTTTACATTCGATAGGCAGTTAACAGAGGATTTTGCAAAATAGTAGTATCATATTGAATCAACTATACAACAGAGCTACTCAAACCTGCACAAACATAAAAATTTGCTAAGTGAAAATCCATGGAAGCCGCACCTACAAAAGGAATTATTCGTCCTCCATGAAGACTAGAGCTCGACTTATGCCTACCAGCCCCATTTGCTTGAATGTTTGTGAAATCTCTTAAGCATCCACTAATTACGAGTCCTCACATAGTTCTTGAAGGCCTCTCCCAACATCCCAGGCACATAGAAGAAGGCCCCAAAATCCTTGTATTCCATCTTAATGCGACAACAGTTTGCTATTCCAACCATTGCTCATTCAAAAGGAGATATTGCAGAACTTTATGCTTGAGAAAGAAGGCGCTTCAACATATTTCTACTTCAAAATATTGCTAAGGCCATCGGTGAAGCTTTCTAACTTTATTCAGAGCTCTTAGCAGCTCATTAGTCCTGTATATTTTATAAAATCCCTTTATATAACTTTACTGACAGTTTGGGAGAAAGAGGAGTGGATTTAAGCCACGTGATATTAAATTAAAATATGTGTTTGAAAGTTTAAGCGGGAAAGGTACGAGTTTCGAGCTTCTTTTTCGTGGCATTCACTTTCACACCTATTACTCTTGCACGCCATCGCCTGTGAAGTGATTTCAAAGACAAAATCTAAAACGTAGCTCGATGTGGATTTGTCAACAGTAAATGTCAGGTAGTGCGTTGATCTAGTAGATTGCTTTGATTGCAAATGAAAAGAGAAAAGGTATGGGCCCCAATCTCTTTATCAGTATATATAATGACTGCAAATATTAACATTTTTTAATCACAGCTTGTATTGATCATCACTACAAATATTAATATGTTGTATTTTATCAACGATTTTTTTCATCGCTACAAATATTAATGTCATAGTTGTTATTTTCCAAGCAATAACATTTATCATCGCTGCAAATATAATATCAAGTAGAAATTGATAAAGCTGTTTTGACCACATGATTCTGACTGTGTTTGAAATTTGTGCGTTTTTCTTTCATTCTCACATATTTCTGATCAATTTATTTTGAATCGCTTTATCTGCTGATTGCTTCAATCACAAACAATAAAATAGCAAGAAACTGTGCTTAGACTTTATGTGCGAAAAGATGAGTAACAAGGTGAAATAAGATGCATCCATACTGGTCAAATCGTACTATACTGATACGTTAGCCTTTAGCAATCAAAATCACACTATACTGGTTTAATAATGAGATCGCATGCTTAGGTAATAAATCGCACTATCATTTAACTGACATTTTTTTTAGCCTATTATTTGAATCTGTGCATGTGGTTGATTCCTCCAATCTTACACTCTTTAATTGTGATTTGACTTTCTTGTAATCTCCAACCCATTCCTCCCATTCCTTCCACAAGGGCGCGCGATTTCTGGAGGATCATAAAGTCTTCAAGCACAATTTAAAGTTCAACTGTCGTGCTCTTAAGTTGTTTGATTTGAAAGCTAACAATTTATTGATCTACAGATTGGGAGTCGTGGTCATTGATTATTATTGCAGTAACTTGCAATCATGCATATCATGTTGAAAATAGTAGCTCAGAAGCTTTTCCAACCTGGAACCGTGTCACCCAGGCTGCAGCGTTGGTGGAGAAGTTTATCTTC
Source organism: Sequoia sempervirens (assembly GCA_007258455.2). Lineage (NCBI taxonomy): Eukaryota > Viridiplantae > Streptophyta > Pinopsida > Cupressales > Cupressaceae > Sequoia > Sequoia sempervirens. Next base: position 355,432,657 of record VDFB02000008.1, on the reverse strand, counting down.
AATTTTTTGATTTTTCCTTCTTTTCTACAACGCACTTGCCAATTTGGAGATATTCATTTTAGCAACAGCTCTATTTTTTTTCTAAGATAATCCCTGCTTTATTTCACCGTTGGTGAATAAGAGATTATAAAAAGGAATTGATGTGTGCATTGAAAATATACAAATTGAAGGTTTTTGTAGGAAATGACACAAGATGAAAGAGAGGTTGCAGTGAACAAAAGGAGTTGAATATTATCCAATTTTGCAGTATTGTTGTGGATGCCAAGTTCTGGCAGTTGTAAATTTCTTCCTTTCTGTAGTAATAAAATCTCTCTCTTTGAATGTTGGTTTTTCCCTAGAGTTAGGAGTTTTCCAGGGTAAATAATTATGTCAAAGTGTGATTGGTTTTCTCTGCATTCATTATTTTAGTGAATGGTGTTGTGCATGCTTTAGTTCTTTGTTTCAGTCATTTGATTTCTGCTATTTAAATTTCTGAGAATAAACAATAGTGAATTTATTGTTGGGTTTCACAACGCCAATAAGGGAGACGTATTTTTCACATGGTATCAGAGCAAATACTCTGAAAGAGAAAACTAGGGTTTAATCACACAAGTGCAAGTTTTGATTTTCTTTTGTATTCCAGGAGGCTTAAGTTCAAGGGTTTCAGCAATGGCAGTAGCCGGATTAAGAGATTCAAACAGACTTGAGGGGGCTTCAAACTTTGGTGTGTGGAAAGAAAGAATTCTTCTGTTACTGGAGGAGAATGGTCTGAAGGAATACGCAACCACTACCATTTTTGTTCTAACAAATGCTACGCAACTAGCGACCTACCGGAAAGAAGATGCCAAAGCTATACGCATTGTTATGGATGGGGTCAAGGATCACCTTGTTCCTCATATTGCAGATTTAGACACCTGCAAAAAGATGTATGATGCCATACTCAATCTATATTAGAGTTCAAATTTGAACAGGCAGCTGATTCTCAGGGGTAAGCTGAGAAACACCAGAATGAAGAAAGGGGAGAGCGTTGTGGACTACCTTACCAGGATTAGAATAGTAAAAGACGAGCCGGTAACTATCGGGGTAGCAATACCAGATGATGAGGTTGTTAGGATTGCATTGGCAGGATTCACAAAGGATTGGGACATCTTTGTCAAAATTGTATCTGGACGGCAAGATATTCCTGATTGGGATCATTTGTGGACTGATTTCACTCAGGAAGAATTGTGAATGAGTTATGTTAATGGAGGCAGGAGCAGTGGTCATAAGGGTGAGGTGGAAGAGAATGTTTCTCTTGCCAGCAAAGGCAAAGCTAAGAAAGGCTCAAGCAGTGAGTCTACCTCAAAAGGAGACAAGAAGAAAAAGAAAGACTTGAGTAAAATTAAATGTTATGGTTGTGATCTGCTAGGACATTATGTTAGTCAATGTCTGAATTGGAAGAAAGGAGACAAGAAGAAGAAGCCAATAGTAGCTTCAGCGGATGTTGATGAGCTATCCTCTAGACTAGAATATGAGTTCACTCTTCTAAACTGCTTATCTAGCTCCAGCACTACAGGGGTTTGGTACATTGACAGTGGTGTGTCATGCCATATGATAGGAGTTAGAGAAAACTTCTCCAACTACAAAGTAGAAGAAATAGGCTTCCAGATCAAAATGGGAAACAAGTCCACATGCACTCCAGTTGGGAGAGGGACTGTTTCATTTCAGAGGGATTCAAGCAGTGATATTAAGATCACAGATGTATTGCATGTGCCAGGGATGTACATGAATCTGATTTCAGTATCTGCCCTTGAAGACAAAGGGTACAACATACTCTTTCAAGGACAGAAGGTGTATTTAAAACACAAGGATTGGAAGAAGGCAAAGAATATTGGAGTTAGAAGTGATAATTTATACATATTGCAGTTTGAAACTCCAAAGGAACTAGTGAGCAGTAATAGCAGCAGGGAAATAGGAGAGCTATGGCATAGACGGATGGGACATATACACCATGGGGAATTGAAATTGCTCAGAGAAACCGTGATAGGAATTCCAGAGTTGAGTGCAGAGCATGGTGATGCATGTAAAGGGTGTGCACTTGGGAAATTTTCAAAGGAAGCCTTTCTTAGAAGTGACAGTAGAAGTACAGGTGTTCTTGACTTGATACATTCTAATATTTGTGTTCCCATGTCTACTCAGTCTTTGAAAGGTTATGAGTATTACGTAACCTTCATTGATGATTTCTCCAGGAAGACCTAGATATATTTCTTGAAGGCCAAAGATGAGGTCTTCAGTCACTTCTAAGAATTCAAAGCTCTTGTGGAGAATATGACAAGTAGGAAGATCAAGGTTCTTCAAACAGACAACGGGGGTGAGTATAAAAGCAAAGCCTTCCAAGAGTTCTGCACCAGAGAAGGAATCAAGAGAGAGTGGATTGTTCCCTACAACCCACAACAAAACGGGGTTGTTGAGCGTAAGAACAGGGCAATTGTTGAAGCAGCTAGGGCCATGTTTGACTAGGATCTACCTAAGTATCTTTGGGCAGAGGCTTGCAACACAACAGTCTATATTCAGAATAGAGTACCTCATAAGATTTTGGGAAAAATGACACCAGAAGAAGCCTTTACAGGGAAGAAGCCTGAGGTCGGGAATTTTAGGATCTTTGGCAGTATAGCATACTGTCACATACCATCAGAGAAAAGAACCAAGTTAGATTCGACTACAGAGAAATTTTTCTTTGTTGGATACAGCGAAACCTCCAAGGCATACAGGATCTTTATTCCAGGGATGAGGAGAATCATAGTGAGACGTGATGTGAAGTTTCTGGAGGAGAAAGCCTTCATAAAATCTCAAGATTTTCCAGCAGTTGAGCAGACTCAGCAGATTGAAGCTCCAAAAGTGGATCAAGAGTCTTAGGTACAGGGCACTGTGACAGGAACAAATGCAGATACAAGTACCTTGGGTGAGTTGAGTCCACAGGATCAGGAGCAGCAGAATAAGGAACAACAAGCTCCATCTATTTGTGTATCTCCTACTGGCAGGAGAAGGACTAGCCGAGCCAAAACTCAGATTGCACAAGATGATCAGGAGCTTATGGGAGCTCCTAGAATGAGTGGCAGGGAGAGGAGACCACTGGCTAAATATTTAGATTATGTGGAATTAATAAGCGAGCTCATTGACAATGAGCCTTCCAGTTATCAGGATGTTGTACAGCAGCAAGTTTGGCAGGATGCCATGGTGGAAGTGTACAACTCCATCATGAAGAATGATGTCTGGGAGGTAGTGCCAAGGCCTATAGATAAGGCAGTGGTTGGTTCTCGTTGGATCTATAAGATCAAGGATTCTATAGATGGTAGCATAGAGAAATACAAAGCCAAGTCTGTGGCCAAGGGGTTCTCTCAGAAGGAGGGAATCGATTATGATGATACATTTGCTCTAGTGGCCAGATATACGTCCATATGAGTTGTGATCCCATTAGCAGCACAAATGGGATGGTAGATCCATCATATGGATGTCAAGACAGCTTTCCTAAATGGAATCATAGAGGAGGAGGTGTACATCGAACAGCCAAAAGGTTTTGTGGTGCATGGGAGTGATTCTCATGTTTGCAGGTTAAAGAAAGCACTATACGGACTTAAGCAGGAACCCAAAGCGTGGTATGAGTGCATAGATAGCTACTTGCAAGGCATGGGATTTGTGAAGAGTGAGGCGGACTCCAACCTTTACTATCTCATGGTGGGAGGTGATCCACTCATTCTAGTTTTGTATGTGGATGATTTATTTATGACTGGTTCACCAAGGCTCATAGAGGATTGCAAGAGGGACCTAGTAGCATAGTTCAAGATGAAGGATTTGGGGTTGATGCACTATTTTCTGGGACTAGAGGTGTGGCAGACAGAGGGAGAGATTTCCTTGGTCAAGGGAAATATGCTATGGAAATATTGAAGTGATTTAGAATGTTGGACTATAGACCCATGTCTACACCGATGGTTACAAATTGGCGGAAGATCAATGCATCAAAGCAAGAGGCAGTAGACCCCACCTTGTATAAACAACTTATTGGTTCATTGATGTATCTAGTCAATACAAGACCAGACATTTTTTTTGCATTCAACTCTCTTAGTCAATTCATGGTAGAACCAAAGAGAGTACAATGGATAGCAGCAAAGCATGCACTAAGGTATCTACATGGTACAGTTCAGTATGGGTTGAGATATACTCGGGGTGATGGTGTCAGGTTGATTGGCTACACTAATGTAGACTAGGCTGGTAATGCAGTAGACAGGAAAAGAACTTCAGGGTGTTGTTTCAGCATGGGATCATGGGTTGTCTCTTGGTATAGTAGGAAACAGAAGTCTGTTGTATTAAGCTCTACGGAAGCAGAGTACATGGCAGCGAGCATGGCAACATGTGAGGCCATATGGCTTCGGAAGCTGTTAGTGGCATTGTTTGGTTAGGAGCTAGAATCGACTATCATTCACTGTGATAATCAGAGTTGCATAAAACTCTGAGAATCTTGTGTTTCATGATAGATCGAAGCATATTGACATTAGATATCACTTTACCAAGGATTATGTACACGTGGATTAGTTCGACTACAGTATATATCTATAGATGAGCAGGTTGCAAACATCTTAACGAAGGCCTTGATGAAAAGCAAGTTTGTCTTCTTCAAGGACAAGTTAGGTGTAGTAGAGAACACCTTCCTCGCTAAGAGGGAGTGTTGAAAATAGTAGCTCAGAAGCTTTTCTAGCTTGGAACCATGTCACCCAAGCTGGAGCGTTGGTGGAGAAGTTTATCTCCAATTTTCTGATTTTACCTTCTTTTCTACAATGCACTTGCCAATTTGGAGATATTTCCTTTAGCAATAGCTCTGTTTTGTTTCTAAGATAATCTCTACTTTATTTCACTATTGGTGAATAATAGATTATAAAAAGGAACTGATGTGTGCATTGTAAATATACAGATTGAAGGTTTTTGCAGGAAATGACACAGGATGAAAGAGAGGTTACAGTGAACAGAAGGAGTTGAATATTATCCAAGTTTGCAGTATTGTTGTGGATGCCAAGTTCTGGCAGTTGTAAATTTCTTCCTTTCTGTAGTAATAAAATCTCTCTCTTTGAATGTTGGTTTTTCCCCAGAGTTAGGGGTTTTCCAGGGTAAATCATTGTGTCAAAGTGTGATTGGTTTTCTCTGCATTCAGTATTTTAGTGAATGGTGTTGTGCATGCTTTAGTTCTTTGTTTCAGTCATTTGATTTATGTTATTCGAATTTTTGAGAATAAACAATAGTGAATTTATTGATGGGTTTCACAACGCCAATAAGGGAGACGTATTTTTCACTCGAGCATCAAACTAACTTGATCCCTTGGAGTAGTCAAAATAACCGCAAAATAACTTGAAATAAAAACTTGTGTCATTTTCAATTTGTAGTAGTTTGTCAAGTGAAAAGGAGCATACAGCCAAGATTTCAATACTTTTTATTTTTATTTGTACAAGCCTTTGATGGTAATTGGACCCCTTGAAAATCCTTGATTGTAGTTTACCCATTATACATCTACTCCTGCAAGCTGAGGGTAAGTTGCATTTTATTTGGATTTCGGTTTTTTTTAACCTCCCAATGTCATTGAGGAGTGAGCATTTAAAACTTTTTGCAGATTGAGGTTTTCTTTTTGGAGGGGTGATATTGAAATCTGTATGTATCATGATGGAAAATCTTATATCTGTGCACATATTTATCATGTCTTGATCTATTCATTAAAACTAAAGGATTCACGTGTCTTTAGATTTTTCAAGATGCAATCATCACATCATATAGGTGTGGCATTCAAAGGGCAAAAGTCACGGGTTGTCTTTTTATAATTATTTTTTTCCTAGATTAATCTTTGGTTTATGTTTAACATATCAGTGATTTGGTGGGTTATCTTAGTTTTTGATAATGTTGTATTGTTTGCAGGATAGCTTAACATCGAATTCAAACATTGGAATCAAGTGAAAACAAAGTAAGATTGGAGTTAGAAAGGAATTGGGCATTAAAAACTTGAAACCAACAAAGCATTTTTAAATGCTTAAGGCTTTCGTTCTACGCTTTAGTTTTTTGTTTTAGATCAACTCACCTCTTTTTTGGGCTCTAAAAAAAAAGAGGGAACATTTCAATTTTTGTGACAAAAGGGCTTAAAAATAACTTAGTCAAACTCACTAGTTTTACAATTTCGGATTAAACAATCAAATCTTCATCTTTCCTTTGGTGCTTAAAATGAATCAAACCATTGCTTTGAAGGATAAAATGAGTGTGTATCTTTATTTTTTTGTAATTATTTACACAAAGTAATATCATCAAAAGACGTATGCGCTTCTCTCCCACCTCACAGCGATATTGAGAATCAAAAGGCTTTTGGTGACATTAAATTGTGTAATTAATTACCCACACACTTCATTTTGGGAACTAAAATTGAACAAAACACTTTGCAAGTGTGAGTAAACCTATTGCATGGGTTCTCCCTTTGTTTCTAAACGAAGTTTGATCGAACTATGAATATGTTTGCTCACTTTTGTCTATCTTAGAGGGCCTGCCTTGGGGAAAAAGTACTCACCCAAGGGAACGACTCAACCGGTAACACTCTAAAGCCAAGAGTATTTCCAGCCGGGATATAAATGTGGGTACTAGAGTAAATGCTAGTATCAAGCGGTTGACTCCAACGAGATGGATCTGAAAAGGGACTCTCGTCGTATGGGTCAATCTCCACGAACGGAAAGTCTAAAATAAAACCCTTGTTTGTAGTAACCAACCAGTCCATCCAACAAGTTTATCAAAGTGGTGCATTGGAACTTAGATTCCAAGAAGTTACTTGTCATGTCTAATCTTGGTTAAAATATAGAGGTTAAGACATCATTCTTAATATACCTTTATATTTTTCCTTGGTTGCATGTAAAATCATCTCTTCTACTATGAAGGGCATGAGGCAAGCCCACCAAGAAAAACGTACCAATTGAGCTAGGATGTTATATTGCTTGTGAGTCAAAACACTTGCTTGATTCGAAAACATTGGGAAACATTCATTTAACATGAGAATCAAAATTTCAAACCCCTTAGATAGAGAAAATACCTTTGACAAAACCCAAGAGCTATTGCTTACCCTAGGGATTACATCTCTAGAGGTTTCTAAGTAATTGGGTTTACATCTTAATTTTCTCTTACAAAGGTCAACATTAGGCAACCCTTGTCCTGATTTCTTGGAACTTCCACATAGCACTTTGTTGGATGAAAAGAAGTTGTGACATTGGACATTTAGTTTGAAACATAATCAAGCGTCTGTTTTTGGTAAAAATAATTCATTAAAGCAAAGATAACAAATTGAACCCCACACATATGCTTTTTTATCTTCTTATCATCTTTCGAGCAAACATTGGTCTTTTGGTTTGAACTACTCTTAGAGAAAAGCATGTTCTTCACTATCTTGGTCTAGTAAACAGGGCCTTCCTAGATTTATTTAGGATCAAAATCAAACACTTCATCCATCCAAAACATCTACCAAAATCCATCCCACTAAACAACTTTAGAGCTTTTGAAACATCATTCTAGACTTGGGTAAATCATCAAAATCAAAATCACTTTGTTTAGTTAGGTGTATGGGAATGCATCCTTTCTCATACAATTAATTGAATTAGCAATCCTTTAAAAAAGTTCATCCTAAGATCACATCCAACATCTTAGGGTTTACAAGTCTATTATCCAAATCCAATCAAACCAATCAAAATCAAATCCCAAAGTCTAGCATTGATCCAAAGTTCCTAAACGTTCAACACCCATATCATTCACCCCTTTCATCATTCATCTCATCATTGGTCCTAAACAACTTAGAGGTCAACAAGTTCAAAACAAAAGAGGAACATTGAATATAAACTTGATCCATACATCATGAGTAATCCAAATCAACTGAACTTTCAAAGCCTTACAATGCCGATTGATTATCAACACTCACATTATACAATCCATATGTGGGATCATTATCTCCTGCAAACCTCAATGGTACAACAAATGTGAGTATGCCCAGTCAAAACTTTGGAACACTTTTCCCGATGGTAGATTTAAATCCAAGTCCAAACCTACAAATATATCAACCAAACAATCAATGCATGAGCCTTCAAACGAACAACGTCATCTCATCAAATCCCAACATGCCAAATGGGAATGTACCAAGTACAACTTTACAAAACATGAAATTTTGAATCCAAACTTGGTAAACTTTGGGATGGATATGTTTGCAAATCATATGAATATTGTTCAAAGTCCAAACAAGATGTTAACGACTCTACGTATTAATCCAAGTCAAGGAAACACCATGCAAAATCAAAGTTACCTAAATCAGGGCAATGTGATTCCCAACACCAACAATGTTCAATTTCAACCTATCATGCCAAATCAGAACATTGTCCAAAATCAATTTGTCCATGATCCCATTCAAAAACCACAAGTATGCATCCCAAATCTGCTTGAACAAAAACCAAATCAACTATATCAAGGGAGTCAAGATAGAAATCAAGATCAAATTTGGCTAGATCAAATTGCTACACTTACCAAAATAGTTGAGTCATTGCACCAAGAGACATCTCCACCACCATTACCCATATCAATAGCATTCCTTGGTTTAGGGCTTCCCCCTTTACCTAGCACCAATCACTCCATCCAAATCAATCCACCTAACACCAATCAAGTCATCACATCAAATCCTTTGAATATACCATCGACATCGCACCAACAGATGGTATCTAATCAAATGACAACATCAATCCTGACAAATCAAAATATGGTCTCCCAAGGATCTATCACCCTGGTCATTCTGACCATTCCTACCACCTCGATCACTCCAACCACCCCTATCACACCACTCATATCTCAAACCCTCACGATCACTCCAAACGTATCTCAACGACTTGTCACTACATCCAACACGATTCCAAAACCACCATTTCCATCATCACCCACACCACTCCTTGGCTTAGGGCTTCCCCCTTTACCAAGTATCAATCAATCCAACATCCAATCATCAATCAAAACATCACGCCAAACTTTCAAAACTTGTCATCAACATCGCAACAACAGATAACAAATGCACAAGCAATCACAATATCATCAACCACCCCCATAATATCTCAAAACATGGTCTCTCAAGGACCAATCACATCAATTACACCATCCACCACTCAAATCCCAATCATCAATATGATGGTACCTCTCATCACTACATCCAACACAATTCCAAATCCACCACCACTACCACCTAAACCTAATGCAGCAAGACAATATAACATTGCGCTAAAAGCTCACCAGGCCTACCAAAAGGCCATCCAACAATATCTAGCCATGCAACAAGCAAAACAATCTCAACAAGTGCAACAAGCCTCTCAAGCTGCCCAACAAGCACAAGCACAAACAAAAAAAATTATAACTATTGGGGACAATGATCAAGATCTATCCATCAATGAACACCTTCAAGATGTTTCCACCTCATCCAATGATCAAATTAACATACATCAAGAGTCACTTTTCAATCATGATCAAAATCCACCAACAATATCCAACAATGATTCAATTCAAGAAATGTCAACATCACTTGACCCTATGGTTAAAGACATTGATAATCTCTTTGGCACAATTTTTGAAAACATTGTTCAAAATCTCTCCATTAATGAGCACATTGAATATTTTTTTACCCCATCTGATGATCAACTCACTATACATCAAGAGCCACTTTTTAGTGATCTATTTCAAGGAGTGTTAGGATTATTTGATCCTATTGACACAATGCATGATCCATTGACCTATGATCATGCTGAAAATTTCTCTACATTTCCTTATGAGTTAGAGGACATATCTCAAGAATTTATCCCAAAGCATGATCAACATCTTTCACTAAGGTCTAGCAAATGTCCTTTCCAAGACATGTTGAACCCCTTTGACCTCATGGTTATAGATACTGAAGAAACCCTAAACTCGACAGTTGAAGATATTGAACCACTTACCATGTCTAATGACGACATCCAAGAACCCTTTATAAGCAATCCATCCTTTGAAATTGACCCATGTCAAGAACTTGATCCAAAGCATGTCAAATGCAATTCTGAAATTAATCAAGATCAAAAATTTGTATCTCCAAGATACTACAATGATCTAATGGACAGTCTCATATCTATACAAGATGTCGCGAATGATGATCATAGCCACATAGTACATACTACATCTACCCATGAGATGCTTTCTTTGGATGGACACGTAGATGATCTTCCTTCAGAACAAGATTCCTTTACTCCTGACATTATTACATAAAAAGAACAGGCTATCAATTCCTACAATCAAATAGAGGTCAACATCAGTATCAGATATATCCCAAATTCAGACTGAGGACATCATGTATGAACACATCCAGCATTATCCACTCAAAGAAATAGGTCAGACAGAACAAGACATTCTAGAATTAGCAGAGCATCAAATTGAAACAATGTCATCTGCAGTGGCCATTTATCAAAGCATGCTTACTGAAAAAGATATTTTAAAACAAGCATAATCAAGGAACGAAGGTGCCACTACCAACATACTAGGGGCAATTATGTCTCAAGTAAACATCAACATAGAGAGCATGAAGAATCCTTATGATGAAATCGATGCCAAAACTACAACCAGTCACATCATGAATCTTCTTCCACTCATCACCCCATCCATGAATTGGGACCAACTTTGAAAGAAAGATTTGAATCAAAGTAAGAAGAATGTTATCAAAACAAAAGAAGCTGAGAAGCATAATGGACAAATCAAATACACATGGATACCAAAGAATACAAAGAAAGATCATCCCTATGAAACTCCATCATTCAAAGAAACTATGGGGAAAAATAAAAAAGGGAAAAGTATCCATCAAAGATTTCCACAAAAGAAAAATCAGGCTTTTCAAGCGACGTACAAAGTATATCAAGCAATTGGTCCTAATTCCACGCACACTTTCGTATCCACCCATCATTTCTCATCTTCCCAAGTTTGGAGATTCAAAGGTTCCAAACTGTCAACCAATCCATCTCCTATCCCTAAACACACTCCATCCATGCCTCCACGCATGATATCCAATTCTCACATTGACCATGTATTGGCAATAACCCTTCATCATAAGGACTCTGAAGGCACTCTATTGTGATGTATGCACAGAGACAGAGTTAACCCCGGTATTGACAAAGCAGATCAAGAATCCCAAAAGTTGCATTCAAGTGCACGTATCTTAGCAAAGTAGCTTCTTCAAGTAGGATATCGATGGTACATTTTGATAGGGGCATCTACATCAGCAACACCTTGTGATTCAACATGAGCTTAAATCTTTTGAAAAAATCAAAAAAACAAAAACAAAAAACAAAAAATCCAAAAAACTCAGAAAAAGGATTGAAAACAGTGAAGAAAAAAATTGTCCTCTAGTGAAAACCACTACGGTGGTGCTTTGGGAAAGACCATGATGAAAACCTGGCAAACAAGCATCATGTGTGGAATTGAGCATCTACGTACGCCAGTTCAGGTGAAAGCATCTCATCCCATCCATAATAAATCCAGCTTTCCATCCATCTCATCCATAATAAATCCAGTCATCCATAAACCATTTATCCAATCCAGTTTTCATCCATCTGCATCCATAGTCCAAGTTATTTTGATCTTGAAAAAGTTTGGTGCACGCTTTACACTGGCTTACGGTAAACATCTTGACATGGGTCATTTTCATTGACCCTATCCTATCCAACGTTATCTGAGCCATGAAGCATTATCCAATAAAGCATTCCTCCATTCAAACACCTTATCTTATCACAAGAAAATCCTTGCATCCTTTGCATGCTTAACATATCCATCCATCCATACACCTATCTGAGCATCCACCCATGACATTCCAGACATTGCTAGACACTGGGGGAAAATATTTACATCTTGCTTCGGGAATAAATTTTGATCTATATCCTCCAACTTATGTGGTGATCTGAACATTGGCAAAAGTGAAATAAAATTGGTCCACCACTTGTGAGAAAAATTCCAAATCACTAGCCCATGGCATATTTTGACAAGAATATGTTCTTTATCAAGCTTCATCTTTCATCTAACATCACTCCAAATAATCAATATCAATCACATCTAATTTGCACTTCAAACATCACATCAAATCATCCAAAACATCTTTTGTTTCAAACCAAGTTTCAAAATCTTGATCAATCAAATCCAATCAATCCATCATCATCTTGGGAGATCCTTCCCAATCCTCATGTTGTTTAACACTATCCTTGCATTGTTGTGCATCCTCAACAATGTTATCATCATCAGTCTTGATCAATCAAATCCAATCAATCTGTCATCATCTTGGGATATTCATCCCAATCCTTGTGTTGCTTAACACTATCCTTGCATTGTTGTGCATCCTCAACAATGTTATCATCATCAATCCATCAATCAGATCAATCAGCCCTAGCTTGATTTTCAACAAAATCCTAAACAAAGCACTGATATCATATCCATATCTAAATCGTCAAAATCATGAGAAAATTCAAAAACATCAGAAAATCAGAAAATCCAAAAACATTCAAAACATATCAAAAATCCAAAAACACTAAAAAAAATAGAAAATATCAAAACCATTGGAATCCAAACTATGTTGTCTTTGAGCTTAAACGTAGGCAAGGCTAATCTTTGATCAGCCCCTGATACATCAAAATCCAAAAACATTCAAAAAACACAAAATCCAAAAAATATTCATAAAATCTTAGAAAACCCCAAAACATCGCAAAAAACAAAAATCAAAATATTTGTAAAATCTTGAAAATACCAAAAAATAGCCTCAAAACATTCCAAAAACGTCAAAAAACATCCAGATATTTGAAAAAATCCATTTGTCTCATTTTGCTTTCACTCGAAATAATCAATCATCCATAATAAACTGATCATAACCTTCATCCTTTGGCAAAACAAACAGAAACAACCACAACAATTGGCAAAAGCAAACTTCAAATGTAAAATCAAAATCGAAACAACAAACCTTTAAAACAAAATCAAACTCTTGATCATTTTCAGACATGTCAATCAACCTTATATCAATAGCCTATCAATCAACCTATCAAACCATCATCATCCTATACAATGCATGTCCTAGGATATATCGTTCTGACAATGGGCATCATTTTGGATATCACCTTGGATTCTTATCTTATCAAAACAAATCCATTTGGCTAGAGGTATGAAGAACATTGACTTGTTTATGTACACGATCTTTTCTTTTATCTTATTGCACTCATTCCAATGACCTCTCGATGATGTCTACTCAAAACGATTTAGAAAGAAAGGAATGGGACAACGATCATTATCTTTTGTCTGTTGTGCTTGTTGGACGTTCTTGTAAAATAACTTGGCGAATACTTGCTTTGTTAGGTGCGTCCTAGCAAGGTTTCTGAATGTCAAGTGTGAACAAGAATACTCCTATCTGTTTGTCGAGTCAAATTCCATCGCACTAGGTACAACGCCATCCTGGTTCTTTATACCTTGATGCATCGTGCTTATGTGTGTTATCAAACATAAGGTAAGTAGCCCTTTTAAAGTGTCAATCCTTGATAATCAAATCATCATCATCTATCATCATCACCATTTCTAATAAAGTCTCGTCAGATCATGGACTTGTTGGATTCTCTTGTAATCATCTCATTTCTTATTTCTTCTCTCCACGCTAACATAACATCACCAATGCATCCACAAACCATCAGCATACCACATATCATTCATATCATACATAATAGGAAACACCGATCATTTCACATGCATTACATTTCCATCATCATCATAATATAGATTTGTTAGTCTAATTATCTCATAAAATCATACATTTGCATAATCATATAGGCATCATCGCATCACCCATCTCACATGCATTTTATCATCATTTAAGTTGTTTAGGATAATATAGATTGGTTATTCTAAGCATCTTAAAATCATCTCATTTGCATCATCATCACAACCATCCATATGTCCATCTTGAACCTCTTTATCGTGAGATCGACCCTCAAATCGAATCTTTTCGCTCGATCTCTCGAGGGGGAAATGTACTAGTATACTTCTTTCCCCTGGGGCATCCAAAAAAATTAAAAAATAAATAAATTTTGATCATGAAAAGTTTATTCTTTGAACCAACACAGCAAGTACATTGCTTCAAAGAGGGGGAAAAATGTAGACATGTGAAATTAACATCATTCACGTTCATCCATTTACCAGGTAAATCAAGTTCCTTTAGTTCAATCTCTAAGAATCATCCATTTAAATTAAATAAATTAACTTTATTTAATTTAAGCCTATCATCATCCTTTTAATTAAATAAATCAAACCTTTATTTAATTAAATCTAAAATCACCTTTCATCTCCCTTTGATTTAATTTAAATCCAAGTATTTAAGTCAAATGGGTCAAAAACCCCTAATCATCATCTTAAGTTAATCAAACTATGATTAATCTAATCTAACCATCCATCACATCCTCTATCTTTTCCCACTTGCACCAATAAAGCATTTTAATTTATTTATAAATTCATCATTTTCTTTCAACTTGGCATAAAAATGGAATATTCCCTCAAGTTTGAATTTGAAAGCAAGTTGACTTGTCCCTTCCAACATGGCAATAAATCCCCTCTTACATGTCCCCCACTTAGCATTTAACTCTCAAAATCAAATTTGAATCTCCCCCTCTTTGGCACATTGACCAAAATGTGTTCATTCCTCAACCACTCACAAGGTGACAAGTGGCTTCATCTCGCTGGTCAAATCTTTATCCCACACTGCTCTATTTTGAGCACTCTTAGCATTTGACATTCTATAAATGGAAGCTTGAATCTTCAACAAATCATCCACAATCCATGCAAAGTTACTCTCTTCACATAGGGAGAAAATTTTTCCCATTATCATTTACAACATCAAGCTTGTCAAGAGCTGGGAAAGGGATTCTTTCCACATCAAAGAAGCACCAATCCACTATGGGATAGGTATCCATTATGCTCTTTTATGTTCTTAATTAGTTGTTTTATTTAAATTGTGAGACATGATAGATTATCTCATAGGAGCACTATGGTATTTGCATAGTTTGAACTAACATGCTAATGTATTTTGAAGTTTAAGCTATTTTGCATATTTGTGGTGCTCACAGATATAACTTTCCAGATTCTTGCATTTCGAGTATAAATTATTGATCTACTCAAGCCTTCTACTAAAAGAATGAACAAGGAGGGAGAAAGGGGATCCCCTTGTCTCACACCCTAGGAGGAGGTGAAATAGCCATGGGGAGAACCATTGATTCGAATTGAGAAACTTTCCCTTGAGAAACATGAATGAATCCATTTACGCCAAGCTTGCGAAAAAACCAAATTTTCTCAAAATCTTCATTAAAAAAGTCCCAATTAACCTTGTCATAAGCTTTTAGCATGTCTAGTTTCAAAATCACAACTAAATATTTTTCAGATAAGACTGAATGCAAAACCTCATGATCCACAATGGCACCCTCAAGGGTGTCCTTCCCAGGAATGAAACCACCTTGTTCCTTTGAAATGATTAGAGGTAGTACTTTTTCCAATCTAGAAGCTATAGCTTTAGTGAAGATCTTATAAATTGAATTACAGAGAGCTATAGGCTTGAAATCATGAAAAGAAGAAGGGCTAGATTTCTTGGGAATGAGAGTAATGAATGTGGAATTGAAATCCTTTAATAAATTTTTGTATCTTCTAGATTCCTCTAAAGCTAGAAAGACATCAAAGCCCACAATATCCCAACATTTTTGAAAGAAAAGAATATTTTGATGGAATTTCCAAGAATAATATATAAGTTGCGATCACTAGGAGACTATCTCCAATGTTTTAAGAATCACAACCCTTCAACTATAAGAGTTGACTACACTATAAACTAGTTGAACGCCAAGTGATGACAGCACCAATAGCTTTTTCTATTTGAGGTGCAAAATTTAGACTTTTTTTAAAGCCCAACTTTAAGAGGGAAGAATCACAAACTGAGTATATTCACAAGCAAAAATTCCAAGATGAGCTTAGTAACATGAACAAGAAGGGGATCATGGCATACAATTGGAAGGACTTTGTTAATAGTAAACGAAACGAACATGGTCAAGTCATAAATGAGTCATCCACCAATAGTGATGAATAGGCAAACAAGAAGGATGTGATAGATAAGATTTACAATGTCTGGGATGAAGCCAATAGCAACTCAAGATAGATTTAACAATCGATTCCAACTAGATCAATCTAAGCAACAACATTAACAAAGTAGAGTTGAAACTAGCAATTTGCATAACACCAAGGAATGCAACCAAATTCGAATCGGAGATACAAATGCAACCAATTAAGCACCACAATCACAACCAGAAGAATCTTAGGAATACCCATGCTATACCTAGGCATACCCAAGAGGATCTACGGCTTCAGTCATCCAAAAGTGACTAAAAAAAAAAAATCATGGTCATTCTAAAAGAACTCATTCCACAAACACAAAGAGTCAAAAACACTTTTTTTTTTTTGTTTTTTTTGCCTCCAAGCTGTCATTGTTGGATTTTGAAGGTTGTGTCTTTTTTTTTCAAAGGTGAGAGTTACAAAAGAGTTAAAGATACAACAAGGGAGAAACAACTACACCAAGAAAATCTAAACATCAAAGGTGAGTGAATTTTTCATTTTTTCAAATTTTCAATAATTTTTTCAAAGATTTTTCAAGTTTAAAAAAAAAAATTGAAGTATTTTTTTGTTTATTGGTTAGTTTTGAATTTAATAACTTTTTATGCATAATAAGGAGTTATAATGCCAATTTAAAAAAAAAAAAAAAATAGTTGTTGGGTTGTTAATTTGTAATTATTTTTTAAAATTTATTTTAAGTTTCTATAGAATGTTTGTAGTTCTAATTTAGTTGGCCCAAATGCAAAGAGTCAATTGAAATATGATGCATCATCACCTCTTTGATGACATATGGAAATTATTCAACAAATCCCTGATGGTGGGAGTTATGCTTGGCATTGTAGCCAATGTGGAACTTAGTATAAGAGCTCATACTTTCGAGTGAAAGCTCATTTATATGTTATTCCTTTACAAGGAATAAAAGTTTTCCCCATTGCCAAAACACAAAATATTGGCTTATATTAAAGAACAAGAGGTTGAAATGACATGTAATAAATCAAAGGCTATGGCACATCCTCTTGCGAAGAGAAGCTTGCAAAGACCTAGTGGCTTGTTACAATTGGCTAGCCCATATCCTTTCATGCAAATGCTACCATCTTTTGAAGGAGATAATGTTTTGGCTATATGAAAAAGAGGTCCATTGGAGAATGCCTTCAAAAATGAAGCAAGGGAGATTGCATATTAGGTTATGTGCAGGATCATGATGGGCCAAAAAGTGGCGATATGATGGGTATGTGTAGGGTATGTGGCTAACGACATTTTTTTTACCCAAAATTGATGAAACGAAAAGGGTTATTAAACGAGATTCTCAGCTTTCCACCAATATAAATTATGTTTTACTTTGAATTTAATAAATAGTTATTATTCATTTTCTATTTGAATTACTTAATTAAAGTCCGATTGATAGGCAGATTGAAAAATATCTATAGCTTTCAAACAAGATCACATTTTTGAACAAATATGCAATCACATTCAATGCTTCACATACTCTAGGATTAAAAAAATGAATTTCATGAAGTTTTGACAAAGTTAAGGTGGTTAGACATATAAGTTTTATATTTTTTAAAAAAGTTGTAATAAAATTCATAATTAATTATTTACTTGGAAAAATTACAAAAAATATGCATCACATCCACATGAGTCCTCTACTTATATCTAAAATCTTATAAAAAATTATTATCATTTTATTATGGTTAGGTGTATTGCACACCCACTTCTTATTTTTTCCCTTGAAATTTAAGTACATCGCATTGAAATTTCAAATTTTCACCAAATAGAATTTTTTTAAAATCAACCTAGTAGTTTAGAAACTACATTCAATTTGCTACAGATTTATTCTTACATATTTTTGAAATAATATAGATAACTTATTCAAAATTTTACGTCAAGTTGCCTAACTCTAATTTTTCTAAATTTTTCACCACTTAAGGGCTTGTTTTTCTATGATCCTGCACATACCCATTAGAGAATTGCTCATCCCATTTATGGAAATGGGCTTCCTTTCAACCTTGTTAGATCACCTTATTGTCGAGAAATGGTGATGGCCATTTCCAATACAACTTCTTATTATGTTAGTCCTCGGTATGAAAAGGTGTGAACCACCTTACTAGCAAAGGAGAAAGCTTCATTAGAGGCATCATTGAGAGTAATAAAGGATACATGGCCTAAAATAGGTGTGTCCACTATTTCTGATGGATGGAAATATTGTAAAAATAGACCATTGATTAATGTTAAATAGCAGTGTTCCCTAAAAGGGCAATGTTTTTGAAGGCACTTGATTGTGAGGGGCAAATAAAAGATGCAAGTTTTATTGCCAATATCCTCATATAATCCATTGAAATGGTGGGGTTTGAAAATATTGTCCAAGTCATAACAAACAATGCTAAAAATTGTAGGGAAACTAGATCTATGGTGGAGGGTATATATAGTCACATTTTTTGGATACCATGTGCAGTCCACTCACTCAATTTGACATTGCAAAAGATTGGCACACAAATTGAGTGGGTCAAACAAATCTACACTGAGGGCGAGGAGATCCAAATGTTTGTGACTAATCATCATATGTCACAAGACATCTTTAGAACCTTCTCCAAATTGGAGTTGTTAAAAGTAATTTAAATTTGATTTTTTAATATAATTTTAATTTTTCATTGTTGATTTGTGACATGTATTTTTTATACCATGTTAGACTGCTGAAACCTAATTTATAGATCCCCATTTTTGTCTTCCCTCTCCTTTAATTAATTCTAGATTTAAAATGTGGTCAAGTTCCCTTGTCCAGCCACCTACTTTACTAAACCAACATTTTCCTACGTAGTTTGCAAGAAGTATATTTTCCTTTTTTATTTATGGCTTGCTGACAATTTCTACGACCTCCTACAACCACTTAAATTTACTCCTGTCATATTCGAATTTTGACTTTCTTACCTAGTTTCTTGGATACTATACTGTGGAGATGAAACCATAAATGAAATCGATATATTGTATTGTTTTACATATTACTAAGTTAAAAAGAAGCCTAAGTATATTAATTAATTAAATAAGATTTTTGTTATATTTTATAATATCATTGAAGTAAGAATTATGTATAATGAAAGTTAGAGAAATAATATAACCTCAATTTGGATGCAGAATATTATCTTAATTTGAATGGTAGGTTGTGTTTATTTTATACTACTGTGAGTAAAAATCATGTATAATAAGTCTTAGAATACTTCACATAATAGACTAACATAATATAACCTTAATTTAGATGGCAGAATATTACCTTTATTTGAATGGTAGGTAAACCTCAATTTGTAAAGCTTAGTTACAATATGGAACATACATCTTATAGTATTTTTTGTTATATAATTCTTTAGTGTTTGGTCTTTAAACTTTATCGTTCTATTATTCCATGACACAATTTTTAGATATACATAAGATAGATTTGAATTCCATTTGTTATTAATAATTCAATATATGTTTTATGTATATTTGTAATTATTCATTTATTAAATTAATATTTTTTTATTTTATTGTATTTGTTAAGATTCACATTGTAGAACACCCATTGACATAATTTATTGTCTATAAACACATCAAATCGGTATTGTGTACATCTATAACATTACAAATGGATGTAGCTTCAATGGCTTATGGTTACAAAATCCCAAAAGAAAAATAAATATACATAATCATAAAATAAGAATCATTTATTTATCATTTCCAACAATTCCCATAGGAGTTATTGCTGGAAACAAACTAAAAGATCCAATTAGGTCCTTTAACATCACAAATTTTTAAATGTAAATGCACATTCATTTGAACAATCAAAAAGGAACTTGCAAAAGAATTGAATCTACATTTACCCAGCAAGGGATGTGTACAAGATGTAATTTGAAAAGTAATATAATTTTTTTCCAAAGAAGGGGATAAGAAGCTCTAAGTAGCAAATGGAGCTCATACATTCAAATATTTGTGAACCAATACAAACAATATCACATAAAAGTGCAAAGCATCTCATTACACCTTTAATGCTAACTTATTTAGAATTGTCTAAGCTTATTTTCTTAAAAACAATTAGATGCATTGGAAATGTTTAAGATTTCCAAAAGGGGTGTGTACAAGATGTGATTTTGATGAAGGGTACTCACTTACAATCTGAAACTCACAAAAACAACATAATTGCACAAACAATATGCAAGAAGGAAGCAAAGATTTTCTATTATCACTAAGATGAAAATGAAATTACAACATTAAAATTGCCATCACATGGTCGCTTTGATTACATAAATTTGCAAATCTACAAATCGAAGCCACAATCCACTCTGCTCTGCCCTCCCTCTGTAACCCCCATTCACATCCTTTATTTGGAAGGTGTGACCACCCTAGAATCTTCTGGAAAGTGTAACTACCTCAAGAAGATATTTTGAAATTTTATTAATTTTGGTAGTACAACTTCCTGGGGTCATAACTTTTGATCTGACCATTGGATTTTCAATTATAATACCTTTTCAGAAAGATCTTGAGAAGGCGCACCCCCAAAAAATAGTACCAATAGGTAGACTACTTTCATTTTTTTCCAATTTTTTAGGCCCATCTGAAGCCTCTAAGTGCCTCAAAATTGACTTTGAATATTTTGACAGGATTTTTAGAAATTGAAATTTTAATCTCCCAAATGATAAATGATATTGAAGTGATTTCTTCACTATTGGCTTTGATTTACCATTTCAAAGGTCTGTATAAGATTTCGTACCCAACCGTGCATAAATGCAGACTTACTAAAAATAGTAACCCAACCAAATTTAGCCCTTATTGAAATGAAACAACATTTTTTTGGGTGATGCAAGATTGCTCTTACACCCTAGATGCTCCTACATCAGACACTTGGGGTAAATTGAAAAGTGACTCTATCACTTCTTGGGAGTTAGAGGGAAACCAAGACGGTTAACCTCAATCTCAAACAACCATGATGAATCTTCAACTGACCTTCCTCTCCATTTCACTTGCATATTGCTTGTTTCTTGTGCTTCTACCCA
>VDFB02000008.1:355362387-355411363 GCA_007258455.2 Sequoia sempervirens | reverse complement strand
CCTAAGAGGGAGAGAGGGAGTTAGAGAGACCTGAGAGAGAGACCTAAGAGGGAGAGAGACTTGAGAGGAAGAGAGACTTCATAAATATTTCATTATTCATTAATTTTTCTAATGTTTCAAGTATTTTGAGATAAGTGTTACAAAAAATTCATGAAAAAAAGACTTTGCATGCGAAAGTAGTGAGCATTTGATGTTTCAAAAATGAAATATGAAGTTCAAATGATTATAATTATTTTTTTGTACAGTATAGAAACACCACCTAGTCCATTGCATAGAGCTCTCAATCACCTTTCCAACACCTTAAAAAAGTTGAAATTTCAATAAGAAATGCAAAAGTTATGCCCATTTTACTAAAGAGGGCTTTTTAGGTCTTCAAAACGGATATCCGTTTTGTTTTTCAAAAAAATGGGTTCTCACTTTCCAAAACAAATATTCATTTTGAAAACAAAATGGATATCCATTTTGAACCAAATCTCGAGCCAATATTCGTTTCGGTTTGGTATTACCAAACCAAAACGGATATTGGCTCGAGATTTGGTTCGGGATTGCCTAACCTGAAAAGTCAACCTAAAAAATGTGTTTTGAAAATTTGCTTAGTTTTCCAAAGTTCACCCTTATGGCTGACGACTTTTTTTTATCTGAATTTCATCAAATGAAAAAGGTTTATAGAAAAAACTGTCAACTTTCCACCAATATAACTTTTGTCTTATTTTGAATTTAATAAATAATTATTATTGATTTTTTACCTACATTACGTCTAAAGTCCTGATTGATAGGCCGATTGAAAAACTTCTATAACTTTCAAACTACTTAACATTTTTCAAATCTACAAGATACACCACATTCTATGTTTCGCATACTATAGGATAAAAAAAATGAATTTCATAAATTTTTGACCAAGTTATAGTGGTCAGACATAGATGTTTTAATAATTCTAAAAAATTCTACTAAAAAAATCATAACTAATTATTTACATGGAAAAAAATTACAAAAAAAGTTCGGCACATCTGGGCATGTGTCCTCTACTTATATTGAAAAATTCAGAAAAAAAAAATATTATTTTTTTCTTGTACTTAGGGTGGTCAGACATACACTTGCTTATTATCTCTTTTTTGAAAAATTTAGTACCATTGCATTAAAATTTCAAATTTTCTCAAAACAAATTTATTTTTTTCCAAAAAAGGACTAGTAGCATAGAAACTACATTCAATTTGCTACAACTTTTGTTCTTACATATTTTTCAAATTATGTTAATAACCTATTCAAATTTTTATGTCAAGTTGCCTAACTCTGATTTTCTGAATTTTCATCGCCACTTAGAGGCCTAGTTTGGACCCCCATGATCCTACACATACCCTCCAAACTTTTTCATCTTTAACTTGTTGTATGTACCAACTAGAATTATCTCCTTTCACAAATGAACCATGACTTCATCTCCTACCTGGAACTCCATATACCTCCTTTTCTAATCCGCCTTAGCCTTATACTATGAGTTCATCTTATTGATATATTTCTTCACCTCTTCATGCAAATTCTTTAGGTACTCAGCAAAATCTTCAGCCTCGGCACTACTCTTCTCCCCCTTATCCATCTTTCTCATTTCAAAAGCAGCTCTTGGACTACTCTCATACACAGTCTGGAATGGTGATTTACCAGTGCTCCTGTTGATAGAATTGTTGAAAGCAAATTATGTATGTGGTAAAATCAAATCTCATCCTTTGGGTTTGTCCCCTACTAAGAAACTCAACAAGTTACCCAAACTCCTATTCACCACCTCCATTTATCCATACGTTTGTGGATTGTGTGGAAAACTTAACTTCAAATCAGTCTTCATCTTCTTCCACAATGTCCTCTAGAAATAGCCAACAAACTTGGTATCTCAATCTGAAACTATGCTCTTAGGTAGACCATGTAGTCTCACCACCTCTTTGAAAATAATTCTACAACATGAAGAGCATCACTAGTCTTATGACATGAAATGAAGTGTGCCATCTTCGAAAATCTATCCACCACCACAACTATGGAATCATGCCCTATCTATGTCATTAGCAAACCAGAAACAAAATCCATACTAATGTCCTCCCATGGCCTCTCAGGTACAGGTAATGGATGATACAATCCAGTATTTTGACTTGTTCCTTTCACCACCTAACATACTCTGCAACTTTGTACAAACTTCTTCACATCCTGTTGTAACTGTGGCTAATAGTATTGCTCACCAACAATAGCAATGGTCTTATCACAACCAAAGTGTCCAGCTAATCCTCCATTATGTTTCTCCTTGATCAGGTTCTCTCTCATGGAACTCCTTGGAATGCACAACCGATTCCCTCAAAACAACATACCATCTTGGATTGTAAAATCCAACCATCTCATCCTATCCAAAGTGATAGGTTCCTTGCAAGCTCTCCAAGCCTCTGCAAAATCAGGATCCCCAGGATACAAGCTCTTGATTTCATTGAACTGAGCAACTTCAATCTGCATTTTTGTTAACAATTTTTTCCTCCTACTTAAGGCATCTACAACTCTATTAGATCTTCCACTCCTATGCTTCAAAACAAATGTATAACTCTGCAAAAATTTGACCCATTTCTAATGTCTTTGATTCAACTTCCCTTGGCATTCAAATATTGTAAAGTTTGATGATCAGTAAATAAAACAAAAGCTTTTGGCAATAAATAGTGTCTTCATTTCTTCAAAGTTTGAACTATAGCATAAAACTCCTGATCATAAACAAAATACTTTTTTGCATCATTCAAATTTTCACTAAATAGGCAACGGGTTTACCTTCTTGGCTCAAAATAGCTCCAATGGCATTGCCACTAGCATCACAATCCACCTGAAATACCTTGTTGAAATCTGGAAGTGCCAAAACAGATTGCTTAATAACTTTCTTCTTCAACATATCAAAACTTTTTGTTGCTCCTATAGTCCACTTAAACTCTTTTCTATCCCCTCTCATTGTTTCAATTAGAGTTGCACAAATACTACTTAAACCTTTGATAAACTTTCTATAAAAACTTGTCAAACCATGAAAATATCTCACCTTTGTAGCACTCCTTGGTGTAGGCCATTCAATAATAACTTTCACCTTCTATGGATCCATCTTAAGGCCCTCTGTTGATATAACAAATCTCAAGTACACCAACTCTCTCTTCACAAAACTGCACTTCTTCAAATTGATCAACAACTTCTCTCTCAACTTCTCAAAAAAATTTCTAAAATGCATCAAATGATCCTCCAATGTTTTGCTAAAAAATAAAATGTCATCCAAATAAACAATGACAAATTTACCCAAAAATTCTTTCAACACCTCATTCATGAACCGCATGAATGTACTTGGTGCATTGGTTAGCCCAAAAGGCGTGACTAAACACTTGTACAAGCCCTCTTTGGTTTTGAAGGTTGTCTTCCATTCATTTCCTTCTCTAATTTGGATCTAGTGATAACCACTCTTCATATCTATCTTTGTGAAGTACTCAACTCCACTCAAAGAATCCATGATGTCATTTATCCTCGGTAAGGGAAATTTATACTTGATGGTGATCTTGTTGATGGCTTTGGAATCTGTACACATATGCCATTCCCCATCCTTCTTTGGTGCTAATACTGCAAGTACTGCACATGGACTCAAACTCTATCATCAATCCCTTTCACAACAACTCTTGCACTTATTTGTTCAACTCTTCGCTCTTTGCTAAAGTCATACGATGAGCTGCCTTATTCGACAAATTGGCTCCAAGAATTAGATTCATTTGGTGGCTAATCTTCCTTATAGGAGGCAAACCTTCAAGTACATTATCAGAAAGAATACTTTGAAACTCATTCAAAAAAAATGAAACCTCTACAAGTACCTCATTAGTATCTTCTTTATCAACTCTAGGGATCAAAGCAAAACACATATTCGCGTGTCTCATACCTTCTAGGAACTTGCTTCCATCAACCAAACAAATCATTGCATTACTACATACCTTTTCTTTTGCCTCCTTCAAGGGTTTCAACTTATGACAAACATCATCCTTTGTCAAGGAATAGGTGTTAGCATGTCCATCATGCATTGCTTCCTAATCAAACTATCACGATTTTCCTAACATGTGACAAACATCGATAGGTATAATATCACACAAAATTTCATCTTGATAGTTACCAATCTTAAACTTTACCAAACATTGTTCATTGACCAATGCCCTATGGTCCTTCTGCAACCATGTGATCTAGTATGGTTTTGGATGCCTTCTCTCCAACTGCAATTTAGTAACCATTTCCTCTGAAACAAGATTATCAATGCTACCTCCATCACTAATAACATAACAAACTTTACCTTCACACTTGCATAGAGTGCGAAATAGGTTCTTTCTTTGATCTGGTTCCTTCTCCTCATTCAACAAGGCTCTTCTAACAACAAGGGCCTCTCATTTTTCAGCGTCTTTAGAATGTGAAGACTAGGCATCTTCATCTACATGGGCAACTCGGGCATTACCTTCAGGTCTTCTATTTGTCCTCCCTTGATGTTGAGGACACTCATAGGCTCTATGTCCACATTGAAAACAAGTTCCACGAAAACCTCCTCTTCCTGGTCCTCGTCCAGATCTTCCTCTTCCTCTTTGGTCTCCATTATTTTGATCTCAAGGACGGTAGGTATTATCTTCCTTCTAGTTCTGACTACTACTAGATTCTTCAGTCTTCTTCTAATCTTCACTTCAGCCTCCATATGACCGTCCAGTAGTCTTTCCACCACGACCTCCACCCCTTTGCTAGCTCTCGAACCTTTTGTTTAGCTTCTCTTCCACCTTTAGGGAAAACTAATATGCATCTTCAATTGCGGTCATCCTTACCAAACTTAACTCCTCTTGGATGCTTGGTTTCAACCCATTAATATAACAGGCAACCTTCTCCTTGTCGGCCTCAAAATGGCCTACTCTTATCAAGACCTTGTAGAATTCTTATGTGTATTCTTTGGCAGATCTCCCCACTTGCTTCAATCCTTGTATCTTCTTCAACAAATCCAATTCATAATCTATAAGAATGAACTACCTCTTTAGTTTCTCCACCATTCGATCCCCCTTGGTTGTATTCTCTTTACCTCTTTAGTTTCTCTCCAACTGGACTTCTTTCCACCATATGCTAGCATGGCTTTTCAGCTTGGCCTTTGCAAATTTGACCCTCTCCAGATCTTCTATTTCCTCATACTTAAAATACTCTTCCATATCATTGACCCAATCGATCAACTCCTTCGAATTCAGATTTCCAGAAAAATTAGAAACTTCTATATTCGGCCTCTTTCCAATCTTGGAAATGGCCCTAATTAGTCTGACTTCCCTAAGATCCATTACATCATGTGCTTCTTCTTCAAATGGCTCTTCATTTTCAACCTCATCTTCATTTTCATCTCTTCTTCTAACATCAGCTCCTCTTGCAATGTTTGAACTTGTCTCTGGAGGGCTTTAAAACCCTCTTTTGTTACCCCAACATTTCTCCCACCATGGTTCTTCATGGAGGCATCTTTTCTCACATATCCACAACCACAAGTCCTGGTGCAAGCTGCCTCACATTTAACGATCTGTCTACACACTCAGGAACTCCTGCTCTGATACCACTTGATGAAGGGTACTCCCCTTACAATCTAAAACTCACAACAACAACAAAGAATTGCACAAACAAAATGCAAGAAGGAAGCAAATATTTTATATTATCATTGAGATGAAAATGAAATTATAACATTACAATTGCCATCACATGGGCACTCCGATTACATATATTTGCAAATTTGCAAATCGGAGCCACGATCCACTTTGCTCTACCCTCCCTCTGTAACCCCATTCACATCCATTATTTGGAAGGTGTAATCACCTTAGAATCTTCTGGAAAGTGTAACTTCTTCAAGAAAATATTTTGAAATTTTTAAAATTTTGGTAGCACTTCGCGGGGTCATAATTTTTTATTTGACCGTCGAATTTTCAATTATAGAACCTTTTTGGAAAGCTCTTGAGAAGGTGCACCTTCGAAAAATAGTATTGATTAGTAGATTACTTTTGTTTTCTGCCAATTTTCAAGCGCATCTGAAGCCTCTAAGTGCCTCAAAATTGACTTTGAATATTTTGACAGGATTTTCAGAAATTGAAATTTTAATCTCTCAAATGTCAAATGATACTGAAGTGATTTCTTCGCCATTGGCTTCAATTTACTATTTCGGAGGTTTGTGTAAGATTTCGTGCCCAACCGTGTATAAATACAAAATTACTAAAAATAGTAACCCTGCCAAATTTAGCCCTTTTTGAAAAGAAACAACATTTTTTTAGGGTGATGCAAGATTGCTCTTACACCTTGGATGCTCCTGCATCAGATTTGAAAGGCACTATGATTCTCTTTTCCAAAGAAAAGAATAACAAGCCCTAAGGAGCAAATGGAGCTGATATTGAACCAATACAAACAATATTACATAAAAGTGTAAGGCATGTCATTACACCTTTATTGCTAACTCATTTAGAATTGTCTTTGTTTATTTTCTTAAAAATAACTAGATGCATTGGAAATGTTCAAGATTTCCAAAGCCTTCAGTGAGAAACATTTGGAAAATCGATTAAAACAATGATGATTTTTTTATTGCGAGCCTCATGAGGAACCAGAGCGTGCAAATTCTACTTCATAAAGACCAATAAGAATATTACAACCAATGCTCCTACATCATATAGAGCTTCTAAAAAAACAATCATGGCTCAAAAAGTCCATAAGAGCAAGAAAACCAACGTTTAAGGCACAAGAATTGTTTGCTCTCCATGTAGAAGTTGATGAACCACTCAATTTATGAGGAGCACTTGAGCGTAATCATACAACAAATTAGAGGCTTGCAATGGATGTTGAATATGATTAGCTAATAAAAAAATCACTTAAAAACCCACTAGTCTTCCACCATGGAGGAGTAATTTGATGTAAGTAGGTATCCCAAAAACTAATACAAGTTGGATCAATGGGCAAAGATACAAATCTCATTTCTGGCAAACAAATACACCCAAATAACAGGTGTGCATTAAAACGATATTTACCTATAGTTAAAATAATATTCATCAAAGTAATGTGAACAATTGCATCAGCCTTAGATTTTCATGGCCATCAACTAGAGATAAACAAATTTTAAAAAAAGTGTGAAGTTTATATGGAACACCTTGAATGTCACATACAAAAAGGAAACGAGCAAATAGTTTTGGAACTGCAGAAAACATTGTATACACTAATCAGTCCTTAGGATTGTTTTATCAACAATTGATGTGTTCCTCTAGAACGAAAGGTATGTCCATAGCAATGTCGATTCAAATATATTTGTGAGTAAATTTCAATATTAACTTTAAATTTTAGTGATGCTATTATCATAAGTCATGATCTCAAAATATGAAATATGTCCAAAGTCTAAATTAACAGTTGAATTTGAGATGACCGGCTATGCTGAAATTTATTCTTGTTTGGCCATTCAAATTTTGAGAGACGGGAGAGAAGAAACAAATTCATCACAATCAAGAGAAGTACATTAAAAACATTCTCAAGTAGTTCTCTAATGGAAGCTGGTAAGAAACTTTTGCAAGAAATTTGTCCCAATATACAAGGTAAAAAAATGACTACTGTTCCATACCAGAATGCAATTGGAACTTTATGCATGCAATGGTCTCCAGCAAACCTGGCATTCCCCTTCTTCTAAGCATATTGAAGCAGTTTCCAAATAATTGTTGACCTCAGTATTGGGCGATTGTCAAAAGAATTTTCAGATACCCTCGAACTATTAAGCATAAGATTAAATTCAAAGGGAGCTCAGAAGAATCTCCCACTTATTGAATATTTTGATGCAGATTGGTCAAGGAATATTAATAACCAAATATCAACGTCAGAGTACTGCTTCGTTTTAACTGGAGATGTAATTTTATGGACAGGTAAGAACGAACTGACAATTCTCTTTCAACTGCATAGTACATAGCAACTTGTCAAGACATAAAGCAATTAATATTGTTGAGAAAATTGTTGCAACCTATTGATATTACTCAAACCTAACCAAACCAACAAAGCTGGAACATCACGGTCAAAGTTGCATAGTGATTATAGAATTCAAGGTTTCAAAGAACTAAGCACATTTAAGTACAGTATCATTTTCTTTGTGAACAACTTGAAAAGAACATTGTGGAGATCGAATATTATGCAACATAAAACATGGCGGTGGTTGCATTGACAAAGACATTGCCAAAAGATAAGTTTGAGCTAAGTTTGAGCTTTGT
The DNA here is from genome assembly GCA_007258455.2 of Sequoia sempervirens. NCBI lineage: Eukaryota > Viridiplantae > Streptophyta > Pinopsida > Cupressales > Cupressaceae > Sequoia > Sequoia sempervirens. The sequence goes on along the minus strand of VDFB02000008.1, from coordinate 355,403,105 downwards.
AAAAGAGGATGCACTGTGCAACAATTTAGCTGAAAGGTATTTGAGTAAGTGGGAGTGTTACATGTAGGAAAATGGTGTTGAAGTAGAAAAATAACCAAATGTGTGTTTAAGTGCAGTTAAGTGAGTTTAAATTGGAACAGTATAAGAAAAATAAGCTGAGTACTTTAGTAAGACTGTTTAACACTATTTTTTCTCCATAAGTTACAATTAAACAATATCAATGGTCAACAAGATATTCCAAAATATATTTTAATCTAAGTTTTGATTTCTTGCACAATATTCTATTTTTTCTGAGCTGCATTTTCTTTTGGTAATCTGTGAACATCTCAGAACAGTCATGGCCGGACTCCCCAAAATGACACCTCATACCAAGTACTGGTAGGCTAATAGCTATAACATAAAACTAGCATTAACTTACAAAAATAAAATAATAATTTGAAACTTGAAGGGAAAGGAGCACTGCCTAAGAACTAATTTGACTTACAAAAATTATTTACAAACTTAAGAAAGCACATAACAAATGGAACGGCCTGGGCTTGTGTCAATTTTATATACAACAATAGCGCAATTTGAAAGCACAAAAACAGTTGTACAAAAGAAAAAGGGAGCCCAGAAACAGTTTACAGACAAAAATACTGAAGTATTTGACACCTTGTTCAAACACTGGTGGACAATTCATCATAACCCAGGGAAAGAAATTAAAAATATGATATTATATAATCATGAATTGAGAATTGAAAATATCGAATGCATCAATTCTGACCACCTGTAACACTATTTAGCTCCCAAGTTTAAAGGCGTCCACAAAAAGGCCCAAGCAGACTCCTGCTTTCCAGAAGTTAACCATAACCACTAAAGACTGTAGTTTGCGTATAGGTATGGGATTTCTATACATTAGTATACCAATGCCCTCAATTGCAGCAACTACAATACCAGCAACCAAAACATCCCAATCACCTGTTTGTCCTATAATTGTAGCCAATGCATTTGCTGTATAATAACCTAAGAGCAGAAGAAATGTTTTCATTGGAAAATTGCTTCGGGCTCCATTAATTTTATTTAAGAGTCGACTTCCACTAGCTTGAATTATTCTACCCAACCGAGTACTTCCAAGGCCTGATCTGGGAATATCTTCATTGACTGTGCCCTCATTTCTGTCAGAATTTGCTCCTGTATCTAAAACAAAACTTACCTGCCGAGCTCCTCTCTTTGAACTGTCACTGCATATCAAAACAGAGAAAAACAAACAAAATAGATTCAGTAATATTACAACCAGTTTTGAAACAATCAATCCCCTTCTACAAGATGCACAATGCTAAGTCAAACAACAATCATTGGGAAACAGACTGGAAGGCTTGCTGTCCAAGAAGTTGCCAATATTTTCCCCTTAATGTTTTCTGGAACATTTGATAAATCACATATTCATGTAATTTAAATATATTAAAAACCACAATCCAAAATCTCATTAGTTACCATGAGCAAGAAAAAACTGATGAAAATCTGCAATTACCGTCTATTATAATTCATTTATGTTTTAGACCTATAAATAAGGAAATGATTTCTCAAACAAATGTAAATCATAGTCCCACCACAAAATCAACTAAAATTTTAGAACTACAGGATAAAACTAGGCAAAAAAATCACCAGCAGTTTCACGTGAATGGTTGCATATGACAGCATGACACGACATGTGAATGTCGTGCTGGTGTCCAAGGTAGAGGGCTCTAGGAAAATTCACCGCCAGCAATTCACTGTCAACAATTCACCGCCACCAGCAATTCACCGCCACGGAAAATTAACCGCCAAAAATTCATGCAATTAATTTTTGGCACGGTGAATTGTCATGGCGGTGAATTTTCCCACGGTGAATTGTTGGCGGTGAATTTTCCGTCGGTGAATTGCTGGCGGTGAATTTTCCGTATGCCAAGGTAGGGACCTCTAGATTTCAACCTCAAGTTCCTTAATGTAATTTTTCATTTTTGTAGTTAATAAATTTTATTTATCTTTATGATTTTAGATATTTTCATCAGTTCATTATCTTTAAGCATTTTAGCTAGCTAATTTTGTTTGAGGCTAATTAGTGAAATTTCCTCTCAAAGGAACCTAATTTTCCTTTTGCCAAAATCAAATTTCTATACTACATAGGATACCATCAAATCCAGATGAGGAATGAAGATGTTCGTAAGACTACTTCCAAGTGTCACTGTGTACACCTCAAATTCTCAATCATGCCCATTGGCTAGACTAATGCTCTTGCAACCTTTCAATCATGCATGAATAGGGTATTTAGCAAGCAATTAAGCTAGTTTTTCTCAATTTTCTTTGATGATATCTTGATATACACTCAAACTTGGGAAGAGCACTTGAAGCATTTGGAAGAAGTTTTGAACATATAGGAGCACTCATTTTTTCCTAAACAATCAAAATGCAAATTTCAGCTTAAGAAGATTTTGTATTTGGGTCATGACATCATCAATTAACAAGAGGTCCAAGTAGACCAGCAAAAGATTCAAGCTATTAGGGATTGGCCACCCTCTAAGATTGTGTAACAGTTAAGAGGATTCCCAAGATTATACAACTACTATAGAAGGTTTATAAAGGAATCTCTTAGCTCAAGCCGCTCACAAATCTAACTAAGAAGGGAGAATTTAAGTTGACAAATCTTGCTAACAAAACTTTTAATGTAATGCCCCGCCAAACAACCCCAAAGGATACCAATACATCTAACATTTATGGCACCAAATTTTTTTTTAAAAGTACTAACATACATCACAATAATCATTTATCACATGAAATGAAACTAAACATGAACTACATATAACAAATCCTTCGGGTTTACATTACTACATTACTTTTCACAACAACATCATTACATCACATGAAAGGTAAGTATACACCAGTAACCATAAGATAACATGAACATGGACAATACATTAATCAAGGATTACAATATTACAATGCCGCTTCCCAACATGAATGGGGAAGATACAATAAAATGGAATGATACATTTGAAATGAAGGAGTACAAAGCTGCAATACTGGATCCAACTCTAGTTCAACTCAGGAGTCACTACAAGGTACAATTTCGCACTTCTCGATCGACGACTGGGGACCCAATGGGGTGCATAGCACGTTCCACCCAACCACGTGGACCCTAAGGCCCACCCCCCGTGCTAGGATATGACAAGAAGGACCCCCAACGAAAACCATCAAACGAAACAAGGATACACAATTTCACAACAAGAACCACAATAACATAAAGCAACCTCCAGCACAAGATATAACCAACTCAAGACGTACCTAACATAAGGAATAAACAATAAGGCATCAACATATAGATGCCAACATCAGCTTCCAGAGGCTCAAGAACAACTAAGAGGGAAACAAAGCATAAAAGGTTGCTAAAGGGTGGAGTGTCATCGCAATGTTGCATGGGTTACCCTGGCGAATCTTCCTAGGCCCCGGCCCCCAACTCGGGTTACCCTGGTGACCTCTTACGAAACCCGGCCCCACATGCAATCCAATGCAGAATCGATTATCTTCCATAAACACAAGATAACGATCATGCCATTCCAGGCCTTCTCAACTCATCCCCAAGTCTGAACTAGCCCTTGAGTATATGAGCGAGGCATAATTTATCCAGTTAAATGTTTTAGACTACCTAATGTATTGATTTAGTTTTCACTGATTAGACTAACTCCACATGAGTTACCCAGGCACCACTTTGTGTGCCGGCCCCCATGAAAAGCCACTCCCCTACTAGCAACATATCTCAAAAATACAACAGGAAAGCCAACTTCCAAAAGAAGCCTAATCCATTAAAATAACTGCACCAAGTGAGGCATACACCTTCCCACGCTAGAAATTTAAAGTAATGAAAACCACATTCAAGAGCAAGGCACAAAGCCACAAACAATCAATTCAAGTGCAAGATCAACCTTCATACATCCACCCATCATCAAGTAAAACATGAAAACTCAAATAACCACTTCAGGTCTGATATGGGTTACCCAAGGTGATCCCCCTAGGTCACCGAACCCCCATACCAACTCTCGCAAGAAGAAACCATATCCCCTCTAACCTCTGGAAAACTAACAAATTATCTAAACAAAGGTTTCCCCATCAAAGGGAATGACACAGTAACAAGTTCTCAAAGAATTATTTTCAAACCACAATTATCGAGTCAACAAGTATAAGATAGTGAGGGGCAACATTCCAACCTTAAAGTCAAAATCCTCTCATTAAGTCTAAGACACAATGGGCTCTCTCCATGAAACAAGAACCACAATCATCACCATGTCACAAACAACCATAATAACCAAAATCATCTCAAGATCAACAACCGTGACATCAATATTAAAGCCCACCAATCATAACTCAATAAAACCACATGAATGAATAATCAAAACAATCGTAACTCATCAAATAACTATAACTATGGAAAGCACTCACAATCTCTTTTCTTGACTTAGCCACACAGTTCAATCATTAAGTTGTAAACTCACATAGCTATCTTAAGGTAACTAAATCCACAATAAAAACAATCATTTCACTATATGAATACCAAACAAATAAAACTATGAACTAAACTCTCTTTTCCTTGCTAAATTAGTTTTAATCACCATATAATATAACATGCCTTTACATAAATACATATGAATATATCAAATTATCATAAAGATCTATTTTCATAAGAACTAGAGTTTGTTTCAATGATTCCTAAAAAAGTATAACTATTTTGAGTTTCGCATGCTCACATTGCTTCTATTATTAACAATATATCATAGTATTCTACATCTAGTATTCAGTAAATATACTCATTTGCTTATCCCACTCGACCAAGTTTAAAAAGGCATCTCAAGTCTAATTGGAATGAGAATACGGTGATAAGGTAAACAACCACCTTTTTGGGTCAAAACATGAGGATACACTAGAGTGATATTGGACGCAAGGGTGCAAATACAGGCTAGTAAAATATTTACCTGAAGTAAAGGACTACAACATAGTGCTCAACTAATGATGTTGAATATTTAGCAATCACAGTCTAAAAGATTTCGAAATGAAGGCAAGCGCTCGGCCAAAGAAAGACTCTACCACAATTTTAAGAGAGGAAAGCAACACTATTTCCAGACACAGATAATGTAACATGCAGCGACCAAGATACTAGTATGAAACAGGCGCGCTAGCTAAGTACAGGGAATATATAAATTTCATAAAACAATATTTGGTAGTCATCAAGATATGACCCCCAATAGATAGCGAAGGGAGATGCAAAGAGGATTTCATCTGACACCATTTATTAATACAAGTTATCAACCTGAGTCTTGGTCCATCTATTGGCAGGAAAAGTTACACTCATGTCTTAGGAGTGACTACAATTTTATAACTTAGTCTTCGCTTGTGTGAATTACTAGAAAGGAAAAAGAGGTATGGACGGTCACATATAACAATGTTTACTAGACTAATAATTACAAGGAAACTTTACCTCTAATTCGAGCACCAGGAATTGGGTGTACATCAGTTGCAGCGACGCATGAAATAAATATTGGGTTCATTCAATGTTCAAGGCACAATGACCTAAAAGAGACTTGCACTATAATAAAGTGTACTATATCAAATATCCAGTATAATGAAGAGACATCCATCAAAGCATAACAGCAGGGAATTCATCATAGGAACATGTAGATTAGATATGTATATTGGCAGAGTATTTCCAGCAACACGGCTTTTAGTCGGATCATAAAGATGTTGCAACTTATGTTCTTCTCTAAATTAAACATCTTGTACAGAAGCGGACAGGTGTGGCAAGATTCAAAAAAAAAAAGAAGATTGAAGAAGTATAGAGGAATTAAAAGATACCCTAGTATATGCTTTTGCATAGAAGACGGATCACATCCACAAACAGGGAAAATCAATGCAGAAACAGAGACTAAATTGGCTTGACAAATGGAAACAGTAGGGTATTTCTAGATTCACGGTTATATTCTAATTTATACATTCAGGATATAGGCTGTAATTCTAAGGTCGTGATTTGTATGCTGATGGACAGGAGCTCATAAACATAATAAACGTAGTGTTTCATTTGATTTGTGAATACCAGAAGCCACTGCAGCTATAATGGCTGTTCCAAATCTATGAGGATTGAAGTCCTTACAAAATAAATGGAAGAATGGGTACAAGGAGGAGTCTTGAAGCCAACGAGGTTCAGATTAAAAAATGAGATCAAGAAATGATTCCTCTTTATCATCGATATTGAAACTATATATATATATATATATAAACCTCTAATTCTAAAGAAGAAAGATTGAATAACTCTTGACATTTTAACTTTGGATCTAAATATAACAATAAACAACATATATATCCCAATGTTTTATCCAGAAAAAGCAGATACAAGAGCTAGCACCTATTATTGACTCGATCTTTGCAGGCCTTCATGTGCAGAAAAGACCGAATGTTTGTAGCTGTCTCCACATTCCCACGAGCTCAAGATCAATGGTTTCCTTCCTTCGCTATGGACTCCCATCCGATAGTTCTTTTTCTTTTTTATATATTCGACCGTCCCCAATTCACATGCCTCCCTTCATTCTTGACTCTCCAGTAATTATATCTCCACTTCCACCCACAGATTTGGCGGTATATGCAATCAGAAGAACCAGATTTCTTTATCATGCGGGGACTTAATATTACATGCCACAATTAACGCATACATGCAACCAACATCCATAACTACCCACGATGTTGCCTGCAGGCTTATTTTTATTTAATCATTTATTTGCATGCTCATTAATTTGCAAGCTTATCTCCGACTCTCCGGTACCCAAAATATCCCTCACATTAATTGTTATAATCACTCCCATTACCAAACAAATCATTTACTAGTATTTAAATTTTATTTTTAGTTTATTATATTTATTTATTTATATTATCATATTTAGTGAACCTTTTATTAATCAATTATTTATCAAAACACTTTTATTTATTTTATTTCACTCAATTTAAACATTAATGATCTTTTATTCGTCAAAATCACAAAAGTATTGAAGCTTTTATTTGGTTGATCGCAATACCTCGAAACACAAGTCAACAAATTGAATCCATTCAACAACATATCAGACAACACTAATTTTGCAGTGAGATGAAAAGCATCACATGACAACATAGATGGCGGGGCACTACATCCTCCCCCCCAAGGATTCGACTTACTCCTGGAAGTCGACCTCAAGCATAAGCACGGTAACACAACAATATCAATGATCATAAGCACATCAACACCAAAATTAAAACATCAATTAAACGTTGTCAAGTAAGCGACGAAAATTAAACAAACCAAAAATAAAGAAATGATACCAAAACGAAAGTGGTGACGAGGTTGCAACCAGACTGATTTTCCAATCACAAGGACGGGGTGGACAAACTAAGTTGGGGAAACTTTCTTGTCAACTCTATTTTTCCACATTATTCCCATTGGGTTTCATGAGGCTCGCCCAGTCCTGCCAGAGCAGGTGGAATCGAGGCTTATTACCTACAATCCTGCATAAAAGCAAACATTGTGTACACCATATATATATCAAATCAACCTAGTGTAGAGGGAATTGTCGTGTCGTATGCCTCTCATGAATGAGTGATACGACATCATCCTTCTAACACTCTACAATTAGTGATACATCATAAACAATCATCAATAACAATTACTAATCAGATGCAACCATAGTATTAAGTCCACATGTTAAACATAACCAATTAATTACCTTCATCATCAAGATTCGAAGCCGACTACCTGAAAATCATAAACTAAGATGGAAACATAACACATTAGCACCAGTTATTCATGCTAATTCATTGCCAAGATACACATTTCTGGTTAAACTTCATCATTTAAACATCATGTACTACATTCTATTCATTACTCAATGCAAAATCTCACAATATATGTGTCACAAGATCATAATTTATGGCCTTTTCAGAACAGAAACATAGTTATCACTTCAAAACACACATAATTTCATATTTAACACACATACACCGCATACACACTCAAATTCACTTCACACCAGAGACACCACAAAGCAACTCAAGGGTAACACAAGAGTTCCAAAATGCATTTCCAGTAGGAAGGATATCGGTGCATTGCGCACTACACCAAGGGTCCTATCCATTCCACCGGATTTCTGCACCATTGAACCTACATCACCCAGAGACAAACTAGGGCAACCAAGTACAGACCACACAAACAGACTGACACACCCTTACGAGTACGAGCAGCTAGGTCAACACAATGGGCTCATAGTGCCCCAGTGTATGAACCTACGCTCTGATACCATGTGTAATGCCCAGCCACGCAACCCTAAAGGAAACTAAAACATATCACAATTATGGCACAATTTTTTTTTAATAGTAACTAACATGTATCATAATATGGCATACCTCATTTGAAAAGAAACTATACATGTTCTGCATATAACAAATCCCTTGAGGTTACGTGACTGCATTACTTTTTGTATCAACATCATTATATCACATGAAAACGGACAATACAAATATCAATTTAAGAACATATTCATTTAGACCCGCAGAATTGAATAGAGATTTCATCTACCGAAGGAACAGAGACCAAACTCACAGATAGTACAAAAATGGGAACCCTCAGATTATATATTTTTATATTGCGAAGTCCGCAACATACAGTGGCATCACAAGATCCTCATGCATTCAGCAAGAGACAAAAAGGGGTAATAGGAATCAAAGAGTTTTCAGGGAAAGTAACGATGAATCAACACAACTCAATCGACATCAACCAACAAATGAAATCACCGCTAACAAAATGGAACACTGAAATTTGGAATCTTAAGCATCGCTACAGAGTTTCACAGATCAAGTGTCTAAAGTGAGAACGAATAAGTTATATTATCTATCTAAAGATGGAGATCTATATTGATGAAAGATTGGAAAGATGACTCAACACATACCTAGAGACGTTGCCTTCAAATCCTCTGCGTTCCCCTTTTTTCCCCATTGTTCACTCTCTTCTTCCCCTTCTTCCTTTCTCCCTTTCCGAACTGCATGGTCCTCCCCTCTTTCCTTAATTTCCGTTCTCGTAATAATGGACACCAGTGAAGTATATGTCCTCCTCACCCCCGAAACTTGAAAAGGTCCTATATATCAGGCTCCTCGCCCTCATTCATCAAGTACCACCTTCTAAAAAAATAGGTTGCCACTAATACAAGAGGATCTCCCCCTTTTGCATGTGCTCACTCTCCGCCAACACATCTTCTTCATTATGATTTCTTAAGTGAGTGTAACCGCCTAAACTAATAATAGAATTGTAACTTGACTCATTCTTTTCTTTTCTTTTTATTAATTTTGTTATTCATTACTTAACCGTCTACTTACACTTTTATTTATTTTATTTTATTAAAATATTCATGTTTAATTTATTTCACTCAATTTAAACATTAATGATCTTTTATTTGTCAAAATCACAAAAGTATTGAAGCTTTTATTTGGTTGATCGCAATACCTCGAAACACAAGTCAACAAATTGAATCCATTCAACAACATATCAGACAACACTAATTTTGCAGTGAGATGAAAAGCATCACATGACAACATAGATGGCGGGGCACTACATTTAACAAACTAGAAAGATAATGTATTCATATCTAATGCTTGTTGTCCCAAACTTTTCACTTCTTTTTATGTTGGAATGTGATGCTTCTGGTGAAGGCCTTGGAGTTGTTTTGATGCAGCAATAGCATCCCATGCTTTTGAAAGTAGGAAACTAATAAAAGGCAAAAAAGAACTTTTCTATTTATGATAAAGAGATGCTAACAACCATACATGCCTTAATGAAGTTTGGACAATACTTGGTGTGTGGCAAGTTTGTGGTTAAGACTGATCACAACAACCTTAAGCACTTTCTCAATCAAAAAGACCTAAACAACAAACAACAAAAGTGGGTAAGCAAGTTGTAGACATATGACTTTGATATTGAATATGTGAAGGGAAGGAATAATGTAGTTGTTGATGCATTATCTCAAAGACTCATTTTATGTTCCATTTCTAACATCTCTGTTGATTGGGTCACCACCATCATATCTAAATATGTCACAAACAATTTGGCTACTAAGTTGTTGGATGGAAGAGTACAAGATGATAGGTTCAAAGTGGTGGGAGACCTAATTCTACATAAATAGAGGATGTATTTTATCCTAGAATCAAAGATGAAGGAAAATATTTTAAGAGCCATGCACGATACTTCTTTGGTTGGGCATCTAGGGTATTTTAAGACATACAAACATATCAGAAAGAGATTCTCCTCGAAAGGAATGAAAGGAGTTGTGTTGAAGCACATAAAGGAATGTTCATCTTGCTAGCAGAACAAAGCAAAAGAAATCTATCTTGCAAGCCTACTTCAAAGATTACCCATTCCTAAGCAAAAAAGGAGAAAGTGTATCTATGGACTTTATCACTGGGTTACACAAGATAAAAGGCAAAAACAACATCTTTGTTGTGATGGATATACTCACCAAGTATGTGCATTTTTCTGCCTTATCCTCTAATTTCAAGGCTTCCCAAATTGCTAAATTTTTCTTCAAGGTGGTTTTTAGATTACATGGGTTAACTATGAACATTGTTAGTAAGAGAGACAGCAAGTTTTTTAGTCACTTTTGACAAAAATTATTTCATTTGGTAGGAACAAAGCTCACCCTAGCACAACTTATCACCCTCAAATGGATGGTTAGACTGAAATTGTCAGCAAATGAATTAAAGGGTACCTAAGAAAATACATTTCCTAGATGACAAACAACTTGAATCAAATGGTTACATTTGGGAGAACATTGTTATAACACCTCCTACCATATGTCCATAGTGTTGGGAATTATAGTGCATGACATAGAATAATGAAATAAATAATAAACTAACATGTTAATGTTAATTTATTATATGTTAGGTTTTAGTTAGTTATTATTTATGAGTTGTTGGTAGTTAGTGGTTTGGGAAGTTAATAAGTTTGAAGGATTTATAAAGCCATTGCAATGTAATAGTTGTGAGTTGTTGATGAATGAAGAATTTACAAGTTTGAGCCTTTGGCTCTCTCTTATCACTATTTCAATATGATATCAAAGCAAGTTCTGATTTTCACTCACTCATGCTTTGTCTGTCAAGTTGATTAAGGCAATGGGTTAGTGGATACCACGAACCTCCACACTCTCATTACCTTTTTTCGTGCCCATCCATTTGTTGTAAAGTCAAACATTGCAAATAAAAGACTAGCAGATACCACGAACCTTGCACAAAATCTAGAGTTTGTAGCATCTACCCTTCTTGCATATCTGTCAACAGTACTAGCGGATACCACAGACTTCATAGCAAACCTGATAAAATCCGCCATTCATGTGCATCTCCTTTCTCTTCCATTGTGTATACTATTTCCACAATCTTTCCTTCATTATGCTCATTGTATTTATATTCAAAGTTGCAAAGATATAAGGTGTTGCAGAAAACTCTAGGAGGTTAAGGTGAATGAGAAGAAGATTTTTATCTTTCAATTATGAGGGTTTCATTATTTGAAGATTGGTATGGATTTATTATGCTGCTGTTTGATGGATATTCAATTTGTGAAAAGGAGAAATCATGTTCTCATTAGGCACCATTTAATTGTTGGTACATTGTTCCAATTTTAATTATGGCAAATTAACACAATCTCGCTAGAACTATGATATCTTTCTCATTTCTTAACAAAATTCAAAACTTCAAAATGTTCTAGAAAGTTGTTGAACAAGAGCACAAAACCCAAAAGTCATTTGAGAATGTTGTGAATATTTAATTCACAGTTTGATGTGGAAGACATAAGTATTTAAATGGTTATTGTCAATTAAATTTATCCTTTTTATTTTGTATAAGGATTTTGGAGCCATAAGGGTGTAATAGATTTTTCAATTGCACATTTTAATTGGATGCATTAGTGGTAGAAACTGACATTCAAAGGATAATTTCATTGAATGAGGGAAAATATGAAACAAGCCAATTGTTGATATTGCAACACTGAAATAAAGTCTCTATGTCAACACTAAAGGGGGGTGTTAGGAATTATACTGCATGACATAGATTAATGAATAAACTAAGTTGCCAGTTCAAGTATGGGTTCAGATATGGGTGCGACGTCAGTACAGTCATTTTTTTCCTTGGGTACGAGTACGGGAATATTTATATACAAACATGTTCAAAATTATAAATTTAATTATAAGAACAATGATACTCATAAGACAAACATAATTGCCAATAAAGAGAATATTTAAATACCTCATATAATCATATTCATAATTTGCAAAAATGTAAATACTCAAGTCTCAAAACGTCATTACACAATGAAAATTGAAAATTACAATCAATATTTACTAATTAGTAGTCTTCATATTCATCTTCATCAAAAGCATCAAGGTCCTAGTCAACACTTAGTTCAATTTCATTTGAACCACAATCAATTGGATTGCCACTCCCACTAGGTGCGTCAAGTGCAGCAATTGCCTCGTCTATAGAAGCTAAGGCAAGTTGTGCAACTGTCGCATCTAAATCAGCACACTCAGGGATTAGATCCCAATTCTTTGTCACACCCTCATTGTATTTAGATTTCTTATGTGACAAGAGACGAAGGCTGGAGTGTATATAGACTAAATCCTCTATTTTTTTTGCACCCAAACAATTGTTCTTGACCGAGTGGATGAAGGAGTATGTACTCCAATTCCACTCAGCTGAAGAAAAACTTGCAACCTATTGAATTTGCATACAACATTTAGTATTTAATTTTACTTGCCGATAATATATAGCATAATAGCATCGAATGAAAAACGAAAAAATAAATAAATAAAAAGATACATACTTGGGAGAGTATTTTAATTGCAAGAGGCTGCAAGTAATTGAAGCCTTGACCATGTAGATACCACCAATCATCAATATTTTTCCTATATTTGTCTAGGAGAGCAAAAACATCATGATGCTTTGAAGATATGAATTGGCCAAGCTCACTCAAGACAATACTTTGGATATCTTCATCTGAAAATATATTTCTAAATGCAGCCTTATAGCCAACAACAACCTCCCCATCCCTATATGGTGGCACCCTCCTCAGCAATGAAAGTACCTCTTCACTATAATACTTTGGTGAGAAAGCAAATGCTAAGAGATGTAAAGGGGTGATCATCTTGTTCCAACAGTCAACAATAATCTTTTGCATAGTTTTGAAAAATGTTTCCATTGGGTCATGTTCCTTGGCATCTATTATTGATCTTATTTTCTCCACCATGGAATACATGTCATCAAAAATTTCACCCAAACATAGGCGATCAATATCAACATACCTAATCATGCTCATGATGGGCTCAGTGAAATTCAAAACATATTCCACACGAGCCCACCACTCATCATCTAAGATCAATGTTTATACTTTTTGGGCTCTTTTTGTGCTTGATTGCCTCCATACACTCCATGGACTGTTGAAGACCATAGTACTCAAGACCTCTCACACCTTCACAAGTCATCTTAAGATGATTGTGTGAGATGCAAATTGAGTTTTGGCAACCTAACATGGAATAAAAAATACATGTCACAAATCAACAATGAAAAAATTAAATTAAAAAATTAAAAATTATATTAAAAAATCAAATTTAAATTACCTTTAACAACACCAACTTGGAGGTGGTCTTGAAGATGCCTTGTGACATATGATGATTAGTCACAAACATTTGGATCTCCTCGCCCTCTATGTTGATTTGTTTGACCCACTCAATTTGTGTGTCAATCTTTTGCAATATCAAATTGAGTGAGTGGACTGCATATGGTGTCCAAAAAATGTGACTATATGTACCTTCCACTATAGACCCAGCTGCCCTACAATTTTTAGCATTGTCCGTTATGACTTGGAAAACATTTTCAGACCCCACCATTTCAATGGATTCTATGAGGATATTGACAATAAAACTTGCATCTTTTATTTGCCCCTCACAATCAACTGCCTTCAAAAACATTGCCCCTTTAGCGAACAGTGATATAACATTGATCAATGGTCTATTTTTGCAATCTTTCCATCCATTAGAAATGATTGACACACCTGTTTCAAGCCATGTATCCTTGATTACTCTCAATGATGCCTCTGCTGAAACTTTCTCCTTCACCAATAAGGTGGTTCAAACCTTTTCATACCCAGGACTAACATAATCAAAAGTTGTATTGGAAATGGCCATCACCATTTCCCACCAATAAGGTGATCTAACAAGGTTGAAAGGAAGCCCGTTGCCATAAATGCAACGAGCAATGCTCTAATCTGCAATCTCCCTTCATTTTTGAAGGCATTCTCCAATGGGCCTCTTTTTCGTGTAACCGAAACATTATCTCTTTCAAAAGATGGTGGCATTTGTATGAGAGGATGTGGGCCATCCGATTGTGATAAGCCACTAGGTCTTTGCAAACTTCTCTTGGCAAGAGGATGTGCCATAGCCTTTGATTTATTACATGCCATGTCAACCTCCTCTTGTTCTTTAATATAAGCCAATATTTGGTGTTTTGGCAACCCTTTTTTATTTGGCCCAAGGTAAACTTATATTCCTTGTAAAGGAATTGCACATAAATGAGCTTTCACTCGAAAGTACAAGCTCTTATACTAAGTTTCACATTGGCTACAATGCCAAACATAACTCCCACCACCAAGAATTTGTTGAATCATTGTCATATGTCACCAAAGAGGTGACAATGCATCATATTTCAATTGACTTTCTACATCTGGGCCAACTGAATTAGAACTACCGACCGTTCTGTAGGAACCTAAAATTAAAAAAAACAATACAAATTAACAACAGAATTAATTTTTCTTTTCGAAAAAATTGGCATTATAACCCCTTATTATGCATTAAAATTTTTTTAAAAAATTCAAAACTAACCCAAAAGACTAAAAAAAAAAACTTAAATTTGTTTTAATAAACTTGAAAAATTTTCAAACAAATTATTGAAATTTTGAAAAAATGGTAGATTCACTCATCTTTGATGATTAGTTCTTCTTTGTGCAACTATTTCTCCCTTGTTGTAGGTTTAACTCCTTTGTAGCTCTCACCTTCGACAAAAAAAGGCAACCTTCAAAGTCCAAAATAGCAGCTTGGAAGCAAAAAATGGTATTTTTGGCCTTTTGCGTTTGCGAAATGAGTTCTTTTAGGGCGACCAAGGCATTTTATGTCCTTTTTTTGTTTAGTCACTTTTTGGGCGACAAAGGCTGCACATCCTCTTGGGTACGCCCAAGTACAGCACGGGTATGTCTAGGGTTTTGCCTGAGACGTTGAGGTGGAATCCTAGGCGTACTTGGAGGCATACCTGCCATGTACCCGAACCCAGATCGGACCCATACCAAACCAAGCCAAGTACAAGGGATATATAGCAGTACCCTGCAACTTAGGAAATAAATAATAAATATGTTAGTTTATAGTTAGTTATTAATTATGAGTTAGTTGGTAGTTAGTGGTATGGGTAGTTAATAAGTTAGAAGGCTTTATAAAGCCATTGCAATGTAATAGTTGTGAGTTGTTAATGAATGAAGAATTTACAGGTTTGAGCCTTTGGCTCTCTCTTAACACCATTTCAATACATAGTAGGTATGTCACCTTTCATGGCTGATATAATCCTCTAACCTTTGTGGATCTTGCAATCTTCATTGAAGAAGGAAGCAGCAATAAGTTGAAACTTAGATTCTATGGTCCCTACAAGATTATAATAAAGGTGGGAGAAGTATCCTATGAACTAGAGCTACCCAAGAACAATAGAATTCACAACATCTTCCATGTTTCATGCCTTTAAGATGCATTGGAGCAGCATGTTGTGCTGTCCTAAGACTTGCCACCTTTTGATGATGAAGGAAGACTCATTCTGATACCAAAAGCTATCATGGATACTTGAGAAAGAAAGTTGAGGACTAGAACAATTAGCAAGAATTTGGTGAGGTAGAAAGGAAAAGAATTTGAAAATTGTATCTAATCAAGACAAGCATCTAAAGAAGCCACGCTTGTTTATCCATTGATTTCACTCAAATAGATTAGACATCATGTTTGTCTATCATTGAAGATTGGAGGGTGGAAACCTCCTAATTTCCATAGCTAGTTAGTGGACAAAAACCCCTGAACCAGTCTCAACAATCCCACACAGAATGTATTTGGGCTTCGCTGATTTGTTGTTCCAGTGGCTCCTACAGCGCCTGTTTGTCTGAAGATTTAGGCAGCAGTCTCTATGCCTAGGGATTGTAATTCTGATTGCTGTAGATTGCTAATCTCTAATAATAATATTGCTACTGTTCTTGAAAGTTCTGATAAAATGAATTGTCTATAAGTGTAACTATTTGCTGTAATAAAAGGATTAAACTATTATTGCAAATTTATGTGTCGATTGATCATTTTACAAGGATTTATCATTCATTTTTGCATATGTTGTTAAATATATTATCTGCTGTAGTAGATCTGATTTGAAATAAGATCCCTTGGAGTTAAATCAATTAGAAACATACAATATCCCTAATCGGGGATATTACAAAGAAAGAATATATATATATATATATGGTGTACTTGTCCCTGACTCCATCACCATTTCCAGCTATGAGATCAAAACTCTCCTTTCAATTTCTATTTTTAGCTCCTCAATATTTTCTGTCATCCATGTTTTGGTGCTTATAATAACTTTTAACAGGTGTAAGTGAAAGTACAAAAGTTTTCCAAATCAAACCAAAGAGTTCATAGCTGAAACACATAATGAAGAATTCTTTTGTATCGAGTATTTTATACAGTGTGTCCTATATTTATTCATACATGTACATGTGTGTGTGTATTCAGAAGAACAAAAATTTAGAAAAAAATTCAAATAAATGAAAAACTGTTATATGCCATGAAAACTCTGAACATGCAAATTTACCAATATTTAAGTACAATAAATGAAAGACTGGGAGATATTTTAGAAACACTTGGATTTAGTAAAGTTTCTGGGATAAATTGCTGGTAGTATAATTGGAAATTTTCATAATCATTATTGCTGTAGACTTCTTTGTATGTGACAATACTACTAATATAGTCAGCAATAGTTGCATAGCCTTCAATAAAAAAAGGATTGAAGACACTGATGACTATACAGAAATAATTTTTCACGTGTGTGTTAATAGCAAAAAATTGAAAATGAAAATCAATTAATGTTCTAGTTTATCAGTACAAGCTACTGACATGAAGCACTTCTCTTCCCCATATGGATCAACTGATAAAATTAAAGCTTCTATACACAGACATCTTAACTCTTCTTGTTACTAGTATTTTCAATTTTGCACTTTGATGGTGAAATTTTTCTGCTACCAAACATGTCATAAAGTTTCAAGCTAAAATCAAGTACATATCTATTATTATTCTTCTTTGGTTCCTGTAAGTTTCTTCAACCAGTTGCTTGCACAACATCAAAAAGTCGATGTCTTCCTATTTTACATTTTTAAGAAACTTCATGGGAACTAGCATAATTTTCAAAGGATGTTTCCAAGAGATGTATTGATGCATCGGCTAAAGTCTCCTAATATCTGGAGACGTTCCCAAGTGTGTTTCCAAATGGGTGACAGGTGACAGGGGCCGTGTTGCGAGTTTCCAGGTAACTGTGCTTGGTCTAGGGCACTAAAGCAAAACAGAGTAAAGCCTTAGATCTGTTGTGCTTACTTCATCATATCGCTAATGAAGTGATGAAAAGTAACAGTGGAAAGCAGAAATGTAAAGGAAATAAGATGTTTGAATATTCAAAACAACGATAGAGTTATTTTTATTTTGTCATTTCATTGCTTATCCAAGGGACTAAAGCAAAGAAAAATGGTCTGAGACATCATGAAGCATTGAAGAATGGGTCCAGGGTATTGTAAATATTTGAGAAAAATATTACGTCATTGTGCCTACCAATAGTATGTTTTTTACTTTCAGAACATACAAATGTAAAAATAAAGTGGGATGATAAAGAATAGAATAATTTTTCATACCCCTTATTTCTAAATGATGGTGTAGAAGTGATCCTGAAATGGGTAAAGCCTTTCCATGCAGAATTAGCTTTCCTTGAGTTCCAGCTACAAACAGTATTTTCTGCCACTGACGGACTTGGGTATCGTAAAGGATCAGGTTTTCTTACTAATGATTGTGTAATTTTAGTTGCCATGTTATTGAAAACCTGCAGTAGAAAAAAAAAAGGGACACTTCATAATGGATCAGAGAGCCTTAAAATTTTAAACTATGCTACATATCATGCACTTTAGCTGTATATAAATAATTTCAACTTGAGCAAAGCTTGATAAATATGACAAATTCAATCAATCTTTCATTTGAGTCGTGTCAAATTTACTTGTTTTAAGATCCTGTATATATGATGCAACCTCTCCCAAGCTCAAAATGAGGAAACTATTTAAGCTGAAAAGGGATAATCCAAGCTTTTTAAGAGAGACAAAGCCAAATGGACGTCTTCCAAAAAAGGCCATTGGAAATCAAGTTTTGATGATGCCTTAAGGACAATCCAGGGTCTGCAGGAGGCCTTATCAGAGACCATGCTGTGCACCTATATAAGACAAGTTGACAACAAATAACATAAAAAACTTGCAGTTTTTATTGAAGAGTTTGAAACTAACCCTTCTCGATAGTTTTCTCTCAGCAGGTTGAGGTGATGACAATTATTATTGAATCTTTGAATATCATTGTCTAGATTAGAAACATAATGGTCTGCTTGAAGAAGGAACTGCCTTAAGATAAAATTCATACATACAAATTTTATGCTAATATAGGGAGAAGAACATGAAAGCCGACATTTTGGCCAATAATAATGGCATGAACTGGGATCAGGATGACAAATTCTATACAAATTGATCAAATCAGATTGAAAATAATTATGTTGATTTTACAATAAGTGAGAACTATAATGGCATCTTAGCCAGGTTTGTAGTCGTACTATTAAAAATTTAAAATTAAACCTACATAGCTTATAACCCAACTAAGGGGGCTAGATCAAGAAGCCCACAGGGTAAACTAAATAGATGGCAGCCAAGGTTCAGATATGAAAGTGAAACTTTGACAGTGCATCCAAATGTGACTCAACTCATGCCAGGTTAGGAAAGAAATAGTCATTGATGGTGGTAAGATTGTGGCCTTTTATGCCCTTGATTTGTTGACAACTACAAATATCAGAGATGTATTAGCTCTAATCCTAGGTATGAAAGTCTCCTTTGGTCAAGGACCTCATCCATGTGGTAATAGAGGGAAACTCCATGAGGATTATTGAAGCTTTGAGAAAAAGCGGGTGCAATGACTGGAGACTCAGCTCCATTATAGAAGAAACAACAAAACTCAGCTGAATTTGCTCCAAATGCTTTTTTCTTAAATTTTCATCGGAGGCTGAATTGACTTGCTAAAGCCCAAGAATAGAGAAACAACTGAATAATGCATTGGCTTAGTGCATGCCCTTGAAGTTGTTGGTGCTATCAACCTATGGTTGTTTTGTTATGTGGTTTTTCATATGCTCCACAGTGTCTCAGAGCGAGAGAGTAGATTTTAGGGATGGAGGGGGACCAAGGTCCTTGATTTGGGGGCAGTAGGGGCATGGCAGCTAGTAGGGGTTTGGGGGCAAAGACCCCAATGGGGTTGAAGGGCAGTGGCCCTCATGGGGTCCATGAGCCATTAACGCCTTTGACATTACATGTACCTTCATGGCACGTGCCATTTTCATAATTTTATTACTATGTTTTCTCCAACATCAAGTCCTCACTATTTGGTATTGCTAGCCAAATCTTCGATCGTCAAAGAACTAACAATGAAGTTGAATAATTTGGCTGGCCTAAACAATGAGCACAATGCAATTTCTATAGCTTTTTTTTAAAGTGTTTAGGGCATAGGTGGGGCCCATTAGACTGTTAGGTTTAGGGTTAGTGGCCCAAATGTCAAAAAAATGCCCTTTTTAAAGTACTTTTTTAAATGTCAAATCCTCTCACTCCATGTTGCACCAACCTATCATTCTACCATGTCACCCTCCTCAAGACCCACCATTGGGATATTCATCCCATGAGCTCCCATTGACACCACTTGTTTAGCATACATGTATATACTATAAACACATGATCCCCGCCCAGCCTTGTGCTAATTCATCATCAAACAAATCAGTGTCACACCTCTTTCATTAAGGACATCTGAAATTGCTTTAGGTGTGTGTTGACCATTACACAAATTCATGATCTAACAACTAGTGCAATCCTGTGATGCCTTTGAGCCTTGACGCCCTTTGGGAATGTGTTGGTCATTGCTCATGAATATCATTCAATAGCTCCTACTCCTACCTCATTTGATGTGCTTATCTCTTTCCCTCCACACCTCCATGGCTTGATATCATTGAATCTACCAATATGATGGATTTGTCCCTTTAGCTGAGGTGTTTCCCCTTTGACACTGCCATCATGAGTGATATAATTTGACAGCCTCCCCTTCATAAAATTTTCTCTCATGCCTTCCACTATGCAATGAGAAATAAGCTTTAATAGTTTTTCTCTACAAAAACTGACACTCATATACCCATCATGGGCATGCCGTAGGGAACTTTTCCTGTGTCCGTATTTTCTTATGCCCTATTTCATGTGAGTTATTAGCACTCACATAATTTTGATTTTGATTTTTTTCTAAGCTTTTGGATTTTGTGGTAATTGCAAATACGCTATCTATTCTAATATTAAAAAAATTGGAAGGCATACTGTTATAAAAGTATTGCTCTATTTTAACTATTTGCACAATTTCATATAGCTTGGATAACCTAGGATAAACATGGGCACCTGAAGAAAAAAAATGAAAATGAAGATTGCTAAAGCAATGTGAATGGGGGATTTTCAAGAAGACTTGGCTATCTTGGGAATTAATGATTTTTATTGGTTGTTGTGCAAAGGAGGCCGATTTGAGGAAAACTCAACATATGAAAGTGTGTCATCTGAATGATGAATATGTTGACTAGATATAAGAGTTGGTGAAGAAATGAAATTCCACAAACCTATCTAGGATCTTGATTTGCACCACTATGACATGAAAGCTTAACTTGAAAAGGGAATGGCTACAAGGAAGTGCATATTAACCTATCATAAATGTCCTGCTACTAGAATTAAATTTAGCCTTTTCTCATGCCTTGAGATTATGTAATCAAGATGATTCTGCAATTCAATTGAGTGTGATGAATCTCAACTTGTGCTTAATGAAAATCATTTGAATTCAAGTGCATGGGGAGTCATGTTCCTGATTTGCACATGTATATGGTGATCTTTTATGTGTTTCTTCATAGTCCAGGTATCCTTAGACATCTGCACCATCTTTTGTCACTGACTGTGTGTATATTGGTTGAGCAAGATTGGCTTTCCAAGGGAATTGGTCATCTCAATTGAACCAGATTTGGCACCATTACAAATCAGGTTCAGTCCTTTCTCTTCAACCTTAAATCTTCTGCAATATTTTACATTGTTGTTAGATTAGGATTAAAACTAGGTTTGAACTTGTGATCTTATTCAGCAAAGTTAAATTTTCATGATTACAAGTGGCTTTCACTGCTAATCTTACACGTGTTTGTATGATAAACTTGTGCAATGAAATATATTTGAATCAAATACTTGTGAATGTTAAAATCAGAAAATATTGGTATTCTTGTGTAATAACCAACATTTTGTTTGATTTCCTTTGGATCACTCATAGGCCCCTTGAATTGAAACAGAATTCATCAGCCACTGAATTATCTTGCATGGCCATGACCTGCTCATATAAAGCTTGCGGAAATCTGATTTCCTTTCAAGAGAGGTAAAGTACTTTGTGCCTTGCCTGAGTTGGTGTGTTAAACAATGCATCAACAGACCAATTAAGTTTGCAGCTGCTAGAACATGTTGAAACTGAACAAATTAGATGAAATCAAATCAGACCAGCCACCTATCGCAAGTGTAGATCAACACTCCAATCACTAGAGCAATTGGGGCATCACCCCTACAACCTTTCACAAGTCCAAGATACTTCATTCAAAATCTTCCTACAACTCCCCATCACAGGTAGCAGCAAATACCATTCATAAACCTGGAAGATCTCAGTAACTTTGCTCTAATACCATGTCAAAATTCAGCACATCGTATGCATATTCTGCATGCTAGGATTTGGAACAAATTGACTAATTTAACTTTTGGTCAAACCTGCAATTGTGAATGCACTAACCTGCATACACACACTTATAAAAGAACAAATAAAAATTAAAAAACATTAAAACTGAAATCAGAATTCCACAGCTGCCAGAAAAATAAAATTTATTATTCTGGAAACATTCTTGACATGAAAATGGAAGCCTCAAGTCATAAATAATCCATGTACTTGGCGCTCCAGAATAGAAACCCTAATCTTAAATTGTCTTTCATCAAAAAGAAACATCTAAAAATAAGCCAGCAGCCCAAAATAAAAGCAATAAAGAACAGTGCCTAAATAATGTCTACCATCTACCAAGAATGGACATGCAATTTGCTGCCCAGAATAGAGCTAATAATAAACTAATAATAGAGCCTTATGACAATAGCTTTGACTTCTACAAATAGCGCCTTACATTAAGACAGAAATCTGCTCTGCATATTTGTGTTATGCTCACACACTCACACCTGTTATGACACGTTTTTCATGCTCTACAGTCATCAAGAAGGTAGACTGATCACATATTTCAGTGAGAAATTGAATGAGGCTAGGAAAAAAATACTGTCTACACAATTGTCCAAGCTTTGCACAAGCCGAGATATTACTTGCTGCCAAAGGAGTTCATGTTGAACACTAACCACTAGGCACTAAAGATTATCAATCGTTAGACAAAGCTGATACAAAGAAACATGAGATGGGTAGAATATTTGCAAGGTTGCTCATTTGTAGTGAAGCATAGAGCTAGTGCAACCAACAAAGTTGCAGACACTTTGCATAGGAGGCAAACATTATTATCCATGATGACTATAGAATTGGTGGGCATGGAGGGAATGAAGGATTTGTATGGCGCAAATCTGGATCTTTCATATTTATGACATGCATGCAAAGAGCCTTGGGTTTGAGATAAAACCCCATACAAAGATTTCTTTGTGCAAGAGGGATGCTTGTTCTAGAGAATTGTATTCGGCACAACTCAATGAGGGAGAATCTCATTCATGAGTTATGCAATGGACTCGGATGACATTTTGGTGCAGATAATACACAAGCCATGCTATTGAAGTAATATTGACTGAGTTTGTGCATAGATGTGAAAAGATTCGCTGAGAAATGCAAAACATGTCAAGTTGCGAAAGGAGTGTCCCAAATTACTAGTTTGTATAAGCCATTGTGTAGGCTAGATAAGCAGTGGGAGGAACTATCCATGAATTTCATCCTTTGATTACCACGGACTCTAAAAGATAATGATTTTATCTTCTAAAATCATTTTGATCCTTGTCAAAACTTGAACAATCTATCCAAGATAGCTGATTTTTTTTTCAAAGATATAATCAAATTACCTAGATCTCTGTAGAGTATCACTTCAAATACAGCTACTAAGTTTCTCAACCAATTTTGTGCACATGGAGAAAGAAAATGTTTAAGTACAATTCTACACATCGTCCTCAAACAAATGAGCAAACAGAGGTTATCAATTGGAGTCTTGGCAATCTCTTGAGATGTTTGGGAGTGAAACTTGCATAATGGAACTCTTATGTTTGCGTAGATAAACTTTGTGTATAACAATTCAATAAACAAGTCTATCAAAAGACACTATTCTAAGTGATTTATGGAGTGTCCTCAAAAGGTGTCATAGATTTGTTAAGGATTGAAGGAGATAAACACACAAGTGCATAAGCGAAAGACTTCAGGCAACACATAAGTGCATAAGCAAAAGACTTCGTGCAGCACATAAGTGGATATGCGAAAGACTTGTGCAACACATCAAGGAGGTTCATGCACACATCAAGAAATAGTTGGAGAAAAGCAATGCAAAATCTAAGTTGTGTGCAAATGAGAGTTGAAAGAAGAAGACTTAATCAACAAGTGAGTTAGTCATGGTGCATCTAAGAAAAGAAAGATTCCCATGAGGGGCTAATAACAAATTAAAACACAGGAAAATTGGTCCTTGTAAAATGTTGCACAATTTTTCAAAAAAATAGCATCAATATTCAATGTTTATAATCTATAATTTTATCACATGCACATTCCAGAAAATAGCATGATGGAATTGCACAAATTTTGGCTATGCGCATTGCTAAGAGGACCTAAGAAAAATGGTACAAGGAGTATCTCATTCATTGGAAGGGAAAGGAACTAGAAAAGGGCTTATGGATTTTTGAAACTAACATAAGTCGATTAGGGTGGCCCATCTAGTTTTTGAGTGGTCTTAAATTTGAGCACCCTACTTCCATTTTTGTTACTTGGGTAGTCTAATGTAGTAGCTTTTCTAGAGTAATGCAGTCTTGCATCATCCAAAAATATGTTTGGTGTGTAAGACTCTTTCATGCACATTTTTGTGTTTTGTGCATGGCTTTTGTTGTGTGCATGAGTTGGTTAATTTTCAAAGGCTTCAGTGTGATTTGTCTTTGCACATTGACTTTTTGAAGTCACATGCATGACTTCTATAGTTTGCATAGATGGGTTATCTATGAGGACACAATTTGATCCTATGTCTATGTTCATTGTTTTCTTCTATACAATCTCTATTTCCCACACATCCTTGGTGATGTGTTGACAAGGCAGTAAATTGTCTACTTTGTAATGTTCACAATGATGACAGCCAATGATTAATTAATTCACATGATGCATTTGAAGTTTAATTGGTTACTTTGGAAGGTGAACTATCTCAAGCACTATAATGGGTTTTCTTTCTCTTGGAAATTGAACCAAGTGAGGGGGTTGAGTTTTCCTAAGCCTACATATATGCAACGTATCAAATATAAAAGGGGTTGGCACTGGTTACAAGGACGAGATCAATACTAGAGTTTGGCATCAACAATTCATATTAAAGACAGGTTGTTCATGCATGGGTTTTGAAGAGATCGCCACTTGGGGAAAAGTTGCTTTGGAAGGTGAATCATCTCAAGCATTATAATGGGTTTTCTTTCTCTTGGAAATTGTACAAAGTGAGGAGGTTATGTTTTCCTTAGCCTACATATATGCAGTATATCAAAGATAAAAGGAGTTGGCACTGGTTACTAGAATGAGATCAGTACTAGAGTTTGGCATCAAAAATTCATATTAAAGACAGGTTGTTCATGCATTGGCTTTCACGAGATCGCCACTTGGGGAATAGTTGCTTTGGAAGGTGGACGAAGCATTATAATGGGTTTTCTTTCTCTTGGAAATTGTACCAAGTGAGGAGGTTGTGTTTTCCTAGGCCTACATATATGCAACATATCAAAGATAAAAGGGGTTGGCACTGGTTACTAGCACAAGTTCAGTACTAGAGTTTGGCATCAACAATTAATAATAAAGACAGGTTGTTCATACATTGGCTTTGAGAAGATCACCACTTAGGGAATAGTAGGTTGAACTTGATGGTCATCACACTATTGGTTTCAAGTCTCAAGAATTCTCAAGTACTCCTATGTTTTCATCTGCTATGAGTGAATAGCATCTTTATGTAATGATACTTTTTTGATGATCATGGCAATAGTTCTCTTGTGTAATCTTTCTAATGTGTACTTTGTGCATTTGTTAACTGGTTGTTCATTTGACCGGTTACCAGCATAATGTTACTGCAGTTGAATATTATTTATCCTAATATGGAAAGATATGCTATCCTAAATTTGTCATATTAGTTGTAGCTGAGTTTCCTCCAGCTTGGTTTGTAAGATCAGTCATAGCCAATCTAATGGAACCTTAGATTTTGCTTTTAAAGTAGATATAAGTGAATAATAGTAGTGTTCGGAATCTTTACACAAACACTCAATAAGGAACATATTTAGATTTACAGCATGGCAATGCAGCTAATATAATTTAAAAGGTTTTTAACCATTGCAGCAAAAATCTTTATTGAAAATAAATCAGCAAACCAAAATAATAAGATTCTAGCAACATGAGACCCACTTTGTGGAAGCCATCAAAGGAATTACACTATATTGTTTGAATTTTGTGCCTCTACGTTTCAACCTTGTGACCATCCTTGGTGGTTAGCTGAACCTTGCCAATCCACCTACACCCAAAGTAATCAACCCATGTGAAAAAAAATTTAAAAACACCATTCGACATTCCCTGATGTAAACCAACCCTATACTCTGAGATAGGTTACCCTTATGACAATACACAAATCTAAAAACATAAAAAAATCACAAGTTGTAAGCAAAATAAAAAAAAAAAAAAGAATTAAGATAAGAGCAAGATACCACTTAGTACTTTGAAATCAAGTGCATCCACATCAAACCCAGCCTTATAATACTTATTTAAAATGCATCAAGAGTAATCCACCTAAGTGAAACAATTTTAAACGCCATTGAACAACAGCAAGTGCTAAACCAACCCTATACTCTGAAATATGTTAACCTTATGACAATACAGAAATCCACAAATTAATAATTACAAGTTACCATTAGCAAGAATAAAAACTTATGGAAAAAGACCTTAATACCACTTAGTACTTTGAGACCAAGTGCACCTACATCAAACCCAGCCACATAATAATCCTGAAAAACATGACTAGGTGCATCAACATAGGTCTTCGTTCTGTATTTTCATGGAACAGAGAAGGTTGCCTAAGAAAAAGCCAGATGCTCAAATTTGCATGAAACCAAAATATGGGATCCAAATCAAATATGCAGGCTTGGATGCAGAATAATTGAGCAATTAAAATCTAATGAAGCTATCAACAGAATAAAATACAAAATTGTAATTAAATGATCCATCAGATTTACAAGAAAAATGACAAACTAAACTAATTGTTTTTGAGCATGTAATAAATTTTATTTAACTTTTTAAGTAATCCAAAATATAAATTACCATGATGTATTGTATTTATCCATTTCAAAATGATCTTGCAGCCCTCTTGCCTGGCTTTGGTGATAATATGAGATAATTGTTCTCCGCTACAGAGGGACTCCTGAGATTGGTGTCCGAAGCTTTATTAGGTATATCAAGAGATTCTGGATCTTATAAGTGTCAAAAATTTAGGAAAGGTTCATTTATTTTTCTTTTGCAGTTTTCTTCAGTGATAATTCATCATATTTACTTTTTTCATTTAATATTAGATCCACCCTTGTTTTGTGGTAATTGCGACTTGTTTGTCCTATGGCATTCCATTTAATGGATTTTGACCCAATATTTTAGTTTTATGTGGGTTTCAATGCCTGGGTTTTTTAAGGTAAAGATTTAGAAAGAGTAAAGATTTGAGATCAACACTAAGTAAATATTAAATTTATTGCAATCTCTCTTTTTCCATGCCATAATACATATTGCAGATAAACAGTTTTAGCAATACTAAGTCTATATTAAGAGTGTAGCTGATGGCGATGAAGGCTTCAACAACTCTGATAGTTGGTGAACTTCCAAGATTGCCACCAGTCAAGTTTCAACATAACCTAAATAGATCGATTCCCAGTGCAATTGCCCACAATCCTATCTCCTAAATATATTGACACTCAATGCACATACCTTGTACTTATACATACATTTGACAAATACAGTTTATTTTTTGTTTGAGTAAAACCATAAGTAATTATTGTTTTTCCAACTGTTAAACATAGGGATCATGTGAAAAATGGGAATAGGTGTGGTGCAACACAAAGAGTATGATACTAACAAGAGGAGATTCGTGATAAATGTCCACAAGAGCAAAACAATAAGAAATATAGTTGCAAAAAGCAGTGAAAGAATAGGAGGTCTGAGCAAGGTGTGAGAAAGTTACACATCTACAAATCTGCACTCATGCTATGTATCCACATGCATAATGTGAAATAGTTCCTATTCCGCCAACTAAACAGAAAAGGATTAAGAACATTAAAATAAGCATAGCTAAACACAAAAAAAGTGTCATCTGATTGCTTTTCATGTTGAAATTTTTCTTTTTAAATTACCAAACACCATAGCCATGACCAGGGCCCAAATGCTAATACTCTGTTTATGACTGATTATGCATACTCTGCCCTTGTGAATCACAATCACAAAAATTTAGATTCAGCAATTTGGGATTTTCTTTCAGGGTTTAGTTTTCTTTTCAATTTTCAGTTTCAGAACTTTGTAAGCTATAATAGTGTCATAGTTGAGCTTACAAAAAAATCCCAAATCAACAACAGAAAGAACAAGCTTTATATTTACATATTGTTGAGCTCAAATCTTTACTCTTTCTGATTTTTTACCTCTTTTATTATATATTCAAACCTGCACAGAACCAAAATACAGAGTTAAAATTAGTTAAGGCAGGGGCTACAGTACATTTTTCCTTGCTTGTTTAGTACCAGATCTCAACTGGTTTGCATTAGTGGCCTCTTGTCTGTATTTAGCCTTCCACTTAACTGATTTCAACAACATAGTTTGGTTTTGGCCAGGTGTAACCCAATCAATTTACAAACTATATTGATGAAACACATCTATACGAGATTGATTTCAATACAATTGAAACTAGATTGAACCTCTTTCTTTGTAAAATAGATAAAAGGTTCTTTTAATCGGCTATTTTTTTAAACAGACAATTTTGGAAAGGTAATTACCAAAATTTCAAATGGAATCTACATAGATTTTTATAGTTGTGTCTTGACCAAAATTATAGAGGTTTTAAAATCCAAAGAAAAATCTAATTAAACTCCAAAATAAAAACCAATCAAAATAAAAACCAATCAGGCGACATTAGCTTTATTTGCTTGTGCAAATTTCTAATGATCTGAATAAATTTTAGTGAAAGAAAAAACATTGAATCTTCTAGCACCTAAAAAATTTCATGAAAACCTAGATCTTCATAAAAAAGAAAGTATCAATTACACGCTAAATATATAAATCCCTTATATACCTTCTTGCCTAACAAACTTCAAGCCAAAAATAGAAAATCCTGTTATCAAGAACCAACTAATATTAAAAAAAAAAACCCACAAAATCTTTTAAAAGTTAAAAATATGTAAATCATGACCATAAGCTGAATAAAACAAACCCCCATACTATTCAAAGGAAACTACTTTTCTAGCAAAATATGAGCCACAAGGATAAACGCTAGGTCCCAATTTGCTCCAAGCCAAACCATGCAGCAAACAGCAATCATGTAAATTGAATTGTTTAGAATCTGAGACCATTACTTCCTAGCAATATTTGACAATATCTTGCTTTCATATTTTCAAAAAACTTAAATATTCGGAGCTTTCCATTTAACACATTAAATAGAAACCATGCTAACACATTAAATATATATGTCCCTTACATATCTTTTTTACTAATAAACTTCAAACCAAAATTAGAAAATCCCGTTGTTGAGAATGGGCCAATGTTATAAATGAAATAGAAACAAAAATGGAAACCATCACCAACACACTAAATATATAAGTCCCTTGCATATCTCTTTCCCTAATAAGCTTCCCAATGATGCTATTGCAATCAAAGCCCTTCTCAGGAATGCATTATCAGAAAACTAGAATACTCAACCTCATTATTCATAGGGGTGAACACATACATTTGAGAAGTTTGTATTCGATGTTGGATCAGATGCCAAAGACTTCTAACACTCCTAAAGATTATTTCAAGCCTGGCATGCCTAAGTGAACCACGAAAAGATGGAATAAAATCCTACAGTTAAAACTGGTCACTAAATACAACTGATTTCATTACTGTTAACCTCTGAGTCAATGCCCGAGTCAAAAACTCTGAAGTAAAAATAAGATAACAAAGATTATGAAGAACAACAGATACCCCTTTGGGGAGCAGGAAAAATTCTTCCAAATAAATTCATTGATATCTGTAGGCACATCCTCACTTCTAGCAAGCCAGGTAAAGAACATATAGCTTATAAGCATAAGAGCTGCAACAAATACAGTTTTAATTTAATTTTCCAGATAAAAGATGGAAGAAAATAATGAGATACGACTAAAATACTAACAGCAAAAGGTTCCAGCCACGATAGAAACTGAAAATTCTAAATCAGGTGAAAAACAGTAAAAAGAGATTAGGTGTTCAATTAATTCTCAAACCAATAAAGAAAGTATGGAAGAATAGCTTCTAACACAACTTCAAAACCTGCCAGATGATCATCTCAACCACAGAAGCAACAAAGGAGAAAAACTCATAATTAACTGTGAATCACGTCAGTCACAATTTTTTTTCCCTAAAAAATCACAGAAATTGTGATCAACAATTTTGACTGTTTATTTGGCATGTAATTGCATTTAAACCAAGATTTAAACAGGAAAAATGTCTATCTGAGGATTGATCTTTGGTTTCAGGTTTTAAGGCAACATATCAAACAAATTTTTGGATAATTTTTTATTATCAAGTTTTGGATGAAGCCACTCCTGAGGCTTTTCTAAATGCATCAACAAGTTCAGCATTGTATGGATCTGCTGGATTTTAACAACTAGTTTGTGTAAGTTACAACTTAAGTCTTACCATAACAAGCTTCATGTAAAAGGTCGCATTTTTTTCATAAATTATTGTGCTTGATAACACATATACATTTTGCCTTTTAGCTAGCTTTAGACTTTTGCGGAAAACAATTTTATGTCATGTTAACGATCTATTTTGTAAAAGCATACTCCATTTTTACCATTTCAAGGCAAACACTGTAAAAGCATAGAATTAACAATATTTTTGGTTGTCCTAATACTACATTTTTTAATACAATTCCATCATTCCTTGTGATAAAACTTCTTGGAAATTTTTCTCACTTCTTTACAAACATGTGAGCAGTTCTTCCATCAATAGTAAATGTTGGTTCATTTTTTATTCATCTTGTATAGTTGCTTTTCTTTTGTATATACAGTTTCACCTTCTATTTTTTATCCATGTGTTATTTTTTATTTTTTGTATTAAGGAACAAAATCTCATTTTTGAAACACATCATATAGGTTTATCATTGTGTGCTTTCTTTTTGTAGACTATCTAGCAATCACTGTGATGTTCGGTATTATTATACATGTACATACTGTTAATGTCATAGCAGCTTCGGTAGCTCCTTCCAGCTCAGCCTCTTCATGTAAAATAAATTTGAATGATAGCCATAGGCTATTCAAATTATATTTATTATTGTTATTATTTTTATGGGCCGACATAAAAGCATTTGATGCTTATCTTATTAGAAGAGATGTAATTGAGGCCGACCTTTGTAAAAGGATATTTGAAATATATTGAGGCCGACATGTAAGGATTTGGTTCATATACTTATACACAGCTTGTTCATCGAATAGATATATATTTTTGATAGCTCTCTCCCAGTTCGATAGTAGAAGAGTATGAATACATCTGAGAAGCTCGTCATTGTCAAAGTGCGGATATATGATCAATTGATCAAGGGCGAACAGGTTATCATGTGCGAATAAGAGACAGCGAACTATTCACATCTGTGTTAGCAGTGATCTCTTCATATTGGATCGGTGATCAAGGTGCGGACTGAGTAAAGGGAGATTATATGCCAGAGCGAAGCTATAGGTTTTGGTTTCTGACAAGTGCGCTTGAAGTCTAAGAGCTGAAGACCTTCAGTGCTAAGTGATCTTTATTGGATCTGTATTCTAATACTATCAGGTGTGATCTAAAGCTAGTTATCTGTCATTCCTTATTGACACTGCATATCGGTCTTGTGTTAGACCTCAATGTAATGTGTAAAACTGCCATTGTTATATCAAATATAAGAGAGATCTCTGTTGCTGGGTTTTTCTCCCTCAAGAGGAGGGTTTTCCCAGGGTATATGCTGTGTTATGTTGTCTGATTTTGAATTATTTTCTGTGCATTCACATCTGATCATAAAATTTAACACATACTACATATCTATCTGAAAATGTTGACATATTTTCTAGTAAGCGTTTCAGTTTGAGCATATTTTCTAGTTGGCTTTTTCATCTTATTTGTAAAAATAGGTGATACTTCCCCCCACTTCAGTTGAGCAATCAAAAGCTTTATCTAAAATTCTAAATTAATCATATGCTTCACTAATTTTAGCTAAAGATCCCACAACTGGATTTTTACAAAATGCTACCTATACACATTCATCTCATTAGACAATAGCATGAGCACAGTGTTGGGAACTAATGACAGATAAACTATGGCAGCTTTCTGATGTTTCCTTCTACCTTAGCAATAAGAAGCCACCAAAAATATTTGCAATCTAATCGGTGTTATAAACATAAATGTCAAAAATCTATATTCCACAATTCATAAGCTAAACTCTCTATTTTATTTACCCTCTGTATCTCTATGCTATTGAAATGCCCTTAAATTTAAAATAACAGCCAATTTTTCTCCTAATTATCTGCCTTTTCTACACTATTTTAAAAACTTTGATTTTTTCCATTTTTGAAAAAACCTTATAATTTTGGTTTGCCAATTTTTTTCCAAAAGATTTTTGCTGCTATGGTATCTACAATGTTTTCTTTGCACTGGAATTCATTAAAAACTCTAAACATCCTTGAAAACTTCCAGTTGATTTTATGGAAAGCGTTTACCATTGAACATGTCTCAAAAAAGCTAAATAGCGGAAAGTCCAAAAACACTAAGTTGTGAAGGAATTTCAAATTCAAATGAAAAAAGTACAGAAGAAATAACTCAGAAAAGACCCCCCAACAGATGGAGAAGAAGTCAAAACATAAAACCATAGACAGAGAATAACGTGTAGTATGTACACATAGATGCAACCAAAAAACGATCATAGACAGAGAACACTTGCTTATTTGCATATCTGATACTTAATAGCTTACTTTTAGCCTTTCAACCATTTCAATATGGTTCAATCTCTTACCCAGCTATGCTTAAGAGCCATCTTCCAATAAAGCCAGGCCATGAATTCAAAACTAATTAAATGGCCATGCTGTCCGAAGGCCCTGAATTCAAAATTAATTAAATTGTCATGCTGTCCGAAGCATATGATAAAATCCCAGGAAAATAATGAGATATATAAACCCAGAGAGAGAGTATGTGTTCTAAAACCCAGCGACTCTATTTTCATGACTTTTTATATGCAACAATTTCAAGATTTTTATACTTTCGTTTTATCCTTTCACAGAGCATTAGCTAGGATCCGAAGTAAAAAAGGTAAAAGTTGTGTGTGGATTTTTTAAAATTTAAAGGTTGTGTCAAGGTGAAGTACGAGTCAACGTTCCCTAAGATGACTAACGGTGCGTAAGTAAGGGGCAGGAGTTCATCTGAAAAAGGAGGTAAGAAGAGAAAGACAGAAGATAAAGTGAGGGGATGAATCCGGCCTCACAAGTAAAAATCAAAACTCCTTATTCGTCTTCCTTCTCCTCCTCTCCTCCTCCTCCTTTTACATTCATTTTTCTTAATGTAAGCCTACTAATCGCTCTGTTGGTACAGAAGTTATTTACAAGTATACAATATTTCATATAAATTGGACATATAAGATTCGAAAATGGATCATATCTTCTATAATCACCCCCACAAACCAATTTCCCTTCAGCTAACTCTGTTTTATATCAATCAATACACAACAAATAGTTTAATGTAGCTCGTTGGCGTACAATTTTATGCGTCAAATCTCTCTTAGTTCGGCACGACCCTGTCAAAAATCTTCGGCCAGTAATTTTCCCAAATAAAAACCCACGGTTTTAACAACCCTAATTTCCGTCCGCTTTAAAAACCCAATTCCACATTTGCTGTTGCAAGCTAGAAGATATAAGGTACACCAAAGTAGAACCAGAAAAATCATGGTAATTTTTCAACATGGTGAATGGAGCTAAGTAGAACCATTTAAGGCCTCTATGTCTGGTATTTAATGGACAGACGTCTCACCTCTAGGGGTTTTGATCGCGCTAGATTTTCCGTTTCGAAATTTCACTGCAATGTGGGGAATAAATTAAAGCAGACTCTAACGGACAATTAATCTTGTCTGATCAATTACAAAACTTTACCTTTATCTGTCTTCGCTAATGCACTACACCCATGATTGCCGCCCTCTGATCGTTCATCAGCGATCCAAGGAGTTCAGATGTGAATGAACAACGAGTGGTCGGGACTCGTGACTGATTGAGTTGTCTTGGTAGTAAATTTGTCACTCCATACTTTTGTTTTAAAATAACCTCTTAAAACAGATAAAATGTTCCTTTTTTAAATAGAGAAGTTTTCATTTCTGTCGCCTGGACAGGGTTCGGTACGATGAAATAAAATGAAATGTTTTTATTCCCATCTAGGCAAAGGATCCAGTAGTTAAGCGTTCTTGTGATATATTCATTGAACATTTAAATATGAACATTTAATAAACATTTATTCATTGCATATTGAATATGAAACAAAATAAAATGTTATTTATAATAACTTCAAAGTATTTGTGCAAACATAACAAAATTAATATTAAATATTATATTTTCATTTGTATATTTTTACAAAATGTTTGTTCAAGTATATGAACAAAATAGTCAATTATGTACATGTTTTCTACTGAGTAAATACTTTAAACTCTTCCAACTTCCAAATCACAACTTACATAAATAAAAAACTCTATTTTTCAATCATTCATTTCATTTCTCATTAATTTTGAGTAGTAAATGTTGAAATTGTAGACTTCACCCAGCAAATATTAAGTACTTGCAAAATTTAAATGCAACTTTGAGACTCACTATTTCCATCAAACCAAACAACTATTACATCAAAATTTCAAATTGTCTATCTCAATCTCAGACATTACCTCTTATCCAATAAGAATGCAAGATTTGCAAGCCACAAATCAAACAATTTCAGTTTCAAATTTAAAAAGGGAAAGAAGCTATAAAAATAGTTTACAATGCACTAAAACTATTTACATTATCTGCATACAATCAAACATCTGAAGAGATTATCAGACTACATACATTCTCATTCTCACTGTATACATTCACACCTGTCAAGAGATTACCAGATTGCAAAGATTTTCAAACTACATAGTATTCACACATGTCAAGAGATTATCAAATTGTAAAGATTTTCATATTGTGGATATTGATGAGCCTAATTTTTGGTCTAGTTTTGGGGAGAATCTATAGTTTATTTGCTCATAGATGTCATGGACTTTAATGCTCAAGTGTTGACATTGGCATAATGTTTCTCTCAAACCATTGACATTTGATCCTTGCGAACTTTAATGATACTTGACATAAAATGTGAACTATCTATATTGATTTTGCATGTGGTTATTGAACGTTTCTTAAGGTGGTTATAGATGTGTAGTTATTATGAGTACTTACCTTGCCATGCAGATTTAATGTGGCAAGTTGAGGAAGACACTGCCAGCTGGGCATGCACCATGACAGTCGGCAAAGGAAGCGCTCCAAGTCAAGAAGACCAGCAGCGGAAGATTCTACATGCAGTCAAAGTGTAATTGCCTTATTGTAATGGACTTTTAATGTTCGGGCATGCACGGGCGTTACTGTTGTGCTAAGTTTGCATATGACTTGCATGTCTAACTGGATTCCATGCACGCATAACTATCACCGCTCCACTTTCTCTGCTTTCCCTAATTGGCGTCCTCTCAGTCGTGGAGTTGACTGCCTTGTTAGTTGTTAGCATAGATAATAATTAGATGCTCCTTCCTCGAGTTAGCAAGCTAGTGAGTTGATTGTTTAGTTAAGAATAGAGGAAGAGGTTGCACGGTTTGATGTTGTATTCCAGTTTTAATTTTCAGTGAATGAAATAAAATTCTAAGTTTGAGAATTTGAGTTCTTGTGAGTTTAGAGGATACTTATCCAAGGGGGCCCACTTGGTGAGTAATTTGTTTCATTAGTTTAGCATTAGTTTGGTACTACTTGATGTTTAGTATTTAGTTGAAAATCTGACATCGATTGTTCCTGCAGCCACTGGAAGTCCATTTTTTGTCTATTCCTGTAGCCAAAGCAGACAGAGTAGTTCCCTATTTGTTGCCCAGATCTTTTATTCATGTCTCTCATTTCAATTCAGCATAGTTGTTGGTTGATGTTTAGTATTTGCTTTATTTATTTTTCAGCAATTTACTTTCAGCATTATGTTTCTTAGTTGTAGAATGCAATGACTACTTGAGCCCCTAGTGCACATACAGTGCTGGCCCATTTCAAGTTCACGTCCCTGGGTTGATAATTTAAATGCACCTTCGTGATGATTGAAGAAGCTATTTAGGTTAGATGCCCAATCTTTGAATTATAGTTGTAAAGGCTTAGTTATGGAATCATTGTAGGAGGCCAACATTTTTGGCACCATTGTCGAGGATGGTGTCAAGCTAGGAAGTTTTTGAGTCATTGTTAGTTTCTTGCCGTAGTGTTTTTTTTTAAGTTGTTCTTAGTATACCTTCATTTAGAAGTAATGCCCTTTGTTCGTTGCCAATTCTTTGTGTGTGAGCTGACTGATAGTGAGTAATACCGCATGCATAGAGGAAGGAGAAGGGACGCTTATGGGAGGTTCCTTCCTAACAATCCTAATCCATTTCAACTAGTTGAATATCAAAACTTATCAAAAGAAGAAGAAGATCCACACCCCTT
This sequence comes from Sequoia sempervirens, assembly GCA_007258455.2. Taxonomy (NCBI): domain Eukaryota; kingdom Viridiplantae; phylum Streptophyta; class Pinopsida; order Cupressales; family Cupressaceae; genus Sequoia; species Sequoia sempervirens. The sequence continues at coordinate 355,366,474 of VDFB02000008.1, read as the reverse complement.
TGCAGACGCATATCTTGGTCTGACTAGTTTTGAAGTCTCCTCTGAAGATCAAAATCAGCCTGAGAACCCCATTGCTTTGGGACCACATCAAGCAAGCATGGCTGATGCAAATGGTAATAGACCCAACCAACCGGTTTTTCCTTTTCCCATTGCCTAGCAGAATGACGTTGGCAACATCAAGAACATCCCTACTTCAGCACTCCCAAAGTTTTATGGTCTCATCACAAAAGATCCTAATACCTTTTTATTTGAATTTGACATAGTCTGCAGGAGTTATGATTATACTACTGATGCCCATCAGCTTAAGTTATTTCCTACTACTTTGAAGGAAGCTACATTAAGATGGTTCATGAGCTTGGGCAAAAATACTGTGGAAACTTGGGAAGACATGAAGGCGAAATTCCTTGAGAAATACAAGGAATATTGTAGGGGTAGTGATATGAGAGAAGGTGACATTTTCAGGATGCAGGAGAAGGAGGATGAGAGCCTAGAAGACTACATTGCAAGATTTTTGTTTTGCCTACAAAAGTCTCCACACCATGCACTTAATGAGGATTCACAAAAGTTTCTCTTCTTGAGAGGAATCAATGACAGTTGCATTGATGTCTTGGACCTCATGGTAGGAGGAGATATCTCCCAAGTTCCTTGGGAGGATATCAAGAAAATATGTCAGAATTACGCTAGGGTCGCTTTAAAGAAAGGGAGAGCTTACCAGTTTTCCATGGGTAAGTCAACTACCAGTGGAGTTTCAAGGATGGAGATCACTCATTTGCTAGCAGACTTCAATCAAGATATTATTAACAATCTAGCTACTCATCTAGATACACTTCAGGCTAAGAAGAAGCAAGAGGAGGTAGAGATGATGTTGATAGAGTATTGTCCCCACTGCAGGAAAAAGGACTGCAGATGTAAGATGGTAGCTAACTTGGAAAGTAAGCAGGTGTCACCTGAGTTCAAGCCAATTCAAATTAAAGAAGACCAAGTCTATTATGTTGCACAAAGGAAGCCTTGGGCTCCAAGACAAGGTATGCCACTAGATCCCTTATCCTATGTTGGACCATATTTTAACTCTTATTCATCTGGTAACCAATGGCAACCCCAATACCCACCCAGTTATGGGGGATATCCACCACAGCCTTGGAGTAACCCTCCAAATGCTTGGCCCAGTCATCAAAGTTCTCTACCTTAGTGGTAGCACCCTTAGGGGAATTGGTAGCAATTCCAAGGAAACTGGCAACCACCCCCAGGAAATTGGCAGCAAACAAATCAATGGAGAGGAGGACAACAATGGCCTACTCAGACAACCAATTACATGCAGCCACCTTCACAGTCCCAACAACCTACTCTAATGCCTCCACCTACTAGTACTCAAGCTCAAATGCACCTAAGCCAACTCAATTACCAGCTCAACACACACCCAATCATAATAACAAACCACAACATCAACCCGCATACTCTGTTGATTCAAATCAATTCCCTGCATATGTTGTGAGTGTAAGTGATATCCATCTGCATTCAGGAACCATCCTACCAGGCCCTTCCAAGCCCATCATCACTGAGTTTCCTGTAGAAGAAGAGGAGGAGCCTTAGAATGGCCCCATTCAGCCAAATGCACCTAAAAATCTTGAACCAGTCTCTGTGAAACAGTCTAAGCAAGCACCACCATTTCCCCAGAGATTGGAGATTGCTGAGAAGAAAGAAGAAAAGGAGGATACCACCTTTGATATTTGGATCAGCTAAAGCATATATGTGTTCAGATATCCCTATTTCAAGCCATAAAGGATGTTCCAATCTACGACAAAGCTATCAAGGAAGCTTGTCTTAAGAAGCTAGGAAGGAAGAAGAAAGACCCAACTACAGTTCATGTAGTGGGCCAGCTAGCTGATATCATGCTAGGAAAAGTGAGTCTTCCCAAGTATAATGACCCAGGCAGTTCTGTAGTAGCAGTTTTCATAAATGGGATCAAAGTAAAAAATGCTCTGATTGATCTAGGGGCAGCAATCAATGTAATGACCAAAGACATCCTACAACGACTAAGTATTGTAAGTATGAGGTCTACTCCTACTATCTTGCAGCTTGTTGATAGCTCTATTTTCAAGACTAATGGTGTAGTGGAGGATGTTGTGGTAGTCCTAGATTCCTGGGAATATCCAACAGACTTTATGATTCTTTATCCTAAGGCTACACTAGGCGAGTACCCCATCATTCTTGGAAGACCTTGGATAGCGACTGCAGATGCATACATTGGATTTTGTTATGGTGATATGACCATTTTAGATGGAAGGAGTACTAAAAGTTTTGTTGTCTACCCACCTGCTCAATCATCTCATGCTGAAGAAGATTCTATATGGCCATAAGTTAGTGAAGAGGTTGAGGAAGTTAACTCTGTGGCGTAGCTTATGATGATAGGAAGAAACTCTTTTATGCAACTCCAAGATGAAGAAGTGTTGGCTAATGTCATTCAGAACCATTATGAAGTAGAAGAAGCATCATCTTTCATCTTCTACTTTGGTCAGAACAATTATGCCTGATCTTTTTGCAACCATTGTTCATGTAGACGTTTTTCCTATAGTCGCTCTTCCTGCAGCAATTGCTCCTACGCACACTCTTCCTGCAATGAAAGGTATGCTCCATACATTTCTGCCATGTGAACTAAAGGTACCATGTATTAATGAAGCAACCATGATAGAATTAACTACACAAATCCAGGTGTCTGAAGGAAAATACCTAAATGTCAATAATAAATTGAGTAAAGAACAACAACTGTCACTGCAAAATCTATTAAGGGCCCATCAACATGCATTCGCATGGGATTATCATGATATGAAAGGTCTGGATCCTAAAATTTGTATGCACATAATTTATATTAGAGATGATTGCACTCCAGTGAGATAGCCACAAAGGAGAATCAACCTTGCACTGAGAGAGATTGTGAAAGGAGAATTGCAGAAATTACTAGATGTGGGATTTATATACCCCATTTCGGATAGTTAGTGGGTATCTCCATTGGTGATTATTCCCAAGAAAGGAGGGAAATGGTGAGTTTGTATTGATTATAGAGAACTTAATGTTGCCACCAAGAAGGATCACTTTCATTTACCCTTCATTGATCAAGTTCTAGACACACTTGCAGGAAAGCAGTATTTCTCTTTTCTAGATGGATTTAGCGGCTACAACCAAATCCAAATTGCACCAGAAGATTAGGAGAAGACCACATTTACTTGTCCATGGGGGACCTATGCTTATTTAGTGCTCCCATTTGGCTTGTGCAATGCACTTGCAACTTTCTAGAGGCAGTCATTAGCATCTTCTCAGACATTTCTCATGATTGCGTGGAGAATTATATGGATGACTTCACCACCTATGGTGTTGACTTTAATCAAGCATTGGAGAATCTCAAAAGAGTTATGTAGAGATGTGAAGATCAAAACTTGTCCTTAAATAGTGAAAAGTGTTTCATGATGATGCAAGAAGGTGTAGTTCTTCGCCACTACATCTCCCACAAAGGAATCCAAGTAGAGCTTGCAAAAATTGAGGTAATCACAAATCTGCCTACCCCTACAAAACAGAAGGATGTTAGAAGTTTCTTAGGCCATACAGGATATTATAGAAGATTCATTAAAGATTTCAACAAGGTAGCAACACCATTGTATACTCTCCTTACTAAAGATGTTGAATTTCAATGGACTGAAGCTTGTGACAAGGAATTTTCTAACTTAAAGGCAGCTTTGACAAATGCTCCTATACTTAAGGGACCCAATTGGGAGCTTCCTTTCCACATTCACACTAATGCATCAGACTATGCCATAGGAGTAGTCCTAGGACAGAAAGAGGGAGCTATTGAAAATGCTATTTACTTTGTCAGCAAAAATTTGCAAGGAGCCGAATTCAATTATACCATGACAGAGAAAGAGATGTTGACAATGATTTATGCACTGAACAAATTCAGGCATTACATAATGGGCTACCAAATCTTTGTACACACTGATCATGCAACCATCAGGTATCTCATGAATAAACCTTTGATCATAGGTAGATTGGAAAGATGGTTATTGTTGATGAAGGAGTTTGATATAACCATTGTAGA
>VDFB02000008.1:355314761-355362287 GCA_007258455.2 Sequoia sempervirens | reverse complement strand
TGTCCATGTAGCTTATGATCATAATATCATCTAGACATATGAAAAAAGAATGAAATTATTTATGCCTACCTCCCTGATATACAAATTTGGATTTGAGGGGCTACGAGTGAAACCATGTTATAATAGGTGACCATCTATTTTTATGTACCATTTCCTAGGAACTTATTTAAGTGCACAAAGTGACTTAATGAGATATCGTATACCTTTTGAGGATGATTTTTATTAATAAAGTCTTCTAGTTTTTATTAGATTAAGACTGGAAGGGACAATACCCATTAAAAAATAGCCATTAAGGTAAACGAAGGGCTCACAAGAAGTGAAATTCCCAACAAACTAAAGAAAAAACTAAAAACATAAATAGTTCGACTAGCAAAAAGAAACAGAGAGAGAACAATGATCAAAGACTAGCACGAGACCACACAACACCTATAAGTCTCACAACAACTTGAGACCACTTATTGTCTTCCATTCCTGATATAGGAAGTGGAGCTTCTCTTCAAAAGATAGGGGGCCTTTCTGAATAGCCTAAGTATCCACCGTGGCATCCAAAGTCGAGCTATCCACCACCTTACCTTTCTTCTATTTGTGACTATCATCACAAGCTTCCTTAGCATCTCATTAGCCATGGCTCTTCCTTATCTCTTGTTGAAATATCTAAATGGTGAGGATAATTTTCTTCACAGTTGTCTTACTATAATCAGTAATAACCTAGAGGCCCACTACATGGTTTTTTCTTGGTTCTTGTTAATAACATCAATCTCGATTTGTAAAATCTTTAAATCCTTCTCTTTGCCAATGATAGCTCTCAACTCTTCCAACTCCTTATCCCAATTGGACTACTGCTTAAATGACTTAGCCAGGGAGGCTATCATATCCCAATGACCAGTGTCCTCCACCTCCCCTGGCCATGGGACCTACTACTGCAACACTTTTCTTTCCAAAATTTGGATTCTCTCTTTGGTCATAGCTAGCTTATCTAGGAGCCACTTGAGGATGTAATTTTGAACATTAGTTGTCTCTAAAATTTCATTTATTTTATTGCGAAGGGGGTCGCCAGAGGCACGATTTTCAAAACCCACACTGGGTTCAACATGAGTCCCCTCCAAATTGATGTAAGCATTAGGGAAATTTTGAAGGCTATGGTTAATAAAAGGGGGGTGATGGGGACATTAGAAACCTCTACATGAATAGGGAATGCATGGGGGAAATGACAGGGGTGGGATTCCATGACTCATTGTTGGATTTATCTAACTCACCAGACCTAGAAGTAGAAATAGGAGTAGGCATAGACAGGGGAACACATTTAATGGGGTCGATAGGGGTTTCCTCATTAGTAGAGGTTTTTCCATGGGTATGGGTAATACGATGAGTAGTGGGAGGGGTTTTGCCAAGGGCAATGAAGGTATTGGGGTCTACAGGAGTTCGGTGGGGTCACGAATGACCAAGGTGTTATTTTTAACAGTGGCAGGGGAGGGTTACAAAGCAACTTAGTAATGATAGAGACAAAGGATAAGACCTTGGTGAATAGGTGAATTGTTGCTTTTACCTTAGATTTTTTTGACAAATTGTTCAAGAGAGGAAAAAATCCAAAAGACAAAGTTCATCTTTAAATTGTAACAAAGATGATTAAGCATAAAAAAAAAATGAGCATGAAATTATTGAAGTCAACCCTCAAGCATTACATACCTCATCACGACTTTCACAACCTTACTCCAAATGTTGGGGAGGTCACCCCGATTGTAGCCATTTTGGAGTCAGTTCACCTTTTCACCCTCTTTCAAAAAGCAATCCATGTATTTTTTATAATGAACCTTAGATTTATAGGGAATGCACACACCCTCCAATAAAATCCTTGTCACCTCCACAATAAGCTTAGTAGTCATTGTGAAGGAATACCCACTAATGATGACAATGCCATTTTCATAGGAGGTAGCGAATTCCACATAAAGCTTGGGGTCATGCCCTAACATGCCTTCCACATACGAGGCTAGCTTGCCCCATTGAATGGTTTTCCAAACATCCTTGTCTTGTTTCCTCATCTCACAATTAGTAGGTTCTTCCTAAACTAGTTCACCCCGCATGGAAAAATTCATAAAATTTAAAGGAAACATAATATGTAGAAATGCCAAGAAAAATATTAGAGCCACAAGTAAATGTGTTTATGAAAAGACTAAGATTAAAGGGATTAATTTTTTGTAAGTGAAAATCCTGGAAAATATCAAAGAGAGCTAATAGTGGATCCAACTCAATCTCAATTTGATAGTAATTTGGCATCATGATTAATTAATTTGCACACATGCCCAAGGATATGAAAAATATTATCCCATATTACTAAATTTGTGGTGAAGGTGCCAATGTTAGCAAGCGCTTTGATAAATTTATTTTCATTTCCAAACACATGATTAGCTCTATTATTTTTTAGGGAAATCATGAGATTACGAGCTGACAAGACAAGGTCTCAAAGTGCCAAACAAGGATTATCCTTCCATGTTAGCATGATAATAATATTTCTAGAATCTTCCTCAATGAAGAAGTTGAAAAGCCTAGATTGCATGGCAATCTGGATGCCATTAAAAGTTGCCACCACCTCAGCAAAGCTGGATGATAAAGTCTTCTAGTTTAGTAATGTATACTTATTCTTCTAGATCACCATTTAGGAAAGCACTCTTGACATCCATCTAGTGAATCTTACATCATTTTTGTGCTACTAGTGCACAAACAAATATGATTTTTTTGAGATTTGTAGTGGGCACAAGGGTCTCCTCATAATCAATGCCATGCCTTATTGAGTATATCCCTTTGCAACAAATATTTCTTTGCATTTGTCTATGGATCCATTTGCCTTGTATTTTATTTTGAGAACCCATTTGTAGCCTATGGGTTTCTTTCTCACGCAAGAAAATTGACAAGTTCCCATGTCTAAATTTTTATCAAGGATTCATGTTGAATATTCATGGATTCTTTTCTTATGGATAAATGAGGGCCTCTCAAATCATATCAACTTTAGTTCTATCAAAAATTAAACTCATCAATGTAAGATTCATTGCATCTCTTTCATGTCTTCTTGTTCTAGCTCTTAATGAGAGATTTGGAAGAGAATTTAGATCTAGAAGTCCCTAATGGTTCTTCAAAGTCTATTTAGACATTGATAGTACTACTGATGTGAAAAATTATTTTCCAAATGGACAATATCAAAAAATGATTCTCCTTGTAGCTCATCTTCTTTTTGAGATGATTCTCCTTGTAGCTCATCTTCTTTATGAGATGATTCTTCATTCTTATCATGTGATTCTAAAATAAATTCTATGAGATGTAGTTGAATATTCCTTATGTGTCAAGGAGTAAGATGATGAATCATCACATGCCACATTCATAAATTCAAAATTTTGAGGTATTTTCCTAAATGTGACCTATCGAATCTTAGGTTCAAATACTAGGACCTATGAGCCTACTAAATTAAGTATTTATTTAGTTTATTTCTTTATCTAGATTCATAAAATGGGAACATTCATGAAAAGAACCCACAAACACTATAAGAGGCATATATTATGACAATCAATATTGAAAGCAATATGAGAGCATCCAGTAAGATTCTCAAAACAACTAATGTCAAACTCTTAAGGTAAGATGTAGTTACAAGTAATCCCCTCAATTCTAATGATAAGTTAGATAAACTAATGGGTGTGACAAAATATATTTCAAATAGGGCCATAATAAATGAGAATGGGTTACCTTCTAATAACACTACCATATATTTCAACAAAGTTCAAAGGCTCCATAATATAGCTTATAATCCTAATTGGTCCAAAAAACTTGGGTAGAATGAAAATAAAATGGTTCTAAATAATAGAAACCAAGGACACCAAGCAAGGTACACCATTGATCCCTTGAGGAAGGATCATTTGAATCTACAATTTAAGAGTCATTTTGGTGTGACATATGTTAGTTTTATCTTGATCCAATCAAGTGTGTTGTTATTACAACACTTGTGGAAGATAAATAATTCCCAAAAGAAATGGAACAACTATATACAATGAAGATGACAATATAGACTTGCTTGATGCTTGCAAAGAAGATGAATTTTTAATGTGATCAATGGGTATGTGCAGGATCATGATGGGCCAAAAAGTGGCAATATGATGGGTATGTGGCTGACGACTTTTTTTTTACCCAAAATTGATGAAACGAAAAGGGTTTTTAAAGGAGATTCTCAACTTTCCACCAATATAAATTATGATTTACTTTGAATTTAATAAATACTTATTATTAATTTTCTACTTAAATTACTAAAGTCTAGAATAGGTTGATTGAAAAATATCTATAGCTTTGAAAGATTTCACATTTTTGAATCCAAAACATGCATCACATTCTATGCTTCGATAGATTAAAAAAAAAAATTGAATTTCATGAAGTTTTGACTAAGTTATGGTCGACATGTGAGTTTTATATTTTAAAATTTGTAATAAAAAATTCATAATTAATTATTTGGAAAAAAAAAATTACAAAAAAATATGCATCACATCATGAGTCCTCTACTTATATCTAAAATATTATTAAAAAATATTATCATTTTATTGTAGTTAGGGTGGTCGACAAACACCTACTTCTTGTTTTCCCTTGAAATTTAAGTATTATCAAATTGAAATTTCAAATTTTTACCAAATAGATTTTTTTTCTTTTTAAATAAGCCTAGTAGATTAGAAACTAAATTCAATTTTCTACAGATTCTATTCTTACATATTTTTGAAATAATATAGATAACTTATTCAAATTTTTATGTCAAGTTTCCTAACACCTGTTTTTTCTTAATTTTTTGCCACTTAAGGGCCTATTTTTTCCATGATGATCCTGCACATACCCCAATATATCCATCAAATTAAATATGAGGGACCTTATTAGCATTTCAAATGGATCAAGGAACTTATGTGCTAAATATACAAGAGGGAAAAACCTTCTAGTTTAAAAATGAAGCCACTCACTAATGTGGTTGTCTTGCAAGTTCAAATTTAGTAGCAACTATGAAATATGTAAGTGGGTGCCAAAAGAAATGTTAAATCTTTTGTTTCACTAGAGGCATCCACAACACCATTAAATGAAGGAAAGAAAAAGAATGGTAGTGAAAAGAAAAATACAAATAGGACAAATGGAAGGTCACCACCCAAGAAAAATGTGCAAGTGTTGGATACATTCATACAAAGTAAATATATCCCAAAAGAATATAAATTTCTTATCCTAGAGTAAAAAATTCCAAATGCTATTGAAACCAATTACAAATAAAATAATATAAGAAGAGTGGTAAATGAAATACATGGGGCTAGTAAAGAAGAAAAATAATTATAAAAGGAAAAGTTGTTTCTACTAGTGGTTAAGTAAATTTTTTCATCCCTAACAATAATATTTTTATAATCATGTTTTCCAATCCTTAACCTACACACCAGCCTATTGATATAGATCTAGCTTTGAGCTAGTTAAAAATCCAAGTTCATATGAAATAATTGATTAGGATCCCTAAGTATACAGAGAGCATTCTACTATATCAATTCCCTAGTAATATTTCATTATCCAATGAGTCTCAAAATGATGCTAAGAATGTTGTTAAGGTGGAAGCTAGTGTCCAAATAAATCAAATATATATCTTGGAATAGTAGAAACCACATATTTTTGACTTATTTTATATTTCATTTATTTTAAAAGGATAGTTTGTCCATAATTAAATTCTATGACATCTAGTAATGTGATGCCTTTGGAAATCATGAACTAGTTGGGCCTTAACGTTTCTAATTTTGTTGGAAAGTTTTATACAATAGATGAACTTGAGAAGTTAATTTGATTGGAGTTATCAATGAAGATAAAACTTGCAATTGGCTACATGGCTAGGTAAATACTTCTTGATTTGACATAGTCATAGTTGATTATCTAGCTAAGGTAGGTATAATTATCTATATAAAGTGGGAAATCACAATTAGTCATGTTAGCATAAAAATGGATTTATCCTATGTCATAATATATTATTATAAGAAAATAAGACATATTTAAATAGATAGAATAAGATTCTATAAATTATAAAAAATATAAATGAGGCAACCAATTATGTATGTTACATAGATGTATTTATTTGGGAAATTTTGTTGGTCATTACAAAGATTAATTAAAAGGTTAGGTTTTAATCCTAACTCAAGTCATTGTCCAAGTTAATCTTACATAGGGTACACATATAACATTTATACATTAATATATAATATCGCAAGATTAATATACTTTTCATGATCTTATGTTGTCATACATCTCACCTTCACCCATATAACCAAGGGGTTCTCTTTCTAATCTTAGTAAATTATTTAAATCAATATATCATCATTGTATATTTTAATCTTTTGATAAAATAGAACCATTCTCTCATATTTGATCTCTCTTATATGCTTATATTGAAGCTCCTAGATATTGAGTGACTACATATTCAACCAAATCTTACATGGTATAGAGAATTTTATACCATCTCTCATCAAGGCATCAATTGGGGAATGAATTAATAAGTCTAAATCTAAGTTAATTTAATACAATATAGGTCTTCTTCACAAAATTGAATTTATTTCATGCTCTAAGATGAAAGGAAGGGAAATATGGGAATAAATATTGCCAAGCATGAGCTCATTACATCTTTTATCTTTTTAAAATATTTTTATTCTTCCTTAGTCCATATGGATCTTCTTTTCTTTGTCAAATCTATTAAATTAGAAGTAGCTAGCTGAAAAGTACCACAATGAACCATATAACAGTTTCTAAGATCAAGGAACCCTCATAGCTATGTTTGGGTCTTTAAGCAAGGAAAATCCCTAATGCCTTTGATATTTTCCCTTTCTACCCACAATCCCTTCATATTAATGGTGTGATCTAAGTTCAATACATCTTTGATGACAAATTTACATTTAGGATATTTTGTAAGATGGGTGTGCCTTCAAAGTGTTTTAAGTGCCCCTTCTAGGATTTTATATAAATAAGGATTTTAAATCAAATAAAATAAGGAAAAAATTCCTTAGTATTTTATTCAATACCTATTTCATACAAAATTTGAAGGTCATAAGGGAATTTGTCAATCCAAACAAAATTGTTTGGATCTCATAATACTAAAAGTGGCATCATAAGGATGTTTTGTGAATGTCTTCCTCTTGGATTCTAATTTAATGATAGATTGACAACCCAATGTAGTTCATCTATCAAATCATCGATTCGAGGAATCAAATGTTAATTTTTGATAGTTTTCTTAATTAAATCTATGAGGTCAATACATATTCTCTTTGTAACAATTTTTTTTTTCATATAAGTGTACTAGATATAGGAAGCATATAGAATTGAGAAACCTAATATATCCTATTTTAAGTAAATCCTTAATTATTTTCTCAATCTCTTCCTTATGCATTTTGAGGTGTTTGTAACAAGTGGTAATGGAAGTTTCACACCCTCCTTCAATTCAATATTGTGTTTGAAACCTCTTTCAAGAGGTATCCCATGATTAATATTACTAGAAATTTTTATATGTTCACTCGTAATTTTTTGTACCTCCATGAGTATGCTTTATTTGTTTCTAGTGAGATTCGTATTAATATCAAGTGCTACACCACCTAGCAAATACATATTTTTGGGTGGAAATTATGTCCATTCCTTTGGTAGACATAATTTTTGGTATCCAATTCACCATTCCTTAAAGTTTCACTTACTTTCTTTTGATTTTAACTTCAATTCCATGGTTTGGAAGTTTTGTAACCTCCCCTAATAAATGTCACCATGAAATAACTAGATCCATTTCAATATATCCTATACCAACCATATTGATATTAATCTTTCAATTTGTATGAGCACCCAAGGTATAGTTTAGTTGAAGCATCTTTCTAATGAATTAGATACATAAATCATTAGAACAATTACATCAAAGCCTATGAAGACTTCTAAATATAATCCTCGCCTTTCCATAGAACTTCATCTATAAAGTTATGAGTAGAACCTATATCAATAAGTATGATAAATTTATATCCTTTAAAACCCACATATATAAAAATGATTATAGCTAAGAGCACTAGAGAGATTGTAAATGACACCTCCAAAGGTTCCTTTATCTTGATTTGATTTTTCTCAACCCTATTTAATTTTGAGTTTGGGTTATTCCTCCACTTTGATTTTTATCTTTGTTTCCTTAGCTCTTGACTCATCTTTAAAGATTAATTAAATGCACTACACTTGAAACTTTCCAAAACACCTACATCTAGATCACCAAGGATCCTTTCAAGAGAAGCATAGATTCTTACAACTTAATGTGATTTTTGTCTCTAGGTCTTTCATTGGTGGGTAATTCTTAGTTTCTCATTTCTTCTTATGGAAAGGATTCCTAGGAAGGAAAGTATTTTTTGAAACTTATTTCTTAGAAGCAAGGTCTCAAGTGCCAGGGCACTCTCAATTGTATCTTACATGGAAGGGGGTTCAAAGGAATTGACCAAACCGTTGAGAGATTTTTTTAATCTCTTTGTGAAAATTGGTTAGTCTTGTCATATTTTGGTACATATCGTTGTCCCTTTAGATAGTTATCCACCTTCAGCATATGATGAACATGAAATTGGGATATGGATGACTTGCTTTAGGTTGACTCGCATGTGCCTAACTAGTCTTTTGCATTGTTTCTTTTTTTTTTCTTTTTTGTTTGATTGCATGTGTGTAATATGATCCACTATACTGTTCTATTTGATGTATCTCTCTCTCTCTCTTTGTGGAATTCCTCTATTTGTACCTTCATTCTTCTCTATGTCATAAATATTTTATCTTTTACTTTATCTTTTTCATTTGTCTTATGTTTTCCTTTTGGGGATGACACAAGGCATCAAGGCATTCATGTCTCTTCCACATTGACCCAAAATATTTTCCTTTATCTTTTCTTTGTCTTTTGTTTTCCTTTTGGGGATAATGCAAGGTGTTAAGAGATTCATGTTTCTTCCACGTTGATCCAAGATGCTTTTCTTTGTTTTCACTTTATTTCTGTCATTCTTCTAGTTCTATTAGTATTTTGGGAATGATGATAGTTCTGAGCTCTCTAAAAACATTGTATTAAGAACATACTGACCCCAAATCCATAGATCCCTTATGTGTGTTTGGAGTTTTGGGGGTAACCCCTCTATTCTTTCATGATGTAGCTTTATTTGGAAACATATGACTTGGCATAGGGCTTTCCAAATAAGATCGCATTCCCTCTTTATTGTTAGCATTTATCATTTGCTACTTTAAATTAATATCTCATAGCATGGTGTTTGACAATTCTTTTAAAGTGGGGGCATACATTGGCATTATTTTTATTTTTTTGTCGTTTCTCATGTTTCATAGTGTAGTCTTCTTATTCATGTGGTATGTCTTTTTATTTTTGGTGAAATTGGGTGTGATGTCCCTCAAGAGCATGATCTCTCTTATAATATTATATTCCTCTTAGTGGCTTGATGTGACACATTGCATCCCCTAAGTTGTGAATCTTCTATTCTTTAATTGGCCCTCTCTTGGAGACATTAGGCACAATGTTCGCTAAGTTAAGACCTTACATAAACTAAGCATGAATCCTTTGAACGTTCCCTATTTTACATTTACAAATTTAGTTATATGGCCACCTTGTATAACACAGTTTTCTTTCCTATGGTGCCATCTTTTTTTTTCATGAGTTCCAAGCATACAAAAAAAATTTTGGCTCATGAAGCACAAAGTTAATTATTGTATGGCTCCTTATCAAAGTTATCAAGAGGTATAAATTTGGTATTGTTGGAATGGAAGTTGAACTAAGGCATGAATTTCCCATATCTACTCGCATGTGTGTTGTGAGCACATACCAGTCGCATGTGTATGTGTCTTACTCTTTTGGATTACTCACCCAATGGAAAACTTGAAGTTTCATTTCCTTAGAGTGAGCGTGCATTTTTTAGACAAACAACCTAGATCTGATCCACATTGTATTGGAAAAATGGTCAAATCTTTATCCAACCCTCATTTTCTTTTCTTTTTCTTCCTCTTTTTCTTTAGCAGTGTATGCTTGTGCCTTGTTATTGCTCCTTATATGATTTTTCATGTGTGTTCTTTTGCACCTATGTTGGTTTGTCATAGGACCTTGGTTCTGGGGGATTTCACAACCCTCTTGATCATGGCCATCCTATCTTACTAGCATTAGTGTATTGGGACCCCTCTTGATGTGTTTTGGTCTACTTTAGTGTGAGTTGGAAGAAAGTTCCTCCTCTCACTAAAGTGGGAGCTAGATGTAATGACGGAAAAAGTACTCCCTAACATGGCCTTATTTAGTGAACTGTAATATGTCTAACATATTTGCACTAGGTCTTGGGTCCTTATGAACTAAATGAGCTTATTGGTGCCTTATTTAGATAGTTGTAAAGTGTTGTAACACACTTTCACACTTTTCTAGGGTTGTATTATATAATTGGGCTTATTTATGCTTTAATTGACCTTATTTTACATCCATGAGCCTTATTTAATGCATCTTTTCAAGGATAATCCTGACATGAACCAAGATCCAATCATAATTCAGGTGTTTTTAGGTTGTGTGGCCCAGATTTAGTGATCTAGGACTCATACACCACCTTTGGCATATGAGTCCCACCTAGGTTTTAGGGCCCTGATCCTAATTTTGCATCATTCTAATATTTTTTGAAAAATGTGTCCCATTGTTATGCCTAATGGGACTTATATGCCACTTTCGGTGTATGAGTCCCGTGTGGGCCAAAATCAAATTTAATTCAAATTATTGGTAGGATTCTATTCTCCTAGATTTGATGTCAGCTTGTAGTGTTGTAGTTTCGAGAAATTTGGCATAAAAAGTATAAGTACAAGGTTATTTCACTCATTCTACACCTAGCAACTTGAGTATTCATGCATTATAGAAAAATTGAGCATTCAAGAGTTTACAAGAGAATTCAATACTCCTCAAGGTATGTTTATAAAGTGTTTTAGAGCATAATAAAAGTATCAAGCATCATCTCAAAGTCATCATGCATCATGTTTGTTTTTTAGCTAACAATTGTGATGTAGGGTTTCATGATTCAATCTAGCATTCAACTCAAGATCTACAACATTCAAGCAAGATTCAAGAGCTACATCCATTCGATCCATCTCATACATGTTTGCAACACTTTATTGCTAGGGTTTGGTGAGTTGCAATATTACATTTTTTTCATTCATCATTCTCTTTTCCTTATTTCATTTTAGGGTTTGGTTACCAAAATGGGGTTTGACCAAGGAAAACCCCTTTCCACTAACAAAATAACATTTTTCCCTCTCTTTTGTGTGTGATTTTCAGATCTAGGTTGAAGGCATATTGAAGAGAAAATTTGGAGAAAGTTGTCAAGTGTTCACAGTTTTCAAAGTTGTCACCTTTCATTGGAGATAATTGAAAGACATCTATAGGTTGCAAATCAGAGATTCAGACGTGGAAATCAAGTGGAAAGGATAGAGCGAACATTGAAGAGAAGAATCAAACTTTGAGTTTCTAGAAAATCCTAATTGGAATGATATGCCACTTTTGGTTTATGAGTCCCAGTACATAGCCAAAATTGTAGATTTTCAGAGTTTCATACATATCTATGTCAGATTTCTATTCTTGCCCAAAACCCTAATCTAGGACTAAAACACCCAAACTAGTGTATGAGTTCCAATCAACATTAATTTTAGTGTTTTCAAAATTTCAAGTCTTCATCCAAGCCTCTTCAGGTTTCTAGGTGCACACCAATGATCTCCCAACTTTCTATTATGTTTTACATGCATTTTTACGTCATTTAGTGAACTCTTACATTGCATTAGGTTTTAGAATTATATCTTGCATTTCATTAGTCTTTCCAAGCCCTAGCTTGGTGGTGAACCCCTCTTTAGTTTCTAATCAGACCCTAGGATAGCCCTATTGCAAGATCTCTTTCTCCTTTGCAAACTATGAGCCATGAAGGGTTGATTATCAACACTATTAGAAAGAGAGCTAGAAAACTATGAGATATCACAGGATGACATGAGCCTCAAACTATGTCTTACAATAGTATTGCTAATAAGACACCAAGTTGTAAAGCTCATACAAGTTTTACAACCCCAATGTGAAAACCCTAAAATAGCAAAGGGGAAATGCAACAACCTAGAATGAAATGCAACTTTCAAATTCTACAAAACTCAATTTAGTAATTACACAATGCAATAAATTGGAAATGAAATGTTGTAAATGCAATTTTTGAATTTTAACCATGCACTAAAATGAAGTAATTTAAGCTATATGCAATGAATTTGATGAAACAACAAATTAGGAAACTGAAACAAGAAAGTAACAACATTTATAGAAGACTAAAATGAGATTTTAATTTCTATAAAATGCAAATCAAGATCCAACAGGGACTCATTCACTAGTAAGGGTGAATGGGTTTTTATTAGGTATTTTTGAGATATTTTTATTGATTTTAAAGTGATTTTTAATGCCTTTTTAGATACCAAAAGGTTTAGATTTGACCTGATCAAGGACCCATTCACTAGTAAGGGTGAATGGGTCCTTGATGAGGGTTTTGAAACTATTTTTGAATGATTTGCAAGCTTTCAGTAATGTCTTTTAGTTCCAAGTCTGAGGCAGTAAGTTTCAGTTTCAAATTTTCAAAAAATGCAATGTGAAAATGCAATGAAATAATAAATGCAAAGACCTAGGTTGAAATGAATTTTATGAGATCTAAATGATATGCACAATGACTGATTTTTTTTTGTACTTTTTAGATTTAGAGAGATGCAAAACAATGCAAATCTAAAACCTATATGAGATGCAAGATTTCAATGCAAAACAAGAAACCCTAAATAAGATCTAATTCATTGTAAAGGAGATGAAAATGAATGCAAGATCTAACCTAGGATGAAATCAAAGACTTCAAAATCAAAAAATTGCAATATTCAATGAGCTAGGTTCACCAAAATGTTTAATATGGGGAAAAGAGGGTTTGCATCAAAATGAATCAACAAAACAATGAACCACTACTTTCCACCACAAAACATTGAATTATGTGTATGATAAGATGTAAATAACAATAAAAATTAACCCTAACTGCTATAGTAACTATGAGGGGAGTTTTTAGAGCTTAAAATGTTGTGTACCTTGTTGCAAGAAGCCTTTTTAAGGGCACAAAGGACTCATTTGCCTTTATTGGTGAATGGGTCCCTATTAGGTTTTTTGAAACTAAGATTTGGGTTATTTTCCTTGATGTCTACACTCTTAGATCCTTGGTTATCAGCTCCCAAAAACTTGTAATAAATTTTGTAGCTTCCTTTCTTTTTTCTTGCACTATAAAGGTCAATCTTGCAACTTGACAACTTTGACAATTTCGCTCTAAAATTCTTCTCCACTTGATCTTCAACTTGTAAATCTATAAAAAAACATTCAAGTGAAAAAAAAAATGTTGATTGTTAGTGAATAGGGTTTTTCCTAAGTCAAACTCCTTGTAGGTAATTAAACCAAATGATGAAATAAGGAAAACGATGCATGAAACATGAAATATGTAATTGGTGATACCTTGGATGTTGTCTTGGAGTGTAAATCTAAAAATTAACATGTAGTGGCCATGAAGAAAATGTAGATCTTGATCCTTGAATAAGATGTGTAACAATGCTTGCAAGTAGATCTTCAATGCTACATCCCCAATCTTAGCTCAACAAAATGTATGAATGCAATATGCCTTAAACATGATGAAATGATCTTGAATTGCTGCAATAAACTCTTGATAATCTACCTTGAAATTCCTTTGAACTGCTCTTGTAATGCTCTAATTCTTGAACTCTTGAATGCTTCTAGGCCTCTTATAAACTTGCTAGGTTGCTTAGGATGAAACTATGTGAATTAAACCCATATTTATACTAATCTAGGGGTTAACTCTAAAATTCAAATAATTCAAGTTGACACCAGATCTGAAAATGAATATTATTAAAATCTTGCCAAAATTAAATTCAAAAAGGGGGTCCTTATTAAGGGAGGACCCATTCGCCACATAGGGTGAATGGGTCCTACAACCAATTTCTAGGACCTCACATTTTCCCAATTAAATGCTTTACAATTTGAATACTGGGTGTCGAGATGAATCTTTGAAAGGTCTCACAAATAAGGCTTGAATTTGAATTAAAGGGGCTAATTAACTCTAATTAACCAAAAAATTAATTAGGGAGACCCCAGATAAATGTGAAAGTGTGTTACAACACTTTACAACACCTAAATAAGGTACAAAATAAGTACACTTTATTAAAAGGGGCCCAAGATCAATGTGAATGTGTACAACACATCACAATATTAGACCTAGGAAAAATTAGGTTAATTCAGTGACAATTATTCCCAAATTAAGTAAGGAAAAGGGATACTTTTTCCATTACTACAGAAGATATTTAAATATTAAAAATATTTAACAAAAATATATGACTGTGTGCAAATCCATTATACAATGACTACTTGTATAGACTACAATTAGAAGTTGTACTCAAATCATCTACACACTTTATTTCTTTTCAAATTAATGTTACAATCACATGACTTCTATTTATTTAAAAATAGTTTATAAATGTATCATTATGTAACTATGTAAATTAAAATGTAGCTAGCAATAATATTTTTGATAATTAGTTAATTTTTAATAAAAAATATTATATTATTCTAACAAATAAATAAAAAATAAATGTTTTCTTGATTTTTTTATGCACACATGCCTTAGGTCATGGTCCCAAGCAACTACTTAGCCTATTTTGTTTAACAATCACTATTCAAATTTTTAAATATTTTGTGAAGTTAGTGGTCTCGTGGTTTATTTTTGCTAGTTATTTTAAGTAGTTATTTTAAATTGTAATTGTTTTACAACAAAAATATTAATTAAATAAATTATTAGTAAATAAATTTTAGGATATAAAATCTACAGAGAAATGAAAAAATGAAATATATGCATTTATGTGAAATATTTTTCATTATGTAGTGACTACATAATTTTAACCCTCCACTCCATCCATCCCTTATCCTCACTCATTCTACCCCCCATCCCTTCACTCTCTACCCTTCATTTTTCGTAAAACCATTTCAATTCTTAAAATATAATAGCTCTATACTAACAAGGGCCGCATTGCAGCTATAGTCCTTTCCAAATGGGAAAAGTAAGGCTAAAGAAACCTAATGAAAATCATAGTGTGCTAAAGGGTGTGTCAAGGTTCCTATATATATAGTGGTGTAACATTTATTCATTTACCAAGGAATGTTGTGCTTGTTAGAAATATGCAAGCCACAATTTCAAAGACAATATTAGAATTTCTTCCTAAAATGGAAATGCAACTCTATAACTTAGACTACTCACCTTATAAGGGAGTAGGTTTTGTGTTAGAAAACCAACTTGTTCAAAGTTTCAAACTTTATATCAAGGCCAATATTCATAAAAAACACAAAAAAAAATGATCTAGCTATGTATAAATTCATGTAAATAAAACTCCTTACAACCACATGGCAAGTGACTCACCTCAAGATTGCATAAATTGTGTCATGCAATGAACAATGTCGATGAGAAAAAGTGGAAAAAGTTTGTAGTGAAATTTGTTTAAAATGAAACACTAGGGAATTTCTTGAAATTTTCCCTTGCTCATGCTCATTCACCAAAATATTTGTATCCCCCATTCTTAACCAAAAAATTAGGAAACCACTATTTACAAATGAACAAATGTTTAGATGCATCATTGAATGCTTAAATATTTTCAAGTGACAATATTGGACTCACAAACATGTCCCCTTACATAACATAATGCAATGTAAAGTTTTTTTAGGTCTTCAAAACACTAAATAGTAGAGGAAATAATTTGCATGGTGCCAAGCTGTGATTTTTTGATAGACAATTTGGCAAGACACAAAAATTCAAAGCAATCTTCATGCATAAAAAAATAGGTTAAAGATCCTTCACACAAACTTGAAGAATCATAAATTGGGTTTTAAGGTAACCAAAATCCAATCCATATAAGAAAAAAATAGGCTACCCAAAATACAAGAATTTAAAATTTCATTATTCATTTACCTAAATACATCTGAAGAGAAATTTGTAATATTTCTCTTGTAACCTGCTTTTGGAAGATGGAAATTCATCCATTTTAGCAATTTACCTTTTTCAAGTGGTAGATTCATGAGCTCCTCCACATCTTATAAATTTGATTTAGAGAAACATGTTATCGACATCTAACCAAGATTAGAATTCAAAAATAATAACATAAGATTCAAAAAGACTAATAGAGTGTAGAGGAATGAATTTCTTCTTCCAAACCTTACTATCATCAATCAACTCAACAAGTTCAAACCTTTTCTTCAACTTTAGATCTGCTAGCAATTGAATTTGAATTTGAATAATCATCAACACTTTAGAAGCTTGTCATACTAAAATATTTTAGATAGGTGAGAAGCAACAAATGGAATCCTCCTATGGAAGACACTTTATCTCAATTCTACAAAGGAAATTGGATGCACAGTAGTAAACATTGGAACAAAAGATTTAATTGAAGGGAAGGTAAGTAAAATAAACTAATTAGTGAATCCAATGCAACAAATTTTCTTAGCAAAAAAATGTTGGTTTTTTGAAAGTCTATTCTAGGTGCACATTTTTAGTTTGATTCATTTTTGTTGCATTTTTCCATTCATTTGTAGGTGATTTTGTATTACACAATGTGTTTTCAAGCAAGTTTTTTTCCTTTACTTTCTATTCATTAGTCAATCAATCTCATTTGTTTCTCACATTCAAGCATTATATCTAGGAATATTGCATCCTTATTCTATCCATATTGCATTGACTTTGAATGTAACATAAGCATTTTTGGCCCACCTTTCTCCTTCTAGGTGAAAAACCCTAGGAGAGCTAAAAAGCAAGTGGGTGCCAAAAATCTATGCTACAATTATTTTCTTTTGATTCATAATAATTTCTTTTTAAAATTCCATGCCACATAAATGAATATGTTTGTTAATGTAACAATGGTATGTCTTTAGAAATAATGCATTACCATATCAAATTAAATGTATCTTTCCTTTCAAGTAGTGGAAAAAATTCCTAAGCCCTTTAAATTTGTAAAAGCAATAGAAAATAAATTTTTAAGCAGGTTCCAAATATAATGAAACTTAATAAAACAACTAAATTGAATGTAAGTGAAATGCAATGCAAATTGGAAGGATTTCATGGGCTTCTATAGGTCTACAGTGAAATGCAATGCCAAATATTTCAAATGAATCAAGTTCCATAAAGTGCACTATCCTATCAAACCAACTTGAATAGGGGGCATAATAACACATTAATTCATCATGTAATTTAATAGTTGAACACAAAATAGACCATAGATACTTAAAAATTTGATGGAATTGCCAAGATAATTACACAGTTTGTAGCTTGTCTTCGTACCACAAAATTTTCTCACCATAACCCTGATGATGTAGATATGTCACTAGATCCAACCACATTACAAAAATATGAAGCACATGACACATTCCATCAATTAATATTGTGATAGATGCCAAATATTTTAAGTGAATCGAAGTTCCATAAAATGCATCATTTCATCAATTAATATTGTGATAAATGTCTAATATGTCAAATGAATCTATGTTCTCTAAAGTGCATTACATTATTAAACCAACTTGAACAAGTGATGGTAGAAGGCAAGCATAATGGTAAAAGTAAAGCTAATTTTACATTTTTTAAACCACCACAACATAAAGTGACCAGAAAATGTGATAAGACATCAAATACAACATACACATCATGTGAATCCCATCTGTGTGCCCTTATTTCCTTGCTCTGAAGCATGCAATGCAACAAAAAACACATATCTCCATATGTGCCCACCAAAGAACCCTAGAAATAGACTCCTAGTCGATAAGAAAGACATGTCCATTGCTCACTTTTGATTGGCCACTAGATTTTTTCCTTCAAATCTATAAATTTAGAAAAATATAAAAACCCAAAAAAAAAATGATCCACAAATTATTAGAAAAGGAAAATCTATGAAAAATATATTTGAAAAATCACAGTGTTGCAAACCATAAGAAAATGGCTTGTATTTCTTTACTAGCACACTTCTCGAGGACCAAACTACTTGCATTTAGCCAACTGAGATATCAAAATCCATGTCCAAAGATTTCTTAATTATACAACATAGGAGTAGTTCCTTACCACAGAGAGAAATGCATGAATTAAAAGAAAGCAAAATTCATGATGTTTCCAACCTATTCTTCTTTAGTCAAAGGAACCATTGAAAACTAACTCCAAGGAGGAGACTATAGATAGGTGGGAAAACCCTCAAAGGATTTCAAGGGTTAAAAACATGGTGTTTTTATCCATTATTTTAAATCCAAAACAATATCATTTTATGTTTGGTTGGTTGAGCTTATGAAGTCTTATAGCTATTTGAGGGTCCGAATAATTATGCAAGCATGTAATACATAAAAGTCCCAAAAATAGACTTTCAACAAATTAGCATTTTTTTACTAAAAAAATATGTTGCATTGGATTTACTAATTAGTTTTTTTTACTTACCTACCCTTCAATTAAATGTTGTGTTCCAATATTTACTACTATCCATCCAATTGCCTATGCAAAATTGAGATAAAGTGTATGATTTTTATTCCTCTCCCAAGGATTGAGATTCTTCTTGGTATTTAGTACTCGATCATAAATGGTACTAGGAATAACCACATTAATCAATTTATTGCATCATGCCCACAAAAAAAAGAAAAGAGTCATTTTCATCATTTGTAAACCATGACAATAGATAGTAATGAGGAAAAGAAAAACCAGGATCTTTACATAGAACTAATAGCCAAGAAAATTCATTCACACCTTATGACTATTGATTGGAATAAAATACAAAGTTCCAAATATGTGAGTTGAATAGTGAGGGAAAAACAACTAATAGAGCATTGATTAAGAAATAACATTAATTAATAAATGGTCTATATCCAAGAGAATGCATTTATATCTATTGTCCTATATTGGCCTAATCAAATTCTTAGTAAAAGATAATCCTGATTATTTGGGTTTTACAACTACTAGTTTCTTGAGCTCGAGACAATATTTTTGTAGCTTCTTAAATTAAATTACCAATTGCCATTTTTTATCTGTCAAAAGAGATACCATGTTTCAAAACTGCCATTTTGGCACAAGCTGAATAATGACTTATAGAACAAACCCTTATGCAAAACTAGCGGCTTAGAGACAAGCTCGAAAATTTAAACACTATCATACAACCATCAAACTAGGAAATAGTATATAGCATCCTCTAGTATTTATTGGATACCAACTACTACTAATGTTGTAAAAGAAATATATTCACACACACTGAATAGTACAGTCAAACCATCTTGATTTAGCAGATAACAATACCATTGTTTTAGAAGGAAACAAAACACAATAAAAAATGATCTAGTTGTGTACAAATTCATAAAAACAAAACACATTGAAACCTTGGCAAGCGACATACCTCAAGATTCTTCATAGATTGTGACATGTAATCAACATGTGACCGATGAAAAAAAGGATAGAGTTTGTAGGAAAAATATTGTATAACCCTAACAAATCAAAATTCTTCTTAAAATGGGATGAACCAAAGCCAATCTCTCCATAACTGGTGCTTCAATCTATTCACAATAAACGAAAAGTACTAAAAGTATTGGGATTTAGAGCTACTAATTCTTGAGCTCCCCTTTACGCATGAATGTAAAATGTGATAGCACAAACAAGGCACATGAATTGCTTTATAAAATGCCATGTGCCCACCACAACCCTCATAGCCCATAAAATTCCGCTTAAAATGAAACATTAGAGAATGTCTGAATTTTTCCTTCGCTAGTTGTTCATTGGCCAAAAGATTTTTTTCCCCATTTTTAATCCTAAAATTAGAAATCCCTTCGCAAAAATATCATCTGCCAATTAGAAAATTTGCAATAAATAGCTGAAATTGCAGTTTAATAAGGAAATTCCTTCAAACTATAGTTTATGTAGTATTCCACTTACTGACCCGACTCCCGAAAAAGCATTAATAACAAATAAAACGAAACATAAACATTAATCTCCACCTATAGATAGACAGGGACTAATAAAAAAATAGATTTTAAATTATATCTTTTATGCTTACTTTAAAACTTGAATTAGGCCACCGTACTAAAATTAAAATAACAAGTCTAAATAAGCATTCTCATAAAACCATAACATTACACCTATTAAACTACAAGTGCTAAGATCTTGGAATATATATAAATTTATCGTTTTTTTGTACATACCATATTTGACATTATGTACACGAGCGAGTTGAATATAACAAACACGAACGCCTAGGAATGTAACATTATGTGCGAACATAAATTACAATGAAAGTTTAAAATTGACGTCTTTGACTTTACAGAATTTGACAGAAATGAAAGCAAAGTTAAATAGGAAAATAGACTACTTGAGTAATAACATATCGTTGCAGATGCCCTGAGTAGCCATCGCCATTAATATGTAAACAAACTGTCTATGCTGAACCTCAATCCTCGTCAAATTATTCACCACATTACAAATTGCTTCACCCATATTGGAAGTAAAGAAAGAGACTGTCTCTTTAAACTATCATTCTTCATCTAATTCAATGTGTTTCTGTGCTTCAGAGAGGTGAGTGATCTGCGAAAACAATATAAGCAAAAGCAATTATATTACAGAACAATAACACATGTTAGAAATCTCACTGAGAATGAAAAAATTACCTTATTGTCGCTAATGCAGAGATGATTTAGCGAAGTACTAATATATATTACGTGGCAATCGCGGGGTGGGGATTGCCTGCAATTCTTGATGCTTCTTCAACACAACTACAAATAGGTCGTCCATGTCCATTTCCTCAGCGCTCAGTTCGTCAGGAAGAGTCCAGTCGAACGAATGGAGCAACAAAGCCAAAATCAAATGAACCAACTTATCAGCCAGAGGAAGCCCCACGCATATTCTTCTTCCTGCTCCAAATGGGATGAGCTCAAAATCCTGGCCTTTAAAGTCAATCTTACTTTTCTCACCCTCCAGAAATCTCTCTGGCATAAATTTGGAGGGTTCCCTCCACAGTTCAGGATCCCTTCCTATTCCCCACACATTAACCCATACCTGTGTGTCTTTGGGGATCACAAATCCCTTAATTTCACAATTACTGTCCGCTCTGTGAGGGAGCAGAAGAGGACCAACTGGATGCAATCGAAACACTTCTTTCAACACAGCACAGAGATAAGGCAGACGGTCTATATCAGATTCTTCCACTCTTCTGTCTCGACCCACGACCTCTTCCAGTTCTGCTTGAGCCTCTTTCATTGTCTTGGGGTTGTGAATGAGTTCCGCCATCGCCCATTCTAGTGCCGCAGCAATGGTGTCACTACCAGCCATCAACAGCTCCTACCCACATCAGAAATAATACCCAAATAAATGGAAAAGCTTAAACAGTCACTATAGTTTACTTTTAGGCAAAATTAACTTCAATCATAGCAGAATACGAAATAAAATATAACTCAACACTTACAAAAAGCATTGCCCTGATTTCGGTCAGAGAGAGATCGTTCTCTCTTTGATCTCTTAGATCTAGCAAGTAGTCTAGAAAATCCTTCTCTGCCTCTCTCTCATCACTCAGCTCTGTGCTTCTCCTTGCCAGTCGATTGCTTATGCACAGATCTAAAAATTTATGGGCTCGCTTTAAATGGGACCCTATCTGACGCCCCACGCCATGAAGATCCAGAAACCCAAGCCACGGGAAAAAGTCGGCCAAATTGGGTTTCTCGCAAAGCTTTGTCCATGATATAAGAGCGGTGATGAACTCCACAGCATCGGGATTGTTGCGATCGGTTAGCTCTGTGCTGAACATCAGATTACCCGTGAGACTCAGAACCATCCGATATATTGTATCCCCAATGGCCATACTCTTTCCCTTCACAATGTTTTCCTCCAAAATCAATCGAATCATTTGGAATGCCAAATCTCTTCTGACATTTTGAGAGGCTCGGAGTTTCTTCGCACAGAAAAACCCTATGGTCGAAATTCGCCTGAGTTTCCGCCAGTAGGGTCCGTATTGGCTCCATACTATTGAGGACTTATGATAAGAGAGAATCTTCGTTGCTTGTATAAGAGTCCGCCCAGCCAAGATATGGTCGTGGGTTTTGAGCACCTCCTCTGCCATGGCAGCAGAGGAGGCCACTACTGTTGTTTTCATACCCAGAGAGACTGTCATTAACGGGCCATATTGCCTAGACAGGGCAAACAGTGACTCGTGGGGCTTTTTGCCCAGCAGTAAGAGGTTTCCTATAACAGGCCAACCAGGTGGTCCAGGTGGAAGACGAAGCCTCTTCGTCTTTTTTGTCCATTGTAATACAGAGAACAAGACCAAAGCACTGCTAACAAGCAGAAACCAATATTGCTGTTGGTTATCCATAAGTACATAGAGCAAAGCTTCATCAATGAATTGTCATCAAGCATAGCATTTTCTCTGAAGTTCACTTCCGTTTACATACCCATCTTCTTGCAGAGCCGACCAATTCATTCCCGGTTTTACACTAGGAAGTGACGATTTCGTCGGTTGATACAAAAGTCTACGAGTAAAGATTAGATATAATTTAAAATAGTCAGAACAATGCCGGTTCAACGACGCAAGCCTATTAGTCAAGATTCATATAATTGAAAACGTTGCAGGTTGCTATCCGAAGCCTTCTGAGTCAAGATTCGATGCAGTCCGACAAATCTTCCACTGTGGAGTGTATCGATCAAAGAGGGCACTAGAAGTAGAACGAACTTATGATTTTTTAAGGTGTTCTTTTCATGTTGATTTTTGTTTCATATGGTTTTTTTTTTATCTAATCATTCACTACTTTATTTAAATATCACAATCTTCAAGTCATTTTTTTTTTTAATATCTCATCTTTATCTAAAAGTGAGGTAGATCTGGTGGTCAAGTCATTAGAAAATAAAGATGATAGCTGTATGATCAATTATCTTGAATTCACCTTCATAGAAGTGGAGGGCAGTTCACTTGAATAAAGGTTATAGTGGTGTTTGTTAAGACGTCACTTTGTAGTTCCTACTAGATATTGATTATTTCATTAAAAAAATATGGTAAATGGTTGCTCTATTTTATAAAACAAAGTTTACCTTTGACCATTAAAGTGAGTATAAATTAAGAGTAGCATTGTAACCAATATACAAGCAATTCATCATAATCGACAACATTAAATGACTTATCTTAAATCTATGATGTCTTGAGTGCATCAATGTATAAGTATTTAATATGGGGGAAAAAAAAAAAAAAAAATATTGATCAATGCATAATGTCAAGGTTCGCCCATTTTAAGTATATTTCAAGAGCAAGAGAAGACTTTGGAGAACAGTGTAGGCAAGAGACTCAAGTGGGCTTCTAGGGTTTCACGTTGCTAGTGGTGGTGGGGCAGGCAAGGCCCTCCCCCACATAGGTTTTTTCCTTCGTACACCCATTTACTGTCCTCAGCTTTTCCTTCCTTTGTGTGTTTCCTTTGCTTTTCTTGTGTCCGTGAAGTTATCTTTCCTCCGCTTTTCTTTTGTGTTCTGGCCCTCATTGCTGACATAGTTTCAGTGGGTGTTAATGAAGGGGGGTACAACCCCCACCACTCTTGTCTCCTATTCAAGGGCTTCAAATGGTGATTTTGACCATCCCAAGTCTTTCCAGGATGTTGTCATTGAAGAAAACCTAAATTGCTCACTGGGAGAAAAGTTTATTCCTTTGTTATGCAGTGGTAGCGTGGACTCCAACAACGATGGTAGGTTGCAAGGTAAGTGTGCCCCTGAACCCAAAAAACTTATTACTACTCCTAATTCTGAGATGAAGCAAGTGATTCATGATGAAAGAACTAGACTAAAAGGGATTGCCATCTTCATGGCGGCGGTCGACACTAAAAAAAATTTGGTATTCCTACCAAATTTTTTTTAGATAACTAGTTTGCTAATGTTTGGACTAAAACACTCGGGATTTATATTTCATTTTGTAGAATGATTAGCTTGGGGTTGTTTTAAAACTTTTTAAAGGATCACCAAATGCAATTAAATATGCTAAAAAAACCATACTCGAGTGTAGGAAGTTGCATGTTTAGAGCCCTCACGTGGTTGCATGAGGCCAATTGCGATGAGGTTCTAGCATTGTCGTGCCCGAGATGGGTACTAGTTAAAAACATCCCTCTAGATCTATGGTCTCTTGTTCCCCATATTCTTTCTCCTATCAGAAATGTGATAAGGGTTGATGGTCGCTCCCACACATGGATGTCAAGGCCTTAATCTCATTAAATCCCATGATTGAACTGCCAAATTCACTAGGGTTAAACCTGGATGAGGGTCTTCACACTCGTGCAATTGAACTTTTGGGTGGTTTAAATACCTGATACCTCTGTTGAAGGGAGGGGAAAATTTATAGGAATTTCCCCATTCTCTACATAAAACCTATTATATCCTTGCATAAAGTAGATTTGGAAGCATAAACTACTCCACAAAATCATGAAAGAGGTAACCCTGGCCATGAAGGGAGCAAAACAAACTTAAGTATTGATAGCTAGGGTAATTCTACTACAAATGGTAGACACATCCTTCTGGTAAAAGACATTAGGAAACTAGAGTCCAAACTAATATTTGATATTTCCCTCGGTAAAAGTAACTCCCCAAAGAAATAGAACAAATCTACAACTGTATTCCTAGTGGGGTCGCATAAAAAAGTATCTCCTCCCCTAGAGATCATACTGGAATTACCACAACTAACTCTTTTGACCCTCTCATATCAAATAATGTGGAATTTGAGAATAATTTTAACTTAATTGATAAAAACATTGTTGCTAAACATGATTCTACGTCTAGAGAAATATAATTAAACCAACTTAAAAAATAAATGCACAACAAATTTTGATGCAAAAAATCAGAAAAAATATTGAAATGGAAAAAAATGGCCATGCAAATAAAAATAAGAATAGCTTTCTCGAGGATTGTGAAGAAATTAAAATCAATATAAAATAAGTTAATGGTATTCTTAGTCCCAATAGTCATAATCCCAACTCAACTCCACCAAAAAGGAGTCTGCAAAGGAATTATGTAAGATTTCCTCAATGGTGAAAACAATTGTCTCTAAATTAGAATGTAGAAACCAGAGTGTTAGTAACCCCCTAAGTACTAGCAGTTAAATGGTTTTCTATAAACCAAACTATGAGAATGATAAAAAAAAGTGAAATGATTCAGGAAGACTCTAACCAGTTGACTCCTAATACCTTGGGGATTCCTAACAAGCTAATAGGAGTTAATGAGAACATGATAAATGGTAACATTTCAATATTAAATTCTGACACAAATTCCAATAATGTGGGTAGGGTAAATATAAATAGTGCAAAGATTGTACAAAGCACTATGAGCAAGTACAACAAAACTAATGTTTTCTCCTCACCTAAACAAGAGGTAATGTTAAATAAAAAGAATGTAAGTATTGAGGATTCAAATAATATAGTTATAGGAAATGAGAATGATCTAGACTCCTCAGCTAACCAAGGGGATAATAAGGCCTAGTTCTTAAAATAAAATCTTGACATAATAATAGAAATGCTAAATAAGTGGGATGTAGAAAATAGTGGAAATGGCAAAGAAATTTTTGAGGGAATCTACAACACCATTGAGCTAGGTGACCCTATTAGATGCTTGGAAAAGGAGGAAACCAATGAAAGGAACCATTTACCTTGTCTTACTCCCCCCATTTATCCAAGTAGAGAGGTAGGAAAAAATGGATGAGCATAAATCTTAACAGAGGAAGTCTTAATATTGGAAAAATCAAAAGAAAAAAGACAAGTGTTGTTCTCCCCATGCTTACTCCAAAAAGGAATGGAAATTAAGGAAAAAGCTCCTAAATACTTTGAGCTTTTCAAGAATGATAAAGAGCCTCTCACCAACATTGATAATAATGAATCTTAACCTCACCTCTTGGAATGTTAGGGGAATGGAATCCCCAGACATAAAGTACATCGTAAGGAGGTTTCTCAACCTAGAATTTTTATTTTTTTTTGTCTTTCTACAAAAGGTAAAGGAAACATGTTTCACTCTTCAAACTAAATTGAGATTTATATGGAACAATTCTTACCATCTGGTTACTAAGCATCATAAGGGAAGGGGAGGGACTACCATTCTTATGGCTAATAACTGGTCTCAACATGTAACCAATTTTGGTACCTCCCTCTGTAATAGAGCTATCTAGGCTACCTTTGAGAAAGGGGATGCTAGATTTGGCATTTTCTCAATCTATGCATCCAATGAATATATCTAGAAAGGATTGATCTTTGGAAATGGCTACTTAATCTTACTAACACCCTCTAGGTCATAGGGGGTGATTTCTATTGGCACTCTCAAATTTTGCAAATTTGAGATGCCCATGTCGAAAATTTTGCCTCTGCACTTTCAGAAGTGCACCTGATTAATCTGCCTGAATGGCCTACTTTGAGAGGTCATAATTTGAAGCCCATTGTTTTTCGTGTAAAATCCCTTTGCAGACACACTCATGTGTCCTATGTGAATGTGCATGTCAATTTTTAGCTTCCCACGATGAGTTTTGTCAAGGTTTCAAAAAGTGAAGCTGGAGGGTTTTGGCACTTTTCTGCTATTTGCAAATTTGCAGTTTTGCAAAGTTGCCTCCCGTTTGAGCTTTCATTTTGCAACCAAATGACTCTCAAGAGAAAATGATTATTGTTCTACATTCGCCGTGCCAAAATGAGTTCACATGTCAGTTTTCAGAGCCTCACAAGTTGATTTGCTATTTTTAGCAGATCAAAACCAAATGGAATTTCTTCAGTTTTGCATTGAAACCTTTCTGTGAGGCCAACTTTGAGCGTCAATAACTTTTGATGGGAGATGTTTCAAGCCAATCCCTTTTGCACATGTGTTCTCTGCACCAAAATGATCCATTGTGTCAAATGGTAGCTTCCCAAGAGTTGATTTGGTATTTTTCCAACGAGGTTATGTGGTCAGTTTTAATTGGGTCAAAAAACTTGTTTGTTGCGGAAAGTTCAAGTAAGCAACTTTGACGGTGAATATCTTTCACCTCATGACTCATTTTGTTGAGCCGTTTGTTGCATTCAATTCTCTGGACCAATGGCTACATGCATGCAAGTTTTCATGACTTCACGAGGTCACTTGACTAGTTTCCCAGGTTGATTCCGGAGCCAACTTGGCCTTATTTCGCTCATTGTCTCGACATGCTAGAAATCAAATTTTGATGATAACCCATTTCACGTTTTCACTTCAAATGCATTCAGAAGTTGCCTCAGATCAGTTTGAGCATAGAGTTGTTCGAAAACGATTTTTTTTTTAGTCGGACCCACTTGGGGCTCGACATGCTTTACCCATTCCTGAGGTAGAAATGTCTTCTTCTAATTATGAGTGCACTGGTGAAAAGAAAATTAGAGTTATTGTTCAATTGTGAGTGGATGAGTTTCAAATCGTTACATTGGTTGTGTAATGGGTTTGAGTTAGAGGATATGTGCAATTCATTAGCTCATAACCTCATTTTAAAGAGTTTATGGAGGTTATGAAAATGCTCTATTATGCTCCTTGAAGAAAGAAAGAAAACATTAAGGAAGAGTTGAGAATGTGTGGTATGCAGAAACATAAAATGGTTGCACAGTTGGTTGTAAGTGATGGATCAAACAAGGATCATAAAAAAATATACTCATGGGGTTTGCTGGGTGGGTCAAGATACAATGATCAAGTATACGCCAATGTTGCATGGTGCAATTGATGACAAAGCTACAATGAAGTTTTCCTTTCAGGTAAGTGCACCAAGATGGTCGCACTTTTGTGGCCAAACAAGAAAAGAACACGTTATAACGCGAATGCGTTATGTCTTTTTAAAAGCGAAAAAAAAAGTGAATCCAAATATCATTTTTCATTTGCTTTTTACTATTTTTCATCTCCGCCCGTGGCCAAAAACCCTGCTTTATGCGCTCACGTTGTTGGAGAGGTGATTTCTTCACATTTCATCAACTTTAGTTGGATTTTCTTCACAAATATGGTGCCACGATGATGAAAAGATGCAAGAGGTAAGTTTTGTTTGGTATTTGTTATGAATTTTTTAGTTTTAAATTGATTTTTTTTGTTTTAGTTTAGAAATGAATGATTTTTTTTTAATTTGTAGGAAATCCTCAACAAGAGGAGGAAAATCCTCAACCAAATCAGCCTCAACAAAATCAACCTCAACAAAATCAGCCTCAACAACAAAATCAACCTCCCCAACCATTCTCTCAATACCCTCCTGGCACTCAAGAAAATTTGAGGAGTGAAATTGAAAACAATAGAAAAGAAGTTGAGGATCTTATTAGTAGGTTGAGTGATCAAAATTCTTCAACCACAGAAAGAATACATCTAGCAGATTCATTAAAGGATTTGTTAAAAAATGTAGATGCAATTAGCCAACAAATATCTGGATGGCAAAATAGGGAGGAAACATCGGGGGCATATTATGCAGACAAATTATCATATAAACAAGTAAAAGATTTAAAGATTACTAAAGGCAATTTGTGCTCTCTATTCACTGACCCTAAAATAAATCAAAATCTCACCCTCAATGCAAAGAGGTTTCCTATTCATTGGTGCCACCACCAAGAGATTAGGAACCGTTTTTATGACAGATGGTATATGGTCTTTGATTACCCACTGTGCAATAACTGTGAAGTCCCCCAATATTTTCTTAGGAAATTATACTGTGAGTTTGTGTTGAACCAAATCCTGAATTATTTTGATATGAGGGAGTTTCAGGGGAGAGGTGGGGGGTCAGCACAGGATAGGCCTGGTGCACAACCAGATCCTACACGACAGGGGAGACGACATCTCGCTAGGCACCCTCGTGAGCAGATTGTGATGCCTACATTTGCAAAGGAGAGTGTTGATGTAGAGACTTTGCAAGCGATCAAATCCTTGACTCGGAGTGTCATCCACCACACTAGCCCCATTGTACAGCGCAATCCAGGGGAGTCTTCAGGTGGTGGCCTTTGAGGCCATGTGTGTCGATCTTGTGGAGCCACTTGTTCGTATGACCCTACTGGCCCTCAAGAGGGTGCTATGCAGGATCCACATGCTTCTACGCAGCCTGATCCGTATGCATCTACAGGGATGGAGAGGGCGGCTGACATTCTGCATGATGCATATGGTATTGACAGTCAGGTAAAATTCAACATGTTCATTGAATTTAGTTTATTAAATTTTGATTGTGAAATGCAAGATTAACTAATTTAGTTTTATTATTTTAATAAAATTGTAGGGTCATAGCATTGAGCCTAGATATACTAGTCATCAGCCTGCTTATTTTTGCAGTACACCTATCAGTGGGGTATGTAAAGTTAGTAAACAATTCTAAATTTAGTACACATGTGTTAATAGAATTGTTTTACAAATGGTATTTTAATATGTGATTTTGGATGTTGAACAGGGTACTGTCAAAGGATTCAAGGAAACACCTCCGAGTGTGAGTAGATTTACTCAAACATTCATGGAGGTAATATAGAATAAAGAGAACTTAACTAATGAATTCTAAGTTTAATCTAGATTTGTGTATATATAGTCATAAGAGTATATGGGTTCACTAGGTTATTATTCAAGCTTTTAAAAATCGTCCTACTATGATTGTTTGTCTTAGAATTCCTACACTAGCAAGCTATATATAATAAAAATTTAACATGGAATTGACAAAGGTAGAGCTACATTCTACTCCATCCTATATAATTTTTTGTGATGTCAACATAACCAAGAATAAGACTATGGATGTCCTACATGATGTCAATGTAACCAAAAATAAAACTTCTATCCTCGACCCTATCTATCAGCCAAGACTCCTTCAATATCTCCTAGATGCTTGGAGATACTTAAGACTAGGTCAAAATACCCTATATTCTCTTCATTTTGTTGCCATAGCTCATCAAGTTTCCCTATATGTTCTCTAACTAATCATGATTGCATGGAAAGAAGTTATAGATGCTCATTAAACTCTCAACTATTGGAGCCTCCTCAAACTTTTCCCATGGGGCGTGGAAAATGCTTAGAAATGATT
Organism: Sequoia sempervirens; assembly: GCA_007258455.2. Lineage (NCBI taxonomy): Eukaryota > Viridiplantae > Streptophyta > Pinopsida > Cupressales > Cupressaceae > Sequoia > Sequoia sempervirens. Next base: position 355,332,170 of record VDFB02000008.1, on the reverse strand, counting down.
AAATTCCCTAATAGAGATTGTGGGGAGATCTTTTAGGAAAACATTTGTTACTAATTTGATCCATTGAATTCTTCTTCATTCTTATATATTCCTCAAATATACCTTGCAATACCCCTATCATACCTAAATCTACTACATTCATGTCCTTGTTACCTAGCATGTAGGTGATATAGTATGGTCCATGAATTTTTATGTCTTCTTTTTTCATTTTTCTATACAGTCCTCTTTTATCTCACTACTAGGTCCTCACATAAAAAGAAAAGAAAAAAATTACTTCTTTTTCTCATCTAAGGCCCCTAAGGTTTTAAACCCCTTAGATGCAAGGATTCAAAGCATATCAACCATGTGGTACAAATGACTAAATCCCAAAGACGATCTGTAGCAATGAAAGAGTTTGAAAAGGTAGAGAGAGCTACACTGGTGGCTTAGGAGAAACTTCAGCTTTCAAAAACAAGGCCAATTAGGCTGGCCGGTGACATGTGGACGAGGACAACATTTGGTGGAAGAGGAAGAAGATGACTAGAACTCCTAGAGGCCCACCATACTGGATTTTGATATTCCAACCATGAGGAGCAGAAGGGGAAGCCCCTAATATCATGTATCAAAACATTAAGCATGCATTCTTCCGACCAATGAATAAGGAGATGATTACTTTTCTTTATTTTCATTTGCATAACCATATCACGGCATGGGAACCATGAAGACAAAGGATGTCTAGTTTTATGTGGAGGTAATGGATGTGGTCCAAACTTTAGGAGGGGCAAGAAGGTCAATGTATGATCTTGATGAAATTAAGGAAGAACAATAAGAGAGGAACAGGAAAAATAAAATCAATACATAGTTTCAAGGATTTGTCAAGCGAGTAAGAGAGCTATGGGAGCAACCTCATCTAAAATATTTTGAACTAGAGTTTTATATAGCATTTAGAGAGCTTGGTTTTCATGGAGTTCCTTTCAAATCCTCTACTTTTATTGTTCCTATGGTAAATTTTTTGGTAGAGTTGGTGGAATTACCTTTCTTAGTAATCACTATTACTGAGATTGAGATTGTTAGCCTTGAGAGAGTAGGACTTGGGAAAAAGGGATTTGATATGGCTATTGTTTTCAAATAATTCAAGGGAGATGTACTCCATATGTACACCATTCCTCAATCTTCACTTGATGGCATCAAGGAATGGATGAACTCCATGGATATAAAGTATTATGAAAGTAGAATGAACTTGAATTGGCAACCAATTTGTAAGACTATTACTAATGATCTAGATAAATTTATTGAAGATGTTGGTTGGGAATTTTTGAATATGGAAGCTAGTGATTTTGATTCTGATAATTTAGAAGGGTCATATCAAGGATACGAACCCTCTAATGTAGAAGAGGAATCATAATTATATTTCATACAGCCACCATCAAGAGTGTTACAAGCCAATCAACAAGATGGAGGGAATTCTTATATAAGGATAATTTTCAATGTTGCAGGTACCAGCTTTAATGCCAACTACAATGGCAACATTGAAATTCCCTAGCAGTATTTATGTTAAGAAAATTTCCTTTAGATGCAAGGATTCAAAGCACATCAACCATGTGGCTTAATTTATATCATAAGTTTTACCATGATGTTCACTATGCATTCCTCTACTCTTTCGATTGTCAAATGTGCCACTGACTTGTCATTGATCACCATCATATTCTCCTTTTCATGATTATTTTCTCTATCATCTTTGGTATAAACACTTGACTATTATATTTAACTCAAGTGAGGAAACTTAAAAATTATAATGATAGGCCAAAGAAAGAATATTCAGTCTTTTCATGGTAAAAGGAGACCTCAATTTAATCACTATCATCCTCAAAAGGTTAATTCCATTGTCAAACATTTATTGCATATCTTAAACTATGACAAGTGTTTAATAAGGGTTTTGAAGAATAGGCCATTGACAAGTTAGCTCCATCATTTTTTATTGTCGCTATATCTTTATTTAGCTCTTACTCCATTCCTTGCAACAAAGGATACTTGGATTTTTCATACTTAACTCAGTTGGCTACTATCAAAGCTCCTTTTGACTAGATCATCTCTTCTTCTCATTGGTTGTCATATTTTACATTGTGTTTTGACACTTTTTCACTTCAAATTTGTCCTAAAGGGTCTTTTGTTTTTCACTGTGATTGTTCCAAGTTATTGCTTTTTAAAAATCTCATTGATAATCATATTGTTGGTTACATTGCATTACACATCATTCAAACTCAAAGCATTACTCAAATTCGGAGCAACTATTTTTGATCAATAATTGTTTTATTTTCATATTGGTGACGTAAACACCGCCAAATGTAACAAGGGCAATGGATATTGATGTTTCTACTACAATACAATCCTCGATGGCTCTGATAGAGGAGGTATGAGGCAAATTACTAAATTTCAATTTACATTCGTTGTTATAGATGAACTAGTTCTAGTGAAAATCAAACCATTATTGATCTCAGAGTTTAATTCCTATTTGGATGGTTTATATTAGACTCGAAAGCACTGAGCACTGCAAATATTTCCCCGAGGAGAGGATCGCTAGATGGCTATATGATTAAATTTTGTTAAATATACACTTTTATAAATGTAATTTCTATATATTAATGTCTTACTTCTTATTGTAACAGTTGAAACTCTCGACTCAAGAGCTAAACCCTAGGAGGAGCGTAGCTAGAGCACCCCTCAACAGAAACGAGTGACAAATTTATCACCATCGGGTCACACAGGAAAGGGAAAGAAAATTGTATTTGAACCAGAGCATGGAGAGAAATGAATTTTGAATGTAGAGCCCTTTGTTGTATGCCCACATGGCAATTTTGTACATATTTTGTATTCGATATATTTGACATTGTATGCCTATATGGCATTCTCGTAAGCCTATATGGCTTTTTTGTAACTATATTTTATACTTATATTGACATATATTGATGTACATGCATACATGGCTATTTGATTAATACAAATCTTTTTTATCGATGGTGTCCATATTTGCATTATAAATTCATGGTTCAATAGATATGAGTTACATGTATTCAAGTGTATACTTTACAACTTACGCACATGTATACTTTTTGACTTACGTTGGAACATCGAAAAGTGTGAAAATTTGTGTTTGGAAGTCAAACGTAAGCCAATTTTGCAATTCTCGGTTCTTGCATACTTGATCTTATTCCTTCCTAGCACATATTGTGAATATTTCTCATTTGGTGTAGAAGACAAATTCCTCATTTTTGAACCACTATTTTCTTGTCTGCCTTCCACACAGAAAAATGTTCACACTTTTTAGTTTGATCAATGATCAATAATGGTTGATTGTAAACACTTGACATTTTTATGTTTTGAACTTTAATTTATAATTTTGTAGTTTATATTCATAACGTTGATTACATTGCATTGCACATCTTTCAAACTCAAAGCATTGCTTCACATTGCATAACTAATAACTAGATGCTGATAGATGACAAAATTCCAATTACAATATAGTTTTTACAAAGTCAACCTAAGCAGTTATGCAATTACTTCACATTGCATAACTAATAACTAGGAGCATCTTCCAATTGCATTTGGTTGTCATGGCATTCTATGAGACCACATTTCTTTGAGGCATTTTTTCAACAACCAACGCCTTGTCTATACTTCACTACTTTGACACATGCCCAATGTGCCATTTTGTCAAATAGTTCAAGTGTTGCCTTGTTGCTATGGTCGAAAAGCCTAAAAGAAGTGCTTCTAACAAGCTATGCATGCTTGGTGTAACCCATCGTTAATAATAGTAGTTAATATCATAGACAAGGGTGAACTTTGAGGGATGCCCCAAAGAAATGAGGTATCATGACCTGATGGAATGCCATGACAATCTAAAATATTTGATTGTCATGGCATTCCATCACCATGAGACTTTATTTCTTTGAGGCATTTTTCAAAGAGTTCACTGCCTTGTCTATGCTAACACATTTTTCATACATGTCTATCAAAGCATTTTATCAAATAGTTCATTGTCTTGCTGCTATGGCTAAAATCCTAAAATAGGTGCTTTCAAACAAGTTATGGGTGCTTGGAAAAAATATATCAAATCATAATAGTAAGCAATAGCATAGACAAGGGAATGAACTATTTGAAAAAAATGCATCAAAGAAATATGGTCTCATGGTGGTGGAATATCAAATAGTTTGCTTCCTTGTTGCTATGGTTGAAAGCCTAAAATAGGTGCTTCCAAAAAAGCTACATGGATGCTTGGAAAAAATCTATCAAAGCATACTAATAAGCAATAGCATAGAAAATGCAGCAAACTGTTTGAAAAAAAGCCTCAAAGAAATGTTGTCTCAATGGTGATGGAATGCCATGACAATCCATAGCAATTTGCTTGTCATGGCATTCATCATGCCCTTCCATCACCATGAAACCACATTTCTTTGAGGCATTTTTTCAAAGAGTTCAATCGCCTTGTCTATGCTAACACATTTTCATACATGTCTATCAAAGAATTTTATCAAATGGGCTTCATTGCCTTGTCGCTATGGCTAAAAGCCTAAAAATGTGCTTTCGAACAAGCTATGGATGCTTGGAAAAATCTATCAAAGCATAATAGTAAGCAACAAGCTGATGCAATACAAAGATTTCCAAACCACTCAACAAGCCCATTCAAACTACCACAATTCAAGTTACATCAGGCCCATATCACTGAGACATAGCCCGGACAATAGGAGGAATGGCCTATTTCAACATACTACACTCAAACCCTTAAGGGATCGATCTGGTTGAATGTAGCTCGGAGCGATTCCGCGTATTTGGGTGTGAAAGAGGACCATTCCTAGCATAAACATGCCTATTTGAATGCGTTGAAACAGTCCGTTTGGTCACACGAGTTGCAAAACGAAAATTGCACCACCTTGCAACTTTCCACTGCTTCCATCTGACACTTTTTCCATCAACTGAAAACTGAACACCACGGGAAAACCACTCCAAGATAACAAAAACCAAGAGAGGTTATTGTAGAGGGGCCCAACGCGATCCCATAGGATCAGATGAGAAGTTTCTAAGCATCACGGTGTGCGAGTAACCTCATGCTAAATTTTGTACCCATTTTGCCCTTTGGACCTTAAGGGATTGATTCGGTTGAACGTAGCTCAGAGCGATTCTGCATGTTTGGGTGTGAAAGAGAACCATGTATAGCGTAAACATGCCTATTTTAATGCGTTAGAACAGTCCATTTGGTCGCACGAGTTGCAAAACAAAAATTGCACCACCTTGCAACTTTCCATTGCTTCCATTTGACACTTTTTCCATCAACTAAAAACTAGGCACCACGGGAAAACCACTCCGAGTTAACCAAAATAGAGAGAGGTTATTGTAGAGGGGCCCAACGTGATCCCATAGGATTAGACGAGAAGTTTCTAAGCATCACGGTGTCCGAGTAACCTCTTGCTGAAGTTTACAGCCATTTTTCCCTTTGGACCCTTAAGGGATCGATCTGGGTGAACATAGCTCAAAGTGATTCCGCGTGTTTGGGTGCAAAAGAGGACCATTCCTAGCATAAACATGCTTATTTGAATGTGTTGGAACAGTCCATTTGGTCACACGAGTTGTAGAATGAAAATTGCACCACCTTGCAACTTTCCACTGCTTCCATTTGACACTTTTTCCATCAACTGAAAACTAGACACCACAGGAAAACCACTATGAGATAACAAAAAATGAGAGAGATTTTTGTAGAGGGGCCCAACGTGATCCCACAGGATTAGACGAGAAGTTTCTAAGTGTCACGGTGTCCGAGTAATCTCGTGCTGAAGTTTGCAGCCATTTTGCCCTTTGGACCCTTAAGGGATTGATCCGGTTGAACGTAGCTCAGAGCGATTCCGTGTGTTTGGGTGCAAAAGAGGACCATGCCTAGCGTAAACATTCCTATTTGAACGCATTGGAATAGTCCATTTGGTCACACGAGTTGCAAAACAAAAATTGCACCACCTTGCAACTTTCCACTGCTTCCATCTGACACTTTTTTCATTAACTGGATACCACGAGAAAAATACTCTGAGATAACAAAAAATGAGATAGGTTATTGTAGAGGGGCCCAACATGATCCCATAGGATCAAACGATAAGTTTCTAAGCATCACGGTGTCCAAGTAACCTTATGCTGAAGTTTGCAGCCATTTTGCCCTTTGGACCCTTAAGGGATTGATCCGGTTGAATGTAGCTCGAGCGATTTCGCGTGTTTGGGTGCAAAAGAGGACCATGCCTAGCGTAAACATGCCTATTTGAATGCGTTGGAACAGTCCATTTGGTTGCACGAGTTGCAGAACGAAAATTGCTTGCACTAGACGACCAAATTTGCTTATAAGTGCTAAAACACTAAATCGGGTGTAACATGCAAACCAAAATGAATCTTTACAGGATAAATACATTTTAGGGTACCCATTTTGGGCATTAAAAACATATATCAATTTTAGATACACTTGTTTTGGAACACATGCCTGCTGTCCCAACTTCTTTGCTTCTAAAGAACCCCAAACATGCAGTGAGTTTTGCTTGTTTTGTGTGGATTTTTCTTAAAGAGGAACTTAGGAGTGATGGAAATGGTTGTAATTAGTCTGTACAAATCTGAATCAGGGCTTTGGGGTGAAGGGGTGAGCCTAGGTAATCAAAATCCTAGTGTGATCAGCAAATTAAGCCTCTTGGGGACAGTGATACATTGGTCCATGGTTGTTCTTCCATCCACTGTCAAAAGGTGAGACTTTGGGGTCTTGTAGAGGCATATCATAGTTGCCTAAATTCAGTAGTTTGAGCTTGGTATAGGCTTTTGGGTGGATTTTATTTAGACTGTCCTACCTTTCAAAAATCTGTTGTCCCACCAAAACTAGGCCTGAATAGCCCCCTTTTCCAAAGCAACCCTATTCAAAACTTATCACCTGACCATGAAACTTTCTACAGTATCTTAAATTGTTCCCAAACCAAGTATTTTCTAGGTTTTAATCTCCTATGACACCCTCAACATGCTCAAACACAAAACCCTCACGAAATTGCTCCAAAAACTAGGGCCTCTTGAAAAATTGACTTCCACACACTTCCAGAATCTTCTCTTTGACTTTTCACCATTAAATCATCATTCCTAAACACCTTCAACTCAAAAACATGCCCCTCATTAAGGTAGATCTCCTGCTGCTACACTTTAGGCATCATTTTCATGCAGTTTTCAATGTGAAATCTCGGTGTACACCCTATCATTCCTCCTTCCTGCACATTATTTTGTTAGATCTGTATTATACATGTAAGGATTGATCCATTTCACAAGTCACAACAACATTCTTTCATGAAATGGATCAAATATCTGATGGTAAAAATTGTTCCTTGACCAAACTCTTCATCCTTTCCCATATAGAAACTTTTGCCAACCCTCTAGCCATCCTATCATTCTGAAAACTAGTCCACCATGTCAGTGTTGTACCTCTCAACTTTGTCTTAGCAAACTTAACCTTCCTCTCTTCTTCCATCTCTTCAAACTCAAAATAGTTTTCTAAGGCATCAAGCCATCCTAACACCTCTTCACTATCCATCTTCCCCTGATAGATAGGCAACTCTATGTGACTCTTTCCTCCATGACCTTGTGCTACTTTCAACAATCTTATGAACTTCCTTTCCTCAGGGTCTTCTATCTCATCTGCTGGTTGTCTTTGAGTTACCCGCACATGCTCTTCTTCTTCATCATTGTCTTCTTGTTCTCCTTGTTCTCCTCGCCTATTTCTCTCAAGGCTATTGATCCTAGCCTGCATAGCTATTGATCAAGGCTATTTATGGAATGAAAGTAGACATTGCCATGAGTTGTGATCCTAAAGGGTATATCAGTAAAATGAGGGTAGAGAGGGGTAGATCTCATATCTACCATCATTTCCATGCATCTAATGATGTGATAAGGAACCTCAAAACTAATAAGGAGGTCAGAGAAAGGAAAAGGAAATGGATGTTCATGGTCCAAACAAAATAGAAGAGGATAAAAATAATCATGCTTATGTTATTCCTTTGAAAAGTACACAAGTCCCATGGAAATGATGGAGAAGATGTTTGTTGCCATGGCAGATGGGAATTTTTCCAGCATGATGAAGTTGGCAGAGCAAGAGAAAAAGGGATGGAAGTGGGCTAACTTGTTCAACAACAAGCCTTGTCAACAGAATCATCAGCACAAGTTGCTCACAGCCAATCAATGCAAACTCTTGATGCACCCTTGGTTGATTATTCAAAGAATCCAAAAGAAAGGGAGAGTGTGCAAGAGGAGACTATGAAGAATGTTCCTAGAGATGAGGAAGTGAACTAACACTTCCCTTCTCCCCAAATCAATCAAGGTGATGAACAAGTTCCTAAAAATAGGCTAGCAGTTAATTTTTATGATGAGAACTCTGTTCCCAATGATGTCAAAGTATTAGCTTGTAGCTAGTTCATGGATGATGATACCTTTGTTACTACAAATGACTTTAGAGACTTCATCATCAAAGTGAAGAAAAATGAACTTAATGAAAAATTGGATAATGAAAAGGAGTTGACCCATCTATGTATGAATAGGTCACTCAACAAGTTATCTAATAAATAGATTTTCATGCTTATAGAATCACTTTGGAAGAAGGGAGGAGATTAGTTAAATAAAGTGGTATTCTTGTGTTTCTGATAGGGAGGGGGTTGGAGGAATCAATCACAGATTCCTGCTCTAGGTCTTGCTTGCAAGACCTCCTTGGTGTTTTGGCTTTCCACCTTAACCTATAGGACCCTTCTCAAATTTAGGTACCCCTGGTTTGTCTGGCCAACCCCACTTCTATCACAATTCCATCTACCAAGCTAACCTTGGTGCAATGCTCCAACTCTTCCTTAGCCCTTAATCAATCCTAAAGGCTAACCTATCCTCAACTCTCCATTAGTTCTTGCAGGGGTGTGGGAATGTCTTTAATGGCTTCAAACCAACCTCCTAGGGTACTTGAAGCTTTAATGGATTGATATAGCATCAAGACCTGTGTAGGATGTAGAGTGGTGTTTCTACAAGCTTTGTGTGTCATTAGATAGTCGTTTTATTCATTTTCAAGCACTGTTTGTAAATAAGTTGGATTCCACACTGTTGCTGGTCTGAACCAGGCAGTCTTGAGCAAATGGAGGTTTAGATCACTTTCCCACCGTACAAATTGTATGGCCCTTTGGGAATAGTGACTAGACTCCATGTGTGTAAATATGGTAGGATTTAGGGTTTGTGTGAACACAGGAGCTGTTGGCAAAGTCTTGCCCTAGGCGAGCCAGGAAGAGTCCGGCTAGGGAAGACAAGAAGTGCAGAGCACATAACTTGCAGGGGTGACCAGTTCTTGATAAATTGCTTTTTGGAGGAGGTAGGCAAGTGTCTTACCTAGTTGCCACATGAAGGAGAAAGCTCCATCAGTTCAATTGATGTGAGAACAAGTTGACAGTTTGAAAACAGCCAGAAAATGGCTTAAAACCCTAGGAAATGACCATTTTCAAGTTTAAGCATTGTACAGACAGTTAAAGCTTAGGACCTCAAAAATATTTGAGAGGTGTTCATATGGGACAAGGACCTCGAAGAAAGATTGAGGTGGTCTTTTGAAATGTTTGAGTAATAACCAGTTGTTTTGGTGATGGAGACCTAATTGGGGGTCATGGACTAGTAGCCTTCTTAACCCTAGATGAGGGTTTGGTGAAAGCGATGAAAAGGTGGAGTTTTGGTGAACCTTCAAGAACCCTAGGAGGTTGGTTTGAAGCCATTGAAGACATCTCTACACCCCTGCAAGAACTAATGGAGTGTTGATGATAGATTAGCCTTTAGGGTAGATTAAGGGCTAAGGAAGAGTTGAAGCATTGCACCAAGGTTAACTTGGTAGATGGAATTGTGATAGAAGTGGGGTTGGCCAGACAGACCAGGGGTACCTAAACTTGAGAAGGGTCCTATAGGTTAAGGTGGTGAAACAAAACACCAAGGAGGTCTTGCAAACAAGACCTAGAGCTGGAATCTGTGATTGATTCCTCCAACCCCCTCCCTATCACTCTTCTTCTTCATCATTGTCTTCTTGTTCTCCTTGTTCTCCTCGCCTATTTCTCTCAAGGCTATTGATCCTAGCCTACATAGCTTCTCTCTCCCTTCTCCATTGCCTCTCTTCCCTTGCTTTAGCCTGCTCTCTTGCTGCTTCTTGTTCTCTTCTTTCCCTTCTCTCCCTTTCCAAGGTTTCCCTCAACTCCTCCAACTCTCTTGCTAACTGATTTTTAGGTGCCATTGCTGATTCTTCAATCCCTAAAGGACCTACTTACTGCTATGATACCACTATGATGTAGAGGATATGGGACTCAAAACAAAACTCAAAGGCTTGAAGGTTTTTTCAATGAAGTAATCTCAACCATGTTCTAAACAACGTTAAGGAAAGAAGCCTCAAAGTGCACTTATGACTCCAATCTTTCTCCTATGGACCCAAACCCTTGGAATGCCCTTAAGGGACACAAAAAAACTTGTCTTGAATGTTTTCAAAGCCCTAAACCTCTGACTCAAACAAAAACCCACTTTTCCACCTTGACTAGGCTTCCAACCAACTAGGCCTCCAATGGTGGTTTTTTTGACTTTTCTAACAACTTTTCCAAAAGACTCACCAAAATAATGATTGAATTAGGTGTGTTTTGTGATGCTACACAACATACCAAAATATTGATAGCACTTGTTTCAGACCAAACCTTTCAAAAATCTGTTGTCCCACCAAAACTAGCCTAAATAGCCCCCTTTTCCAAAGCAACCCTATTCAAAACTTATCACCTGACCATGAAACTTTCTACGGTATCTTAAATTGTTCCCAAACCAAGTATTTTCTAGGTTTTAATCTCCTATGACACCCTTAACATGCTCAAACACAAAACCCTCACGAAATTGCTCCAAAAACTAGGGCCTCTTGAAAAATTGACTTCCACACACTTCCAGAATCTTCTCTTTGACTTTTCACCATTAAATCATCATTCCTAAACACCTTGAAGGAATTTGAAGGAATATTTTAAGTATGACAGTCAATGAGTAGAAAAATGTTAGAGAAGCAAGGGTTTCAAAGACCTATTAAGAAACCTTATGACAATTCAAGGCATCATACAAACACAATTTGAAGCACACCATTGAATGCAAGGATATAGAGTTTAGAGGAGGTGTTCCAAGGGACTTTAAACTGAAATAGATGATAATGGCAAGATCACTAGTCTTAATGTCCAATTTGAGATGTGTTCCAATTTGAAAGGACCTAATGTCCTAATTTGAAATAGATGACTTTAAAAGGACCTAATGTCCAATTTGAGATGTGTTCCAAACTAGCTTAATGTGATGCAGAGAAAAGGAAGAAAAATCTCAATCCACACTCAACTTGACATTCATTAAACAAATTCTTGTTTCCCTTACAATTTGGACTCTCTTTCCCTTCATAAAACCTTGAAAGGGCAGACTTTGCCATTGTTGTTTTTGATTGAATTGATCACTCAACAATGCAACTTGATCACTCAACTTTAATCACACAATCAAACATCTCAACATGACTTGGGGATGATGTAAAAACTCTTCACACAATAGAAAATGACCAAACAAATAGACCTTGTACCCAAAAACATCCATTCACCAATAGGATAGTCAAAATAAAAACTGATTAAAGGAATTAACCAGAAAATGAAACATTCTTTTAGACTCCTAAAAATATCCTCCACAAGTTCCCAAAAGCATAGGATCAAACACCCACCATAAATGTATCAAAAGATTGACTTACAAGCCATAAACGAGGCTTAACTAGGCCTGCATAAGGAAGTGTTCAACCTTTCAAGGCACACCCAAACACCCATAATTCCTTTAAAATATTCTAACAGGTTCCCCAAGACCTGTTCCATGCTTTTCATTCATTAGTATTGCACAAATACTCAGAAAATTATGAAAAGTGCATTTTAAAGACCATTTTCATGCATTTACAAGGGAAAAACTGACCTAGGGCATCAAATAACTTTTGCAAACCTCCATCTTTCACTCTAAACAAATTTGAACATGAAGAAGGGCCCTAAACCTAACATTCTACCAATTTTTACATTTTTCCCACGGTGGAAATGGGAATTATGACCATTTTGGTGACCAAACCCTTGTTTGGTAGGGTTTCAGACCCTCTTTCACTAAAATTGAAGTAAATTTCTTAATACTTAATGAAATCAATTCAAATCACCACCAAAAGAAATTATTCTCTACCCTCTATCAAACCATATTCATTATAGGGCTTTACAATGCTGCTGCAGGTCGTACCAATTGAAGGAATAGTCAAAACTGCTGGAAAATCAAGAAAAATAGAGTTTTTTTAATATTCAAATGCTTCAAACTTCCAATCAACCTTCTGCCCTAACCAAAATGAGGCCTTATAAACTTTTACACATCATTTCCAATGACCCTCAACTATTTTTTGAAAGAGGGAGCCATTGGTTAAGGGATTTACAACTTAAATGATGAGTTTACACAAATTACACTATGACAACATTGCATTTTTGAAGCAATTTTTACTCCTATCATCTAAGACCCAAAAATCCATTCAAATGACCTTGAAAAAACCTTATTACATCATCAAGACATCAATATTGCATGTTCATATACAAATTTGAGTTGTTTTGCCTTCATAGGCTAGAAGAGCAACATTTGTGCAAGATTGCAATTTTCACACTATTGACTCAGGTAATCTAAAAGACTCATCCTAATTCATGACTAATGATTTGGTAGAAATGTATGCAAAATGTGGAAGCATAGAGAAAGCATGCGAAGGTTTTGACAGAATGCCTCAAAGAGATGTCATCTCATTGACTGCAATTATTGCTAGATATGCACAAAATGGATTTGTTGAAAATACTTTAGAAAGTTTCAAGCAAATGCAATTGGTAGGTATAAATCCAAATTCCACAACCTTTGCCAACATATTTCCTACTTGTACCAAAATGGGGGCTTTGGAACAGGGTATGAACATCAATCAAAGAATAAATAATAGAGGAATTTTGTTAGATGTTGTAGTTGCAACTACCCTAGTAGACATGTATGCAAAATGTGGAAGCATAGACAAGGCTTGTGAAGTGCTTAAAAAAATTCTTGAAAGAGATGCCATCTCATGGAATACGATGATTGCAGGATATACACAAAATGGATTTGCTGAAAAGGCTTTAGAAACTTTCAAGCAAATGCAATTAGCAGGTGTGAAGCCAAATTCCATAACCTATGCCAAAATGGGAGCTTTGGAGCATGGTATAAACATCCATCAAAGCATAATGCTAGACGCCTTCGAAACTACAAGAATGGGAAGACATTAAATATGCATTTATTAACATAAAAAAATGACACTTACTAACAAATTTTACCATCAAGTATAAATTAATAAGAATAGTTGTGCATATACTTACAAATTAATCCAATGAACCATCCGGGTCTGCTCTACTCTTTATTGTGTCAAGTATTGCCTCATGGTTAGACTCACGGACCTTCCACAATATCTTGTTCAAAGGTCTACCCTTATATTTGGTCAAACGAACATTGGATGCCACGACAAAGGTTTGAGTAATGAAGAATCTTATGATGTGTGTCAAATTCCTCAAACAACCAATTTTTAACACTCTTATGTGGGTACCTTCTCAACCACGTTCTAGTAACAACAACTGAGCCTGTAGGGTATTCAATGTTTTCTCCATCTATAATTGGGGCTTCCAATTTCTTTTTGCCTCAACACTAATGACACAAGTAATAGTCCTATACCTTCCGTTGTCTTCATGCATATGCTACATAAACATGCCACACTTTATGTAATGCGTCATATCTCTTGAAGTGGTCCAACGTATGAATATAGTAAAAGTAAGATAACAATATGGAATTTCAAATGCTAAGCAGAAGTAGATATATTACCTAGTTGAACTAGATCGATACATGGTCAAAGTCAACCAACGATTCCATCTGTGTTAGTTCTAATGCCATCGGAGGGTGATACGTGTGAACTAGGCTAAGATAACTTGTCAACCATTTTGTCAACCCGCTCCCTTGACTCACAATCATTCCAGGCTTGCATTGTACATGAAGAACAAAAGAATGCCATCTTACATGTATCGATACTCCATGAACCTGCATTTGAGTTAAGGAAAGAGTGCAACTCACTCAATCCTGTTAGTGTACAACAATCCTCATATGGTGCAATGTTAGTATCATCCATCAACCAAAAAAATCTATAAGCTGAAGACGTACCTTCATTACACGGACCCATCGAAGCATTACACCACTCGTGATTGATCTTGCATCATCAATGATACCTTGTCTTGATGCTTTAACTCTTCTCATGCTAATGCTCGCATGCTCCTGCAACATCCTTCTGCCCTTTCCATGTCGGCTTCACAAAAAGTTCCACATATGTTGAACAAGTGTAGTGAGATGAATCTGCACAACCCGATTAGAACATGCATTCTTGGATTATGTTGCCTGGAGTTAATACGACCATATTATATATCAGCAGGTATGATATATATGCCTTTGAATAAATGGTTGTAGAACTATCGGGAAGCTTAACCTTGCCGCAGAACTTCACGGAGAATGTGTGCGATCATGCCCACTAATATAAAAGTGATACTCCCTCAATACCTTCCTTTTGTCCTCTGTACTATCAGCAGCATGTATGAATGCTATGTGCACAAATATTGAAACCTGTGTGGAGTTGTAATACTGTGACTGTACCTCACGCTGTGACTGTAGAGTGTAGTTCTCTGTGAAGTCAACCACTGATACTATGTTGCCAAGTGGAAAGGTGTCCTTGCATAGCTTGAATTGCGTGTCCAACCATCGGGCTCTATGGGTATGCCTTGCATACTCATACACTAGATTCTCACGAAACATGGACATGAACTGATACACTAGAATCTTTTGAATAACCAGCTCACACCTTTTTTCTTTAGACCCATCTTTTGTAGCATATGCCACTATTTTATACTTCCCAAACTCTACTAGTTTTCCCACCTCATATTACTTTCCATATGTTGACATGCTAGCATTCGTTGCAAGCCACGCAATGCTTTCGCATGAATCATCAAGCATGTTGTCCTTTAGAATGTTGGCCATCACTCTATTTCACATAAATTTTTGATAAGAACTTTCTTGAAGATTTTTGGTGGGGCTTCTATGCCTAGTCCTGCAAAACATGGATTGTATACGGAAATCTAAACATATAGAATGATAAACATCATAATGGCTAGAATTCAATATGTAGTCTACAACAACAAGTAGTGCGTGTGTGATTTATCTTGACATAAAAGGGATTAAGCATTTCAAAAAATATTTTAGAAATACTAATTTGAGGATAAGCATTTTGAAATTTATGAAAAAATTGGGTTTGAGTCATATCCAAAAATACTTTGGATGTGGCTCACAGTTCTGACTACCAATTCTCCTTCTTACGAAATCCCTTTGATTCGGAGATGGCCTTGTATTATTCTTCCAATAATCTTCAATTAGTGTTCTCAATGCTTCAACAAATTTTTTTATCTTTGTGTGGCGATCTCCTGAGAATGCTTACATAATTCATTTGAATGTCGGTACCCTCAATTCTTTGCCACCTTTAAACAACTTTTGATAAAGTTTTTCTACTAATTCCCATTTGTTCACTTGTCTTTTAATGAGGCGAGATCTCTTTGTTTGATAACTTACCAAAGTTGATGTAATGACACGTCGTGTGACATTACTATCCTTTGAGCATGAGGTCTTACCCACAGTGTCATAAGCATCCATTAGATTCTTTACAATAGTGTTTTCACTTGATGCATTCGATGTTCTCAACCCAAGAGTCTTCATGATGTTTCTGTACTTTAAACCCCGCATCATTTGAACAAATAGTTGACATCTTGCAGTCTCATTTAGCCTTTCAAAGAACATTTTCCAAATCTTATCAGCATATCTTCTACAAGTGTGTTCTAGAATCTTACCTTCCATGTGCTGCAAAATATCCTCATCAATATTAATCGAAAACTTTGGCTTTCTATGCAAAATTCTAGGTGGTGTTCTCTTAGGTACATACATCTCAACATTAGCAATTTCATCAATATTTAATTGAGGTGGGCTAGATTGTGTACCTTCGATCAAGGGTGGAATAGAAGACATACCTTGAGGTTCATGTGGGGATGATGGTGTACCTTGTTCCACAATTCTGAGTGATGATGTACTCTCAACTTCAGATGTGGTGGAAGGTGTCCAACCATACTCACTTGTGGTAGATGGTGCCCCTCCATATTCACTTGTGTGTAATGGTGTCCCTTCATCTTCACTTGTGGTAGAGGGTGTGTCTCCAACTATGGTATTTGCATCTACCCTAGTATGACTCTTTCGCATTCGTTCCCTTTGTGCTGCCAATTTCTTTTCTCTTTTTGACGGTTGAAGTTCCTCTTCAACTGGCTTGTTTTCATCAATCGTTCCCAATTTCTGCTTTTCACGATATTCCCTCATCCGTTTATTTATTTTTATCTTAGGGCTTGGAGCATCATCACGTTTGTTTTCCTTTAATAGTTCATTTTTTTCAGCATGGCGAATAATAATTTTACACCGTGCAAAAAGTGCTAAGTTGTCAAATTAACTAATTAGCTTTGGAAGCATAATTCAATCAAAACAATGTAAACTGTCCCTATGCCCAAGTAGTGATGCTATTCCATTACCACTATGCAAACAAGTTTGTCACAAATCTAAATACAACTATCACTATACATACAAATTCCTTAGTCTTTAACATCAATATGGTATTTAATCTTTAGGACTCCATACCCTAAATCGGGTGAATCCCACAAATCAATACTCTGTTTTGTGAAATAAGTGTATAAACTTTTAGAGTATGTTGAAAAGGATCAAAATAGGCCTGAGAATATGTAGAAACAATGAAAGGAATGTTGTTAAGTGCTTGGGAGCAGTCTCATTTGTTATTCCATAGTTGTGTCTATGCTTGGTAATGTTTTGAAGGTAGATTGTGAAAGATTTGATGATTTGGGCATATGTTTCCAATATATGGCAATGGTTTCTTGAATGCAAAGTAGTCAGAGTGTGTCTATACTGATATATTGGAATATTATAATCAAAACATGATGAAATTGGTATCTTAAAGGTCTGGTGACAGTGTTAAACTAATGCTGATTGTTGTTGTTACAAATGGTGTTTAAGTGAAGATAGGATGATGGATGTGTTGATTTGAGCAAAGATATCTTAAATGGTTGGGATGATGTTTGATTGCAGGTCTAAGGAACATAGGTGTTTGATTGTTTTTTCTTGAAGGGGTAAGTTGAGTTGATGAGTGATTGTTGTATTGCATCACAAACAAACAATTTGATCAACATGGAATAAGAAAAACAAAATGAAAGCAAGAAG
>VDFB02000008.1:355303864-355314661 GCA_007258455.2 Sequoia sempervirens | reverse complement strand
TCTTGTTGATGATGCGTGGAGACCCGAAAGGAAGGTATTGAGGGAGTATCACTTTTATATTAGTGATGATTGCACACATTCTCTAGAGTTCGTGCAAGGTTGCTTCCAGATGTTCTACAACCATTTGGCTCAAAGGGGCATATCATACGGTCGACATATAATATGGTCAGACAACTGTGCAACACAGTTCAAGAACGCGCGCATGTTCTACTGGTTGTGCAGGATGCATCTCACTACACGTGTTCAACATATGTGGAACTTTTATGAAGCCGGACATGGAAGGAGGAGCATGGCGGTGGGAGCATGCATGAAAAAGAAACATTAGCATGAGAAAGTTAAAGAAATATCAAGATAGTGCGATTGGCCGAGATGCAAAGATCAATGCGTCAGTGGTGTAATGACTGCCGATGGGTCAAGTAATGAAGATGCGTCTTAGGTTCATAGATTTTTGGTTGATGGATGATACTAACATTTACCATATGAGGATTCTTGTACACTAACAGGATCGAGTGAGTTGCACTCTTTCCTTAGCTCAAATGCAGGTCCATGGAGTATCGATACACGTAAGATGGCATGCTTTTGTTCTTCATGTACAATGCAAGCCTGGAATGATTGTGAGTCAGGGGAGTGGGTTGACAAATGGTTGATAAGTTATCTTAGCCCACTTCACACGTATCACCCTCCGATGGCATTGGAACTAACACAGATGGAATCATCGGTCAACTTTGACCATGTATCGAATCTAGTTCAACCAGGTAATATATCTACTTGCTTAATATTTGAAATTCCATATTGTTATCTTACTTTGTATTGTATTCATAATGTTGACTAATTTCAAGAGATATGTCGCACATATAAATGCGGGGCATGTTTATGCAGTTATTGCAAATGAAGACAATGAAGAGGGTACAGACTATTACTTGTGTCATTGTGTTGAGGAAAAAATAAATTGGAAACTGGTGGCAGATGGAAGAAAACATTAGCGAATACCCTCTGAGGATTAGTTGTTGTTCTTGGGCATTAACCGAAGGTACCCACATAAGAGTGTTAAGCATTGGTTGTTTCAGGACTTTGACACACATCGTAAGATTCTTCATTACTCGAACCTTGTCGTGGAATCCAATGTTAGTTTGACCAAATATGGGGGTAGACCTTCGAACAAGACCTTTGTGGAAGGTCCCATGAGTCTCCACCTCATGAGGCACACTCTGGACACAATAAAGAGGTAGAGCGACTGATGTTCATTGGATTAATTCTAGTATACGTAACTGTTCTTATTAATTTATACTTGATGGTAAAATTTGTTAGTAAGTCTCTTTTTTTTATGTTAATAAATGCATATTTAATGTCTTCCCATTCTTGTAGTTTCAAAGGCATCTGGCATTATGCTCTGATGGATGTTTATACCCTGCTCCAAAGCTCCCATTTTGGCATAGGTTATGGAATTTGGCTTCACACTGCTAATTGCATTTGCTTGAAAGTTTCTAAAGCCTTTTCAGCAAATCCATTTTGTGTATATCCTGCAATCATCATATTCCATGAGATGGCATCTCTTTCAGGAATTTTGTCAAACAGTTCACAAGCCTTGTCTATGCTTCCACATTTTGCATACATGTCTACTAGGGCAGTTGCAACTACAACATCTAACAAAATTCCTCTATTATTTATTCTTTGATTGATGTTCATACCCTATTCCAAAGCCCCCACTTTGGTACAAGTAGGAAAGATGTTGGCAAAGATTGTGGAATTTGGATTTATACCTACCAATTGCATTTGCTTGAAACTTTCTAAAGCATTTTCAACAAATCCATTTTGTGCATATCTAGCAATAATTGCAGTCAATGAGATGACATCTCTTTGAGGCATTCTGTCAAAAACTTCGCATGCTTTCTCTATGCTTCCACATTTTGCATACATGTCTACCAAATCATTAGTCATGAATTAGGATGAGTCTTTTAGATTACCTGAGTCAATAGTGTGAAAATTGCAATCTTGCACAAATGTTGCTCTTCTAGCCTATGAAGGAAAAACAACTCAAATTTGTATATGAACATGCAATATTGATGTCTTGATGATGTAATAAGGTTTTTTCAGGGTCATTTGAATGGATTTTTGGGTCTTAGATGATAGGAGTCAAAATTGCTTCAAAAATGCAATGTTGTCATAGTGTAATTTGTGTAAACTCATCATTTAAGTTGTAAATCCCTTAACCAATGGCTCCCTCTTTCAAAAAATAGTTGAGGTTCATTGGAAATGATGTGTAAAAGTTTATAAGGCCTCCTTTTGGTTAGGGTAGAAGGTTGATTGGAAGTTTGAAGCATTTGAATATTAAAAAAACTCTGTTTTTCTTGATTTTCCAGCAATTTTGACTATTCCTTCAATTGGTACGACCTGCAGCAGCATTGTAAAGCCCTATAATGAATATGGTTTGATAGAGGGTAGAGAATAATTTCTTTTGGTGGTGATTTGAATTGATTTCATTAAGTATTAAGAAATTTACTTCAATTTTAGTGAAAGAGGGTTTGAAACCCTACCAAACAAGGGTTTGGTCACCAAAATGGTCATAATTCCCATTTCCAGTGGGAAAAATGTAAAACTTGGTAGAATGTTAGGTTTAGGGCCCTTCTTCATGTTCAGAATTTTTCCAGGAAAGATGGAGGTTTGCAAAAGTTATTTGATGCCCTAGGTCAGTTTTTCCCTTGTAAATGCATGAAAATGGTCTTTAAAATGCACTTTTCATAATTTTCTGAGTATTTGTGCAATACTAATGAATGAAAAGCATGGAACAAGTCTTGGGGAAGCTGTTAGAATATTTTAAAGGAATTATGGGTGTTTGGGTGTGCCTTGAAAGGTTGAACACTTCCTTATGCAGGCTTAGTTAAGCCTCGTTTATGGCTTGTAAGTCAATCTTTTGATACATTTATGGTGGGTGTTTGATCCTATGCTTTTGGGAACTTGTGGAGGATTTTTTAGGAGTCTAAAAGAATGTTTCATTTTCTAGTTAATTCCTTTAATTAGTTTTTATTTTGACTATCCTATTGGTGAATGGATGTTTTTGGGTACAAGGTCTATTTGTTTGGTCATTTTCTATTGTGTGAAGAGTTTTTACATCATCCCCAAGTCATGTTGAGATGTTTGATTGTGTGATTCAAGTTGAGTGATCAAGTTGCATTGTTGAGTGATCATTTCAATTAAAAAAACAATGGCATTGGAACTAACACAGATGGAATCGTCGGTCGACTTTGACCATGTATCAGATCTAGTTCAACCCGGTAATATATCTACTTGCTTAGTATTTTAAATTCCATATTGTTATCTTACTTTGTACTGTATTCATAATGTTGACTAATTTCAATAGATATGTTGCACATATAAATGCAGGGCATGTTTATGCAGTTATTGCAGATGAAGACAACGAAGAAGGTACATACTATTACTTGTGTCGTTGTGTTGAGGCAAAAAAGAAATTGGAAGCCCCAATTGTAGATGGAGAAAACATTGAATACCCTACAGGATCAGTTATTGTTACTGGAACGTGGCTCAAAAGGTACCCACATAAGAGTGTTAAGCATTGGTTGTTTGAGGAATTTGACACGAATCGTAAGATTCTTGTTAAACCTTTTCGTGGCATCCAATGTTCGTTTGATAAAATATCGGGGTAGACCTTTGAAAAAGACCTTGTGGAAGGTTCGTGAGTCTGACCATGAGGCAATACTTGACACAATAAAGAGTAGAGCAGGCTCGGATGGTTCATTGGATTAATTTATGAAATATATGCACAAAGCTGTTCTTATTAATTTATACTTGATAGTAAATTTGTTAGTAAGTCTCATTTTTATGTTAATAAATGCATATTTAATGTCTTCCCATTCTTGTAGTTTTGAAGGTGTCTGGCATTATGCTCTGATGGATGTTTATACCCTGCTCCAAAGCTCCCATTTTGACATAGGTTATGGAATTTGGCTTCACACCTGCTAATTGCATTTGCTTGAAAGTTTCTAAAGCCTTTTCAGCAAATACATTTTGTGTATATCCTGCAATCATCGTATTCCATGAGATGGCATCTCTTTCAGGAATTTTGTCAAACAATTCACAAGCCTTGTCTATTCTTCCACATTTTGCATACATGTCTACTAGGGCAGTTGCAACTACAACATCTAACAAAATTCCTCTATTATTTATTCTTTGATTGATGTTCATACCCTGTTCCAAAGCCCCCATTTTGGTACAAGTAGGAAAGATGTTGGCAAAGGTTGTGGAATTTGGATTTATACCTACCAATTGCATTTGCTTGAAACTATCTAAAGCATTTTCAACAAATCCATTTTGTGCATATCTAGCAATAATTGCAGTCAACGAGATGACATCTCTTTGAGGAATTTTGTCAAACACTTTGCATGATTTCTCTATGCTTCCACGTTTTTCATACATGTCTACCAAATCATTAGTCATGAATTAGGATGAGTCTTTTAGATTACCTGAGTCAATAGTGTGAAAATTGCAATCTTGCACAAATGTTGCTCTTCTAGCCTATGAAGGCAAAACAACTCAAATTTGTATATGAACATGCAATGTTGATGTCTTGATGATGTAATAAGGTTTTTTCAGGGTCATTTGAATGGATTTTTGTGTCTTAGATGATAGGAGTCAAAATTGCTTCAAAAATGCAATGTTGTCATAGTGTAATTTGTGTAAACTCATCATTTAAGTTGTAAATCCCTTAACCAATGGCTCCCTCTTTCAAAAAATAGTTGAGGTTCATTGGAAATGATGTGTAAAAGTTTATAAGGCCTCCTTTTGGTTAGGGTAGAAGGTTGATTGGAAGTTTGAAGCATTTGAATATTAAAAAAACTCTGTTTTTCTTGATTTTCCAGTAATTTTGACTATTCCTTCAATTGGTACGACCTGCAGTAGCATTGTAAAGCCCTATAATGAATATGGTTTGATAGAGGGTAGAGAATAATTTCTTTTGGTGGTGATTTGAATTGATTTAATTAAGTATTAAGAAATTTACTTCAATTTTAGTGAAAGAGGGTCTGAAACCCTACCAAACAAGGGTTTGGTCACCAAAATGGTCATAATTCCCATTTCCACTGTGGGAAAAATATAAAACTTGGTAGAATGTTAGGTTTAGGGCCCTTCTTCATGTTAAATTTTTTTTCAGAGTGAAAGATGGAGGTTTGCAAAAGTTATTTGATGCCCTAGGTCAGTTTTTCCCTTGTAAATGCATGAAAATGGTCTTTAAAATGCACTTTTCATAATTTTCTGAGTATTTGTGCAATACTAATAGATAAAGCGTAAGACTCTTGGGGAAAATTTTGTTAGAATATTTTCAAGGAATTATAGGTGTTTGGGTGTGCCTTGAAAGGTTGAACACTTCCTTATGCAGGCTTAGTTAAGCCTCGTTTATGGCTTGTAAGTCAATCTTTTGATACATTTATGGTGGGTGTTTGATCCTATGCTTTTGGGAACTTGTGGAGGATATTTTTAGGAGTCTAAAATAATGTTTCATTTTTTGGTTAATTCCTTTAATCAGTTTTTATTTTGACTATCCTATTGGTGAATGGATGTTTTTGGGTACAAGGTCTATTTGTTTGGTCATTTTCTATTGTGTGAAGAGTTTTTACATCATCCCCAAGTCATGTTGAGATGTTTGATTGTGTGATTCAAGTTGAGTGATCCAGTTGCATTGTTGAGTGATCAATTCAATCAAAAACAACAATGGCAAAGTCTGCCCTTTCAAGGTTTTATGAAGGGAAAGAGAGTCCAAATTGTAAGGGAAACAAGAATTTGTTAAATGAATGTCCAAGTTGATTTGGATTCAGAGATTTTCTTCCTTTTGCTCTACATCACGACGATTTGGAACACATCTCAAATTGGACATTAGGTCCTTTTAAATTCATCTATTTCAAATTAGGACATTTTAGGTCCTTTCAATTGGAACACATCTCAAATTGGACATTAAAATTCAGTGATCTTGCCATTATCATCATTCATTTAAGTCCTTGGAACCACCTCCCTCTAAACTCTATATCGCATTCCAATGGGTAGTACTTCAAATTGTGTTTGTATGATGCACCTTGGGTATCCTTAAGTTACCTATATGGGTGCTGAAATCCTTCTCTAACATTTTCTATTCATTGGCGTCATGCTTAAAATATTCCTTCAAATTCACTAAGGTGTTTAGGAATGATGATTTAATGGTGAAAGTCAAAGAGAAGCTTCTGGAAGTGTGTGGCAGTCAATTTTTCAAGAGGCCCTAGTTTTTGGAGCAATTTCGTGAGGGTCTTGTGTTTGAGCATGTTAAGGGTGTCATAGGAGATTAAAACCTATAAAATACTTGGTTTAGGAACAATTTAAGATCTTGAGTAGAAAGTTTTAGCCGGGTGATAAGTTTTGAATAGGGTTGCTTTGGAAAAGGGGGCTATTTAGGCTAGTTTTGGTGGGACAGCAGATTTTTGAAAGGTTTGGTCTGAAACAAGTGCTATCAAGATTTTGGTATGTTGTGTAGCATCACAAAACACACCTAATTCAATCATTATTTTGGTGAGTCTTTTGGAAAAGTTGTTAGAAAAGTCAAAAAAACCACCGTTGGAGGCCTAGTTGACTAGAAGCCTAGTCAAGGTGGAAAAGTGGGTTTTGTTTGAGTCAGAGGTTTGGGGCTTTGAAAACATTCAAGACAAGTTTTTTTGTGTCCCTTAAGGGAATTCCAAGGGTTTGGGTCCATAGGAGAAAGATTGGAGTCATAAGTGCACTTTGAGGCTTCTTTCCTTAACATTGTTTAGAACATGGTTGAGATTACTTCATTGAAAAAACCTTCAAGCCTTTGAGTTTTTTTTTTAGTCCCATATCCTCTACATCATAGTGGTATCAGAGTAGTAAGTAGGTCCTTTAGGGATTGAAGAATCAACAATGGCACCTAAAAATCAGTTAGCAAAGAGAGTTGGAGGAGTTGAGGAAACCTTGGAAAGGGAGAAAAGGAAAGAAAGAAGCATCAGAGAAGTGAGCTAAAACAAGGAAGAGAGAAATTGGAGAGGAGAGAAGCTATGCGGGGATGGATCAATAGCCTTGAGGAAAGTAGGCAGG
Source organism: Sequoia sempervirens (assembly GCA_007258455.2). NCBI lineage: Eukaryota > Viridiplantae > Streptophyta > Pinopsida > Cupressales > Cupressaceae > Sequoia > Sequoia sempervirens. The sequence continues at coordinate 355,307,575 of VDFB02000008.1, read as the reverse complement.
GAGAACAAGGAGACAAAGCCAATGATGAAGAAAAGAGTGATGAGGAGGGGTTGGAGGAATCAATCTGATTCACGCTCGTCTTATACAGCCTCCTTAGTATTTTGTTTCACCACCTTAACCTATAGGACCTTCTCAAGTTTAAAATTTACCCCTGGTATGCATTGTACCTTCTATCACAATTCCATCTACCAAGTTAACCTTGGTGCAATGCTTCAACTCTTCCTTAGCCCTTAATCTACCCTAAATGATAATCTATCCTCAACACTCCATTAGTTCTTACAGGGGTATAGAGATGTCTTCAATGGATTCAAACCAACCTCCTGGGGTTCTTGAAGGTTCACCAAAACTCCACCTTTTCATCGCTTTCACCAAACCCTCATCTAGGGTTAAGAAGGCTACTAGTCCATGACCCCCAATTAGGTCTCCATCACCAAAACAATTGGTTATTACTCAAACATTTCAAAAGACCACCTCAATCTTTCTTCAAGGTCCTTGTCCCATATGAACACCTCTCAAATATTTTTGAGGTCCTAAGCTTTAACTGTCCGTACAATGCTTAAATTTGAAAATGGTCATTTCCTAGGGTTTTAAGCCATTTGTTGGCTGTTTTCAAACTGTCAACTTGTTCTCACATCACTTGAACTGATGGAGCTTTCTCCTTCATGTGGAATATAGGTAAGACACTTGCCTACCTCCTCCAAAAATAAATTTATCAAGAACTGGTCACCCCTGCAAGTTATGTGCTCTGCACTTCTTGTCTTCCCTAGCTGGACTCTTCTTGGCTCGCCTAGGGCAAGACTTTGCCAACAGCTCCTGTGTTCACACAAACCCTAAATCCTACCATATTTACACACATGGAGTCTAGTCACTATTCCCAAAGGGCCATACAATTTGTATGGTGGGAAAGTGATCTAAACCTCCATTTGCTCAAGACTGCCTGGTTCAGACCAGCAATAGTGTGGAATCCAACTTATTTACAAATAGTGCTTGAAAATGAATAAAACGACTATCTAATGACACACAAAGCTTGTAGAAACACCACTCTACATCCTACACAGGTCTTGATGCTATATCAATCCATTAAAGCTTCAAGTACCCTAGGAGGTTGGTTTGAAGCCATTAAAGACATTCCCACACCCCTGCAAGAACTAATGGAGAGTTGAGGATAGGTTAGCCTTTAGGATTGATTAAGGGCTAAGGAAGAGTTGGAGCATTGCACCAAGGTTAGCTTGGTAGATGGAATTGTGATAGAAGTGGGGTTGGCCAGACAAACCAGGGGTACCTAAATTTGAGAAGGGTCCTATAGGTTAAGGTGGAAAGCCAAAACACCAAGGAGGTCTTGCAAGCAAGACCTAGAGCAAGAATCTGTGATTGATTCCTCCTACCCCCTCCCTATTAGAAACACAAGAATACCACTTTCTTTAACTAATCTCCTCCCTTCTTCCAAAGTGATTCTATAAGCATGAAAATCTATTTATTAGATAACTTGTTGAGTGACCTCTTCATACGTAGATGGGTCAACTCCTTTTCATTATCCAATTTTTCATTAAGTTCATTTTTCTTCACTTTGATGATGAAGTCTCTAAATTCATTTGTAGTAACAAAGGTATCATCATCCATGAGCTAGCTACAAGCTAATACTTTGACATCATTGGGAACAAAGTTCTCATCATAAAAATTAATTGCTAGCCTATTTTTAGGAAATTGTTCGTCACCTTGATTGATTTGGGGAGAAGGGAAGTGTTAGTTCACTTCCTCATCTCTAGGAACATTCTTCATAGTCTCCTCTTGCACAATCTCCCTTTCTTTTGGATTCTTTGAATAATCAACCAAGGGTGCATCAAGAGTTTGCATTGATTGGCTGTGAGCAACTTGTGCTGATGATTTTGTTGACAAGGCTTGCTGTTGAACAAGTTGTTCAACTTCCATCCCTTTTTCTCTTGCTCTGCCAACTTCATCATGCTGGAAAAATTCCCATCTGCCATGGCAACAAACATCTTCTCCATCATTTCCATGAGACTTGTGTACTTTGCAAAGGAATAACATAAGCATGATTATTTTTATCCTCTTCTATTTTGTTTGGACCATGAACATCCATTTCCTTTTCCTTTCTCTGACCTCCTTATTAGTTTTGAGGTTCCTTATCACATCATTAGAAGCATGGAAATGATGGTAGATATGAGATCTACCCCTCTCTACCCTCATTTTATTGATATACCCTTTAGGATCACAACTCATGGCAATGTATACTTTCATTCCATAAATAGCCTTGATCAATAACTATGCAGGCTAGGATCAATAGCCTTGAGAGAAATAGGTGAGGAGAACAAGGAGAACAAGAAGATAATGATGAAGAAGAAGAGCATGCATGGGTAAATCAAAGACAACTAGCAGATGAGATAGAAGACCTTGAGGAAAGGAAGTTTATAAGATTGTTGAAAGCAACACAAGGTCATAGAGGAAAGAGTCACATAGAGTTGCCTATCTATCAGGGGAAGATGGATAGTGAAGAGGTGTTAGGATGGCTTGATGCCTTAGAAAACTATTTTGAGTTTGAAGAGATGGAAGAAGAGAGGAAGGTTAAGTTTGCTAAGACAAAGTTGAGAGGTACAACACTGACGTGGTGGACTAGTTTTCAGAATGATAGGATGGCTAGAGGGTTGGCAAAAGTTTCTATATGGGAAAGGATGAAGACTTTGGTCAAGGAACAATTTTTACCATCAGATATTTGATCCATTTCATGAAAGAATGTTGTTGTGACTTGTGAAATGGATCAATCCTTACATGTATAATACAGATCTAACAAAATAATGTGTAGGAAGGAGGAATGATAAGGTGTACACCAAGATTTCACATTGAAAACTGCATGAAAATGATGCCTAAAGTGTAGCAGCAGGAGATCTACCTTAATGAGGGGCATGTTTTTGAGTTGAAGGTGTTTAGGAATGATGATTTAATTGTGAAAAGTCAAAGAGAAGATTCTGAAAGTGTGTGGAAATCAATTTTTCAAGAGGCCCTAGTTTTTGGAGCAATTTCGTGAGGGTTTTGTGTTTGAGCATGTTTAGGGTGTCATAGGAGATTAAAACTTGAAAAATACTTGGTTTGGGAACAATTTAAGATACTGTAGAAAGTTTCATGGTCAGGTGATAAGTTTTGAATAGGGTTGCTTTGGAAAGGGGGCTATTTAGGCCTAGTTTTGGTGGGACAACAGATTTTTGAAAGGTAGGACAGTCTAAATAAAATCCACCCACAAGCCTATACCAGGCTCAAACTACTGAATTTAGGAAACTATGATATGCCTCTACAAGACCCCAAAGTCTCACCTTTTGACAGTGGATGGAAGAACAACCATGGACCAATGTATCACTATCCCCAAGAGGCTTAATTTGCTGATCACACTAGGATTTTGATTACCTAGGCTCACCCCTTCACCCCAAAGCCCACAGTTTAGATTCATAGGACTAATTGCAGCCATTTCCATCACTCCTGGTACTCTTTAAGAAAAATCCACGCAAAACAAGCAAAACTCACTGCATGTTTGGGGTTCTTTAGAAGCAAAGAAGTTGGGACAGTAGGCATGTGTTCCAAAACAAGTGTATCTAAAATTGATATATTTTTTTAATGCCCAAAATGGGTACCCTAAAATGTATTTATCCTGTAAATATTCATTTTGGTTTGCATGTTACACCCGATTTAGTGTTTTAGCACTTA
>VDFB02000008.1:355284776-355303764 GCA_007258455.2 Sequoia sempervirens | reverse complement strand
TAGTATACATATACATACAAACATACAAACATATCAAAAAACATTCAATAAAGTGGCATTTAACTAAAGGAAGACATAATGCGAGCGCGTTATTTGTTGCTAGCAATGCTCCTTGAAGAGGGAAAATGTCAAAAGCAAAATATAACACGAGCGCGTTATAACGCAAACGCGTTATATTTTGCAATGGGAATCCCCGAGCCTTAGCTTTGGTATTTGCCTTGGAATACCAACCCAAAGGCTTGGAGGGCCTTCCCAAAGACTAGAGACGTGTTTTTTTCCAAATTCAACAAATTTTCACATAATCGAGTTCGTGCTCACCATCAAGATTGCATCTGGTTCAATATCAAGAAAATTGAACACATGGGTAATGTTAGGTTATTTATTAGCTTTCCAACGATGTAATTTTTTTCACTTTCTAACAATGTTAAGCCTTTCATCCATAATTTCTTTTGTTTGTATGTCCATTTTTCTTCAAAAAGCAGTGTTTGGTATTTTTTTCGCTATAAATTAACCGTTCATCAAAATTTGAAATAAATTACATTTTTAGAAACTAGACTCCATTCCACAAATTTTTTAAAAAATAAAAAAATAAAAATCTATTACTTTCAAAAAAATTTATGGGGAGCACGACCAAAATTCTGCTTTTTAGGAAGTGCCCACTTAGAAAATTAATAAAAAATCAAATATTCATTAAAAAATTATCAGAAAAAATTCAGTCCTTACTACATACTGTTATCTAACTTCTAACTGGAGCGATTTTAAAAATACTACAAAAAAGTCCACCATGCTCGGGTCACACAAGAGTTGCTATGTTATGTTTTTCTAACAGAAACAATAGCAATTTGTGTGTGTCCCTCTTTTGAACCCCTTAATCTCAACCATTTTCAAAATAAATTAGTAGTTTAGAAAGTAGACTCGGGAGCACTGCGGTCCTTGTTTTTGTTCCATCTAAATTTTTTGAGTGTAGCTATCCTCAATTTCACATCCAAGGTCAGTATTTCCTGATTTCAGAAAAAAAGTGGCCACTTAAGCCCCTTTTTTGGGAACCATCTTGGTGCACTTACCCTTTCCATATTTGACCGTGCTCAATGTGGTGGAAGTCAACAAAGAGGATGTGTGTATGCTGCAAATGTGGGGATAATGAGGATTCATCAAAGGAAAATGATTCCTTATCTTGTTTGAAGTATCCTCCTTGAGTTATACAAAGCACTGACCTTACAACAAATGCATAAAGTGGATCTGTTGGAGACATTTTAGAAGTTTCCAAGTAAATGCTAATAAAAATGAGTAAATATGAAATAGCAGAGGAAGGTCCCGCACGCATAATGAGGGCATGGAGCAGATCACACAAGATGCGTTTGATGGGAGATCTTTAATAACTTTAGAGCAAATACAACTGGCATGTGCTAAGCGACACAGGGAATGAAGATCTGCTGTGTATTCACAAATTAACTTTTTCAAAGGCTTTAATGACTTTTAGGTAAATACCAGCTCTAAAGGGTTTCAATGGCGCACATCATGTAGAGCCATGAAACAACAAACATGTGAATGAATGAGGCTTTATAGAAAGCAACACAATCCTAAAATCTAGCTTTGATCCTTGAATAGATGCACAAAATGCATATTGAAAAAGATTTAGGAATTTTTTGAAGGCCAATGCATACCAACAACAAATAAATGCATTGAAAATTCTTTAGTAAGCTCTGAGCAAATGCTAAGAAAATACAGAGAAGGAATTAGAAAACAAAAGAATTGCAACAAGAAGGCAGTGACTAAAAGCATTTATGCTGCAAGTAGCAATCACGCAACACAAGGAATAGGGAAGATTATGTGTAGACATCCATCAAAACATGAAAGGGGATCCACAAAATAAGAGAAGAAGGGTAGCCTTCAAAACAACAATAAAATGCAACACCAACATTGTAGGATCTGTTCAGAATGAATTTGTTGAATAGTCTTTAGAAACTTTTAAATTTTAAAGCATGAAAATGATGCAATGAATAGAGGAGAAGACCACACATTGAAGGAAATGCCAATGAGCAAAAACAAGATAAATTTGATAGAAGGTCTTCGGGAATCTTCAGGTGAATGTATGGGAAGGTGTTATATCAAATGAAAGCCCCACACATGTAGAAAGGAGCATGTACACGGTGAACAGAGGATTTTTGTTTATTTTTCTGGCACCAGTCAAGGGTACGCATAGACTTGAAAAGCTGAAAAGGGATTTGAAATTGTCAAAAAAATACAATTGGTATGTGCAAAACTTGAATGCAGAACAGAGTAAGAGGCCAGCACAAAAAATTAAAAGAATATGAGCGTCCATCTAAAGGTGGGGCGCAACCATGAAGGAAAGGCTTAAGGAAGTTTGAAGAAAAAAACACTCAGTAATGGAAGAATGCCACGCCCTGTTGAATGCAAAAAAATTATAAGGTGACCAGTTAGTAGAAAATTTCATGGAAGTGAAGATTGCACAGCCAGTGGAAAATGTATTAGTTGAATAGACTTTAGAAGCCTCGAATCAAATTCCATGGGAGTTTCGAGTAGAGCAAAGTAAAAATGAGATTAGGGCGAAATAGGACACCATGAAGGCACGCCATAGTCATTGCAAAGTAAAAGACAAAATCTATTCATTGAATGGACTGTTGAACAGGTGGTAGAAACTTCAAACAAAATATACTGTGTAGATGAGAAGGGGCACTGCCATTGCAAGCCCGTGTTGGAGAGCTCAGGAAGAATACACGCCAAAAAGGAAATTAGGGTACAAACAGGTGAAAGAAGAACAAAATGAAATGAACGACAAAGATGAATCATTGAGAATCACTCCACACCATTCCTCGCTATCCCATGGGTTGAATGTCCAAGTTGGTTAACAACTGCGAAATGGCGGGTTGGTGCCATGTGGCTTGTGGTGGGGCCAGGGAAAATCTTCGACAAGCGGGTATGTTTGCAACACATGGGTGAAATATTTAAAGAGCCTGATAAAATAAGAATATAACATTGAATTAAATGTTTATGGGCAAATACAAATGGTGGGCCCGATGGATTTTTATTTTAAGTGGTGGATATTTTAATTTTCACTTTTGAGAAGTGAAATTAATATTTTTACTATGCAAAATGAATGTGAAGGTGAAATATTTGCATAGGGAAAAAATCCCATGAAGTGAATAAAATATTCACAGGGAATGCAAAGGAAATAATGCAAACATCCCCTTTGCTGGGAAATAGAAAATAACAGGCTGAAGTAGATCCAACAACAGAAAATAAAGGCCAAATGCAGCATGATCTAGGCCGTGCCCCACCAAATCGCAATCTCAAGATGCAAGCAGGTTAATTTCCACGAAATAGCGAGAATGCACCACATGGCAGGTGGGATCCGAGGAAAATCTTCTAAGCGCAGGATTTTAATGAAGCCGAGTGATATTTTTGTGTGTTCCATTTGTTTTTTTTATTTATAGGAAAAACATTTGAAAGACATTTGAAAGTTCAAAATGTGCCCGTGAAGGAATATATAAGGTGGGCCCCAGAGAAAAGTGAAAAATTGAAGGTATACACATGGGTGAATTAAATATTCACTATGAAAGAAAGGTGAATGCTGGAAAGCAAATATTTTATGGCTAGGCAAGTAAAAATATAAACTGTAACTAAAATATTCTTTACTAGGGATTGAAAATGTAAATATAAATATTATTGGCTAGGCATGTAAAAAATAAATGAAAGCATGTGGGTATTATTTAAAAGTGAATTTATTCATTTTTAAATAAATATATGAGCTGGTGAAGTAAAGAGGCAGAAAATGAACTTTCACGGGCAGAGGCATTTTTCACACAACAGGTAGAATGGATTGAATTTCTCCACATGGGCATATTTTCTATTGCAAGACAACTTGGACAAAGGAAAATGAAGAGGCAAATTTAGTTACAAAGAGAGGAGAGAGGCTTTGAGAAATTGTTGATCAACGGTGAATAGAGATTCCAGATGGCATTTCCTGATCAGTTTTAGGGATTCTTCTGAAGCTTCTTTTTTCTTTATATTCTCTTCTCTTCTCATTATTTTGGTTTGGAGATTAAGTTCTAGGTTTTGGGGTTTTGTATGAGGCTGGAGTAGATAGAGAATTGTAAATTCTGAGTCATTTCTTGAGTCTGTTAGCTGTAATTTTTTTATTTCATGAGCAAATACAGCCAGTTTATGTAAATAAATCATGAAAGTGTCTACACATTCATGAATATCTTCAAATTGCCTCCATACTTGTACAATTTAATCATATGAATTCAATAATACAAAGTATCTTTGAGTTTGTCATCTCAAATTTCATGAGATTGTGTTATTTGTTTATGGGTCTATTTCAAAGAAATGGTTAAATACTTTGAGCATATAACAGTGATTTCAAGTGTGCAGGTTGGATTTGGTAAGGAGAGTTTGATTGATAACAGGAGTGGGATTGTTGGTGTAAGACACTAGCAAGTTGATTCAAGGCATTAACAATTTAAATCCATTGGTTGAATGCCATTTATTTGATGAATTCTTTTTGTGTTTGACTCCATGGCCCAAAATTAGGTATTGATTTATCTTGTAGCTTAGTGCATCTCAGAAACATTTTATAAATTCAAAACCATTTTAAATCCCTATGTGTTATAGTGTTGTGGTTATCTCGTGCTCCAAATAGTTGATATTACTGATGAACAACCAATTCTATTCGGTATTATCCTATTATGTTGAGCTATTAAATGATATTATCTATTGTTGTTAATGTTGTTTATGATAATAGTGCAAAGATTGTAAAAGTATTAAGGGATCACCCTCCCGGGTCTTGCAGAGCCCGAAGTGTAGGAGGCTTTTTAAAGTCCTCGTTAGTTGGTCCAGGTCCTTTGAGCTGCCCTTGATTGGAATTGGCAATTCCATAGGTAGATTAGAAGACCAACCTAGTTACAAAAAACCAAACCAACAATTTCAATATGATAAAACTCTCCCTAATCCAAAGCTCTCTATCTAGTTTTCGGAGGAAACATATGTACCAAGATTTAGCATAGACTCACTCTTCACCTCATTCTCTTCCTTTTTCTTCTAGATCTTATTCATTTCCTTCTTCATCTCAATCAAATCGACCTTCTTTACTAGATCAACCTTCCTATGTGAAACAAAGGGTTTCACATTATTGCTTCTAAAAAACTTAGCTATATGTCTTGGTTTATTGCATTTGTGACATATAACACCTTTTTGCTAAACAAAATTACTTCTTGCCATTTTAGATCTACATTAAGAAGCCTTATGGCCAAATCCATTGCATGGGTAATAGTAACCATTGAATGATTGAAACATCATACCATTATTGTAATCATTCATCATATAACTTATGCATTCACTAGCCTTATGACCAAATCTATTGCATGTATAGCATTGACCAAAAAATTATTGATAATTCTAATTCATTCTACTTCTACACTCTACAACTCTATGTCCAAATGTATTGCAAGAATATCATTAACCATTAAAGGATGAGTAACTTTGGGAAATTAGTTTTCTGATAAGAGGTCTCTTGAAATATTTATTCTAGTTTCAGACCTATCTGACATTGCTCTTTTTATCTCTAGTCTTCCTTTGTTCATTGTTCTTCTTTTCAACATTCGTTGAAGTTTGATTTTATTTTGAACTTTATCCTTTTTCAAACCTTAAACCTTCTTTGTCCTTAGAGTCCTTCTGACTTGCAATCATCAAGCAATGTGGAGCTCTTCTTGATTTTGTCTTCTTAACTCTTTGCTTTCTCTAGATCTGTTCTCAAAGTCCTAATCTCTTCTTCAAGTGTTGAACATTCTATAGATTTGTCTTTCAATTTGGTAGTCAAGTAGTCTTCAACTCTTTTACCTTCTTCAACTTGCACTTTTAGACTAGTGATTGTCTAATTTTATTATTTGAGATGCCCATTTGTTTCCTTGAATCTTTCTTTAAATTTCTTGAGTTGATCCCTCAACTTCTTGATGCACTCATCTACTTCCTTAATATTTTCTTTTAGATCCATGTTCTTGTATTCTTCTTTATCCAAATCATCAAGGGTTGATTTGAGTTCTCCTTCCATATCAACTTCACAGTCATTCTCCTTCCATATAAACTTTACAACCTTCTTCTGTAAATCCTTCCATTATAATATCTTCCAAAGGGATAGGATACTTCTTAGTTTCCATGTGTTGAACCTCTTGATCTACCTTAGCGATTAAGTCAATTGAAGGAACCAATCTTTGATACCAATTTTTGAACACCCATAATATTGAGAGGTGGGTGAATTAGTATTCAATGAAATTCATTAACTTCGTGAACTTAAAACATACATTCAAAGAATCACATTAAACTTTGTACAAATGGAAACAACAATTAAATCATGTATCACACCAATGAAAACAAGAACACTATATTTATGTTAAAAACTCTAGTAAGGGAAAAACCATGGTGAGTATTAGCTCACAATATATTATAACCAATTACAATGGATTACAAAATGGAGGACTCACTGTCCAAGGAATCACTCTCCAAAAAGAAAGGCTCACTACCAAGGGCTCACTACCCAAAGGACTCACTATCTAGAATAGAAAAAAGAGAATAATAATAATGACTCACTGCCAAGGATTTGAACTACTAATAATGCATCTGCAACACGCTGAAGGTATAGTTCCAATTAATCCTTAAAAATTAACTTTACACAATTCATACTTCACCACAATCACACTTTTTACTTCACTCTGCATCACACACATGAAATTCATGCTTCACATAATGAATTAAACTTGTATATATGGGCATGTGCAGGATCATCATGGAAAAAATAGGTCCTTAAGTGGCAAAAAATTCAGAAAAATCAGAGTTAGGCAACTTGACGTAAAAATTTGAATAAGTTATCTATATTATTTCAAAAATGTGAAAGAATAGAATCTATAGAAAATTTAATGTAGTTTCTAAACTACTAGGTTTATTTAAAAAAAAAGAAAATATATTTGGTGAAAATTTGAAATTTCAATGCAGTAGTACTTAAATTTCAGGGAAAAAATAAGTAGTAGGTGTCTGCCTGACCACCCTAACCATAATAAAATAATAATATTTTTTTTATAAGATTTTAGATATAGGCAGAGGACTCATGTCCTGATGTGATGCATTTTTTTTGTAATTTTTTCCAAATGAAATAATTAATTCTGGTGCTATTGCAACTTTAAAAAATATAAAAACTCATTATATTCTAACCACCTTAACTTGGTCAAAACTTCATGAAATTCGTTTTCTTTTTAATCTATATTGTGAAGCTAGAAGATGTGACACATGTTTTATATTCAAAATGTGATACTGTTTAAACTAGATTTTTCAATCAACCCTATCAATGGGACTTTAGTTGTAATTCAAATAGAAAATAAATAATAATTATTTAATGAAATTCAAAATAAAGCATAATTTATATTGGTAGAAGAAGCTATGACTCTTTAAAAGCCATACTTCGAGTTTCATCCAATTTTGGAATTAAAAAAAGTCATCAGCCACATACCCTATATATACCCATCATATTGCCACTTTTTGGCCCATCATGATCTTGCACATACCCATATACATACATCTACCAAAAACACTCATATCATCAATTAGATTGACCTAATTAGATTGAAAATGCAACACCATAACTTGTTAGCTCAAACTTCCACCACACATGCTTTGTGGAAGGAACCAAAACATGTACAACACCAAAGTAGGTAGGTACTGCATAACAAAACTGGTGAAGCAACAACTATATGAACCAACTGTTCATCCACAACTCCACAGAGAGACCACCAAACCACTTGCCACTTGGAGTTCATACATTTCTAACATATGCAAATACTTCCTCTAAACCACATAGGAAAAAATCATCCACAGTGGAATGCAAAGTATTCCAATATGCACTCTGCAACTGCAACACTACCATTACTAAGCCTAGCACACTATCAACAATATCTTCAACTGTAGAAGACATACAACCCTAAAACCTTGGATATAAAATCCTTCAATACACATCATTATTACCTCATAACTACATGACAATATTTTGCAAGATGGAGCAATACAGACCTCAAATTTTTTCCTTTATTATACTAAACATGCACACTAGGAATTAGTCAATTCTTCTTGAAGCACTTGGTCTTCTCTAGAACAATACTTCTGCATTTCTCTAATGGGTTTCCATCAATGACAACACAATACACTATCATGCTCATGTTTCTAACACTATTTTCATAGAGAGAATAAGGTCCTCAAAATTATTGAAAATTTAGATGGGGCAACCAATTAGGTATGTTACATAGACATTGTTCTAGGAAATTTTGTTCGATATTATGATGATGAATTAAAAAAATTGGTTAATCCTAGCTCAAGTCATTGTCGAAGGTAAGTTTACTTCTAGGGTACACATATAATACTTATACATTTATATATAATATCACAACATTAAGATACTTTTCATAATCTTATGTTGTCATATGTCTCACCTTCACTCATATAACCAAGGGGTTCTCTCTTTAATTTTAATAAAATAATTTGAATCAATATATCATCATTGTATATAGCTCCTAGATATTGAGTGGCTACATATTCAACTAAATATTACATGGTATAGAGAATTTTATACCATATCTCATCAAGGCACCAATTGGGGAATGAATTAATAAGTCTAAATCTAAGTTAATTTAATACGATATATGTCTTCAATAAATTGAATTTATTTCATGAGCTCTAAGATGAAAGGAAGGGAAAATTTGGGAATAAATATTGCCAAGTATGTGCTTATTACCTCTTTTATGTTTTAAAAATATTTGTATTCCTCCTTACTTCATATGAATCTTTCTTTATTTGTCAAATCTATTAAAGGACTAGCTAGTTGAAAAATCCCATAATGAACCATACATTAGTTGATAAGACCAAGGAACCCTCATAGCGATGTTGGGTTCTTTAAGCAAGGAAAATCCCTATTTCCTTTGATATTTTCCATGTCTACTGACAACCCCTTCATATTGATGATGTGATCTAAGCTCAAGACATCTTTGGTGAGAAATTTATATTTCAAATATTTTTTAAGAAGAGTTTGTGCCTTCAAAGTGTTTTACGTGCCCCTCCTAGGATTCTCTATAAATAAGGGTTTTATCAAATAAAATAAGGAAGAAATTCCTTAATATTTTATTCAATACCTAGTTCATATGAAATTGGAAGGTCATAGGGGAATTCATCAATCCAAACAAAATTATTAGGAACTAATAATACTAAAAATGGCATCAAAAGGATGTTTTATGAATTTCTTCTTTTGATTCTAATTTAATGATAGATTGAAAAATCCATGGATTTTATCTATCAAATCATCAATCCAAGGAATAAAATGTCAATTTTTGATTGTTTTCCTAATTAGATCTATGAGGTCAATACACATTCTCATTACATGAAAACTTTATTTTTTGTATAAAGTGTACTATAGAGGAAGCATATGGAATTGAGAAACCTAATATATCCTATTTTAAGTAAATCCTTAATTATTTTCTCAATCTCTTCCTTATTCCTTTTAGGGTGTTGATAACAAGTGGTAATGTCAAGATTCAAACCCTCCTTCAATTCAATAATGTGTTCAAAACCTCTTTCAAGAGGTCTCCCATGATGAATATTATTGAATTCTTTTATATGTTTACTAATAATTTGTTGTACCTCTATGGAGTATGCTTTATTTGTTTCTAGTGTGATAGGTATTAATATAAAGCACTACACCACCTAGTCTACCTATTTGTGGGTGAAAATTCTCTCCATTCTTTTGGTAGACATAATTTTTGGTATCCCATTCACCATTCCTTAAATTTTCACTTACTTTCCTTTTTATTTTAACTTCAATTCCATGGTTTCGAGGTTTCATAACCTCCCCCAATGAATGTACCCATTAAATACCTGGAACCATGCCAATATATCTTATACTAACCACATTGAAATATTTTTTCAAGTTGTACTCACCCAAGGTATGGTTTAGTTGAAGCATCTCTCCAATGAATTGGATACATAAATCATCATAACCATTAAATCAAATCCTCTGAAGCCTTGTAACTATAATCTTCACCTTTCCATTGACCTTCATCTATAAAGTTATGAGTAGAACCCATATCAATGAGTATGATAAATTTATATCCTTTAAAACTCACATATATAAAAGAGATTATACCTAAGAGCACTAGAGAGATTGGAAATGACACCTCCAAAGGTTCCTTTATCTTAATTTTATTTGTCTCAACCCTATTTATTTTTTAGTTTGGGTTATTCCTCCTCTTTTATTGGTATCTTTTTTTCCTTAGCTCTTGACTGAACTTCAAAGATTACTTCAATGCACCACCCTTGAACGTTTCCAAGACACCTACATCTAGGTCACCAAGGATCCTTTCAAGAGAAGCATAGCTTCTTACTACTCAATGTGTTTTTTTCTCTAGGTCTTGCCTCGGTGGGTAACTCTTAGTTTTTTTTCTTCTTATGGAAATGTTTCCTATTAAGGAAAGTATTTTTTAAAATCTATTTCTTCAAATAGAGGTCTTGAGTGCCAAGGCCCTCTCTGTTGTATCCTACATGGAAGGTGGTTTAAAGACATTTACCAAACATTTTTGAGATTATGTTAAACTATTTATGAAAATAAGTTTAGTCATATTTTTACGATATCATATACTATGGTGGACAAATTCTAATATTTTATAAATTAGTTCTCCACAAACCCATATAGTTTAGCTAGGCTAATTCTTTGAAGTGAAACTTTGAATCCTTCTTACCAAACCTTTCAATTATAATGTTGCAAGACTTGTACAAGATGATGTAGTTATATCATTGAGTGATTAGTCCATGGTACCATCATTCAGATGTAATACCCTCTAGAATCAAGGTTAGAAACTTAATAGGCCTCAACCTTGATCATAAGCTTGAGAGTTAGATATGTGTCAATATTTTTCACCCATGCATGAGTAGTAAATATATTGCACCCATAATAGGGGATAATGTTAGCTTCCCTAGGATATTCTTGATGTCACTATGTGTATTTTGTTATCTCAATTCATTCTTGTGACCATCATTTTTGGAATTATTTATATTTTGTTACTCATAAATATACTATGTATCATATGTTTTAATTATGTCCCTTTTTTCGTGCTTCCCGCTTAAGTTAAAGGCCTTCATATTCATTTTATTCCTTTGTCACGGTTTTCCCTAAGTTTCTAACCCTTTGTCGTGTGTTCTTCAAGTTTTGAAACTTAGTTCTTTGATGGTCCTTGTTTGTATTCCTTTTCGTCGGGTTTGTGTTTTTTTCTTAAATTTCCGATGGCCTGACTTATTATCCTTTGTAGCGTCAAGTGTATGGTCAGTGAGTCAAAGGTTCTCAGAACTTCATAACTCCCGACTTTGTGTTATTAAGTTTCAGTTTTTCGTGACAAAAAGGTTTGTTGTTCGTTATGTAGGTTTTGAGGCACCATTCTTGCATTTAATAAGGTGTATGATACAACCAAATATGTCTTATCAAATATTTTTTCAAGGCACACAAACCTTAGGATTTTCGTTACTATAAAATAAAATAAAGTGTTGTATTAACTCAACACCAAATGCACGTCTTGTCATTTTACATGGTTTAAGGTGGTGAGAACTTATTTCTTAAAAATTGGGCTATACTTCTACCTACTGCTATTATTTCTTAAGGAATTCAAGTGTTTCTTTAAGTGTGGTGAGCTCATGCAGTTTGAAATTGAAAATCACTGGCTCAGTGTGAGAGATATAGAGCTAGGAATTTTTAAATTGGAAGAATTTTGGGCATGTTTGGAAAGTAAAGAAAAGTCTACTGTATACACAAAGGTGCTCGAAAGTGGATTAGCTCACACTGGGGGTTTTCCAGTAGCCTTGTTGAGCGTAGACCTAATTGTTTCATGTGCAAGAAGGTACATTCTAGAAACTCAAGAAATCAAGGCTATGGATGGGACTATTGTTGCTAAAATTTCCCCTTAAGTCATTTACTAGGTTTTGAGAATTCCAAAAAAGGCACCCACAAAGGAGATGTTTGTTGTAGCAGCTAACAATTTTTTTAGGGTTAATGAAGCTTGGTGTAAAAATTATATGGCCAAAGGATGGTTAAAGTCAAAGAAAAGAGGTAATTCCCAGTTACCCAACAAACTTAAAAGGGTGCATTTTAAAATGGAAATTATTGATACCATTGCTTTGCTACACCACATTGTTGGGAATGCACAAATTGAACTATTTGAAGACTGGATGTGTCAGTTTATTTTGGTCATCTGTGCTGATGATGTATTTATCAATTGGGCTAAGATAATTTTCTTTCATCTACATGAACAATTAGTCAATTTTCAAAAGACTGCCACTTTCCATCTGTGTTCTTGCTTGATATATATCATTGCCAGTCAGAGATCTTTCTAGCTAGGGTTGAAACCATAAGTATTTCTGACTTCTAGCATGCCCAAATATAAATATTATCCATAGTTTACCAAGCAAGTTAGAATGGGAGAATATTGCCTTGTTAATGATGCATTTTTGATGGAAGTTGTGAGGAAACTGGATGGATACCCTGAAATGCATTTTTTCCCTTGAGTCAAAATCTTTGGTGTTGAAGTTTGGAAGTTTCTTATATTCAGTTTGACAAATTTTCTTATTTGAGGGTAGGAGGTTATGAAAAATCCTCATTAAAATTACCCAAATATCCTAAAGATTTACTCATGTTTTTGGAAGTTTGTAGACAAATGGCCATAGTGAATATAAAATACACAAATATGGGAAAACGGGGGTATGCTTTCCCATTAGTAACTCCTTCTTTCACATGCAAAAGCAATCAGATGGCTAAAGGTGTTGAAAAGATTCTTGAGGAATATAATCTTCAGTACTTGTTTATGAGAACCAATTTTTACAGCAAGGGCTTTTAAAGAAAAAAACTTGTACGTTGCAAGCTCATATCAGCATCAACCTTCCATTGAGGATTTCTGGGAGGATTGTATTGATGAAAATGAAGTGTTCAGAAGAAATCATATGAGGTTAACCCTCGAGTAGATACAATATTTTGGTCTTTCTTTCCAAATTCCTGAGAATGTGATTGAAGATTCAATGGTCCTTGATCCCGAATATGAGAAATTTCCTGACAAATCTCATCCTAAGGTTGACTAGGGTAAAAGTGAAGTTTTGTATATGAGTGTGCGGGTTGCGCCAGTATTCAAAAGAACTCAAGATTGGTTAGAGGGGAAATGGTAGAAAGCTATTGGCTCCATTCATGAACCAAAATCATCTCAGAAAAATGAACAAGGATCTAGTCAGGTAGCTACAGGAAGTACATCATCAACAAGAATGGCTACTAGGTCTTCTAGTGCAAATTCACAATCTAGGGGTGATGGTGAAAAACTTGAAGAATCAGTCAAGTTGACGTCAGTATGTGAACAAGATAGCCCATCTACCCCTACTCCTAAAAATAATATTGGTAAAAAAAACCTAAACTTGAAGATTCAGATATCATTTTCTAGCAGGTTATTGAAGATAATACTTTCCCGCCTTTATTTGAAATACCTTCTTCTCCTGTAGAGAATATATCAATTATTCCTAGTGAATCTAGGGAGGTTGTTCAAGGTAATAAAGGTTTTTTTTTTATAGAGAACTCTCCAATATGACTGAGGAAGGTAGTAGAGAAGAAGAGAAAATACACTCCCACAATATCTGCTGGAGTAGACACAGTGGCTAAATTACTCCAAACTTCCTTAGGGCTAAAGAAAGCTCAAAAAATGTCAAGAATAATGGATGATCATGTGTCTGGTAATCAAATACTATAGAGTTTGGAGCATTTAAAGGATTTTGATGATGATAAAATATTCGCGGTTGATTATAAGATCATACATGTTGACATGGGACCCCAGACACTTGAGGGCGATGTATACCACACTAGTTATTTAGTCAATGCCTTAGCCAACAGGTAAAAGAAGAAAGGAAGGAAAGGGTAAAATTGCAATACCAGGTTCTGGATTTTAAAAACTTTATCTCTTCTATAGTTTCCCACTTTTTATCTATTGTAGCCTCAAGTTCTCAAGAAAGAGTCATTGATGAGTCTGCAATGTAGTTGATCAAAAAGAACCTAAACTAATCCAAGGCTGCCAGTGAATGGATTGATGAAATGTCTTAGGAAACTATGCTTTTAGTTGGTAAATCTATGATTTCTTACACTCATATTGTTGATAAAAGAAAATAATTGATAGCGGAGCTACAATAGATTAGGAAAGATCTGACCAGTCTTTACATGCTTTCAGAAGAAATGAAGGAATTAATTTTCATGGATCGATTGAAGTTAATTAATGAGAAAATTGTGAGTGATCCAATGGAGTTAGATTCTTCATGGCCTGACTCACTTGAATGAAAATTAAACATATACATATGATAACTTGGTAAAAGAAATTATTGAAGCACTGGAAAGGTATTTGGATATGTTAGCAGAAATCAAAGGGAATTGTCATGATCTACAAGTGAAGATAACTGATGAGTTCGATGAGAAGATTCTAGACTCAAAGGAAATTTGCTCGAAATTCAAAGAAGTATTCAACAGGGAAATAGTAGATCCTGCTACAATGACTAAAGAATATTTCTCTAAGCTTGGGAGGCTAGAGCTCTATCTTAAAACCTTTAAAAATGAAGCTGATAGAAGGTCTGACATTCTGAATGAATCTGAGGTTGTCCTTAGAAAATGGAGAACTAGACTCCAGATCACACTAACACTAGGAAGCAGAGAAATTTTAACAATCATTACCAGGTACAAGGAATACAAATCCAAAATGAAGGCACGAGAAAAGTTGTTGCAACAAGAAGTGGTTGAGGAACTGGAAGCTGAAGAGGTTGAAGCAGGAGAGACAGATGCATAGTTTATTTTTAGTATTTCAAATACTTTCTTTTAATTTGGCTCTTTTAAGGTAAAGACTTTTTCTAATTTTCGGTACGGTTACTTTCAAGAAACCGTTACCAAAGACATTTTGTATGTTTAAATATGGGTTTGACTGATGTGATTCAGATCTTTTGGGAAAACTTTGATTTACTCATTAGATCAAATTCTGCTATTTTGGTTGTTATATGTTATTTTGAATTATTACCGATTCAACTGTAGTTACATTTATTACCTTTGTGGGCATAATAATATAGGGTTAGGTACATCAATAAATCTATTAACTAACATATTTACAAAGTTAGTAAGGAACATTTCAACTTAGATTTCCTTTAACAATGTTTGATATCTAGATTAGAAATCTATGATATCATTAATGATTGAATTAGAAATCTATGATATCATTAATGATTGAATTAGAAATCTATGATATCTAGTTACATTTATCACCTTTGTGGGCATAAGAATATAGGGTTAGGTGATAAATCTATTAACTAACAGATTTACAAAGCTAGTAAGGAACATTTCAACTCATTTTCTTTAACAATGTTTGATATCTAGATTAGAAATCTATGATATCATTAATGATTGAATTTTAAGCTATAAATTTATAATCTTCTCTTCCTCTCTATGAATAAAGGTAGGTTAATAAGGTCTTGCAGATGAGATGAGGATGGTCAATTTTGTTTTTTTCATAATAACTTAATTATGTAAAATTGTTGACTATGGAAGAACTACCTACATTGTTATGTGTTACATGAGCATATTCATAGTATTATCCACTTTGTGTATAATTTTTACCATCATGTCCAACCTCATGTCAAACTTCCTCTCCATCTAGATCTTAGGACACTTGCCCAAAATAGAGGTATTCTCCTTATTTTCTATAATATTCTATTTTGATCCTTCAATGGATCATTTCTACTTTTTGTTCTCCCTCTTTTAGTACTTAGTTGCTTTATCACTATTAAAATGCATTAAATTCCTACACTACAATCATTCTCATTCAAGAGAATAGGCTAGAAAGAAAACTAGCTCTAATACCACTTGAGTGTCATTGGTTAAAAATTAATGGATTTACTTTTAAAAACCACTTCAAATTTTATTTTATCATTTTTCCCAAACCCAAGAAGTATTACCTATGGATAATATTTTTTAAATGAGGGTTCTATATTTTAACCAAACATATAAAATATATATATAATGATTTACAAGAATCATCATACAATTTATATTAAATAGGGTCCCTTTCTATAGAAGTATATATTGAGGAAAATAAATTAGATTTTTGAGTATATTATAATATATTATACCATAAATTTCCTTAATCCTTTTTGATATAGTGCTAACCCTAAATATTATACATGAAAAATAACCAATAAACCAAATGATGACTCATAGAGTGATGAATCTAGTAAACCTAGTTTAAAATATTGATTTATAGCACACATGGTAATAATGGGTTGCTTCCTACATTTACAAAATAAAGTACATTATAAACACTACTTTCAATATTTCATGGATCAGGGGGACTCTGAATGATGTTCTCACCCTTCTAAACATTAATCAAGCTCAACCTAGAGAGTAACCACCACCATAAATGCATCTAGAATAATCTCTTCTCTCTCTACAATCATAAGTTTTGTATTGGCATTCTATAAAAAATGCTAGCCACCATTAAATTTCAATACAACATCTAGATGAGAATCACTCCTTTAGCCAATAGGGCTCATCCTTAGCCATCTTCAACTAGTAGGGTTTTCATCCTCTAGTTATTATAAATAGATAAGTTTTTCTCCATGAATGTACTCATCTAAGCATGAACTTAGTAAAGACAGTTCTAGTTCAATTTTAATGTATGCTCAAATTAATTTTCATTCATAGGCTTTCAACCCAAAATACTATTTGTAGAGAGTCCAAAATTGACATGGATACCATCAAGTACTAGAGAAGTACATAGATGGGAGTGCATAATTACCAACCCTTTTTCTTAGATGCATACAAAAAAAATGCATCCACATTCTCAAAGAGGTAATGAGGATGTATGAAAGAAGATACATAAACCTCTAACGACCTCTAAGATTATTGTCATGATGATCTATGGCCTAAAACCATGACTACCATATTAATGGTGGCTAGGAAAAATACATGTTTTCATGGAAGGAAATTCATGTGGATCCATGTCTACCAAATGGATAATATTGTTGGTGATCATGTTGAACCCTTATTGGAGCCACATGCCCAAAGAAAGAATTAAGGCATAGTGATGTGTCATGTAGTAGGTCAGGTGAGTAGTATAAAGAATTGGGAGTATCGATGTTTAGAAGTCATGGGTACTCCATGATTTGTACCAAAATTCGAGGATTGGGGTTCAAAAGGGATGCATGTTGGTAAGAATATGTTTGACAAGGTCCAACAAGGGATTGTGAAGGAGTAGCTTTTGTGAAGAGGTATGATAGTAGGGGAAACTTTGAAGTACCAATGGAATAATGAATGAATGTAGTGAATGAATAAGAGATATAATATGATGAGATGTTCAATACGCCAACATAAATAGAGGAAAGAGCATGCTTGGAAGGAAAAATATGATAGCTTGATAGGAGGATGGAATGAATGTAAAGAATCATCATGATGTATGCCTAAATGGGAAAGTCTAAAACCTTAATGAAAATATAGAAGAAAATGGAATTGGGAGGAAAAACATATAAACATGGGAAATTTGAATGATATGGTGGGAAGAGGACTTGAAAATATTGAAATAAGATAAAAGGGCATGTAGGGATGTGTAACCTCGATATCTCAATGACCGAAATAAAATTAGAACAAATGGATTGCCCAAACACATAGACACTTTGGCAACCTAGAATGAAACTGAGGAAAAGAAGATACTTGAGGTATATACATAAAGGATTAGACCAAGAAAAAGTGAAGTACCTTGAGATGTAAAATTATTAATATAAAATATATTATTATAAAAATGAAATACTAATTTAGTTCAAGAAACATGAGATTAAAAAATCACACAAACTACCACAAATAGTAATCTAATATCATTGTCAAACTTACAACAATAATTTCAAATATTGATACATGTAAACTATTAGTAGAGATAAATTTGGTAGCCGTACAAGCTATTTGTTAGAGAAAACAATTTTTCTAGCTATAGAAGATTACAAGTTTGGAAAAACAAGAAACACTTTTCCATATCACCTTGTAAAATCAACTTCCACAAATCCGTTAACATCATGAAGTGGTTTTGCCAAGGAAGAATTTCCTTCAACATTTAAGGATCAAATCTTAACCAAATTTCTTATTTACTTGATTTAAGAATATGACTCAAAATCAAATAAAAATATTATCAAAGTCTTGAATTAAAAATTAAAAAATGGATCTTACACACTGCAAATTTTAATATTTTCCCTCTCTATACTCAAGAACTAAATAGACTCTATAGAGCTCACTTGGTTGTGGGGACTTGCTATTTTTCTTAAGACCAGTAGACACTAAAAAATAGTATCATCATCATACAAAATGATGACAAGATATGCAACTCCATTGCTACCTTTGTTTTATAACAATCAAGCAACAATGACAACATTGTGTTCACCATTTCCTAAAAATGACACACCTTGTAAAGTGAGGTTAAACTCATCCCCACAACCATTCTCATCCTAAGCAACTAGTTTACGAGGTGTATATTTTCAAGAGTTAACATATATGAAGGGCATAAAATCTAGGTAGAAATACAAATTATAGTTTGCTTAATATTCAATTTTGGGAAAAAAGTTTTTCCTTTTATTTGTTATCAAGTGTAATTAAGAAGATAGACAACCAATGATTTTATTACATGTTAGTATTTACAGTATTTTTTTACCCCTAAACCTCTTGTAGCTAACAATGACATGTGGCATCATACTAGTAGCATGTTCTAGAACCAACACAAATCATATGAATTCAGCCTAACCAACCATAAGAAAAAATCTAGCTCATTCCTCTCCATATCAATAGATGAAATGATCAAATAATTCATAAATATTAAAAATTAATTTAATTTTTATTACCTAACAAAAATAA
>VDFB02000008.1:355019817-355284676 GCA_007258455.2 Sequoia sempervirens | reverse complement strand
GGTCTGACATTTTGAATGAATCTAAGGTTGTCCTTAGAAAATGGAGAACTAGACTCTAGGTCACACTAACACTAGGAAGTAGAGAAATTTTAACAATCATTACCAGGTACAGGGAATACAAATCTAGAATGAAGGCGCGGGAAAAGTTGTTGCAACAAGAAGTGGTCAAGGAGCTGGAAGCTGAAGAGTTTGAAGTGGGAGAGATTGATGCATAGTTTATTTTTAGTATTTAAAATACTTTTTTTTAATTTGGCTCTTTTAAGTTAAAGAATTTTTCTAATTTTCATTACGATTACTTTCAAGAAATCGTTACCAAAGACATTTTGTATGTTTAAATATGGGTTCGACTGATGTGATTCAAATCTTTTGGGAAAACTTTGATTTACTCATTAAAGAAAACTCTGCTATTTTGGCTATTATTTGTTATTTTGAATTATTACCGATTCAACTTTAGTTACATTTATCACCTTTGTGGGCATAAGAATATAGGGTTAGGTGACAGATCTATTAACTAATAGATTTACAAAGTTAGTAAGGAACATTTCAACTCATATTTCCTTTAACAATGTTTGATATCTAGATTAGAAATCTATGATATCATTAATGATTGAATTAGAAATCTATGATATCTAGTTACAGTTATCACCTTTGTGGGCATAAGAATATAGGGTTAGGTGATAAATCTATTAACTAACAAATTTACAAAGCTAGTAAGGAACATTTCAACTCATTTCCTTTAACAATGTTTGATATCTAGATTAGAAATCTATGATATCATTAATGATTGAATTTTAAGCTATAAATTTAGAATCTTGTCTTCCTCTCTATGAATAAAGGTAGGTTAATAAGGTCTTGTAGATGAGATGAGGATGGCTGATTTTGTTTTTTTCATAATAACTTAATTATGTACAATTGTTGACAATGGAAGAACTACCTTCATTGTTATGTGTTACATGAGTATATTCATAGTATTATCCACTTTGTGTATAATTTTTACCAAAATTTCCAACCTCATGTCAAACTTCCTCTCCATCTAGATCTTAGGACACTTGCCCAAAATAGAGGTATTCTCCTTATTTTCTATAATATTCTATTTTGATCCTTCAATGGATCATTTCTACTTTTTGTTCTCCCTCTTTTAGTACTTAGTTGCTTTATCACTAAAATGCATTAAATTCCTATACTACAATCATTCTCATTCAAGAGAATAGGCTAGAAAGAAAACTAGCTCTAATACCACTTGAGTGTCATTGGTTAAAAATTAATGGATTTACTTTAAAAAACCACTTCAAATTTTATTTTATTATTTTTCCCAAACCCAAGAAGTATTACCTATGGATAATATTTTTTAAATGAGGGTTCTATCTTTTAACCAAACATATAGAAAAATATATAATGATTTACAAGAATCATCATACAATTTATATTAAATAGGGTCCCTTTTTATAGAAGTATATATTGAGGAAAATAAATTAGATTTTTGAGTATATTATAATATATTATACCATAAATTTCCTTAATCCTTTTTGATATAGTGCTAACCCTAAATATTATACATAAAAAATAACCAATAAACCAAATGATGACTCATAGAGTGATGAATCTAGTAAACCTAGTTTAAAATATTGATTTATAGCACACATGGTAATAATGGGTTGCTTCTTACATTTACAAAAATAAAGTACATTATAAACACTACTTTTAATATTTCATGGATCGGGGGGACTCTGAATGATGTTCACACCCTTCTAAACATTAGTCAAGCTCAACCTAGAGAGTAACCACCACCATAAATGCATCTAGAATAATCTCTTCTCTCTCTATAATCATAAGTTTTGTATTGGCATTCTATAAACAATGCTAGCCACCATTAAATTTCAAATACAACATCTAGATGAGAATCACTCCTTTAGCCAATAAGGCTCATCCTTAGCCATCTTCATCTAGTAGGGTTTTCATCCTCTAGTTATTATAAATAGATAAGTTTTTCTCCATGAATGAACTCATCTAAGCATGAACTTAGTAAAGATAGTTCTAGTTCAATTTTAGTGTATGTTCAAATTAATTTTCATTCATAGGCTTTCAACCCAAAATACTATTTTTAGAGAGTCCAAAATTGACATGGATACCATCAAGTACTAGATAAGTACATAGATGTGAGTGCATAATTACCAACCCTTTTTCTTAGATGCATACAAAAAAAATGCATCCACATTCTCAAATAGTTAATGAGGATGTATGAAAGAAGATACATAAACCTCTAACGACCTCTAAGATTATTTTCATGATGATCTATGGCCTAAAACCATGACTACCATATTAATGGTGGCTAGGGAAAATACATGGTTTCATGGAAGGAAATTCATGTGGATCCATGTCTACCAAATGGATAATATTGTTGGTGATCATGTTGAACCCTTATTGGAGCCACATTTCCAAAGAAAGAATTAAGGCATACTGATGTGTCATGTAGTAGGTCAGGTGAGTAGTATAAAGAATTGGGAGTATCAATGTTTAGGAGTCATGGGTACTCCATGATTTGTACCAAAATTTGAGAATTGGGGTTCAAAAGGGATGCATGTTGGTAAGAATATGTTTGACAAGGTCCAACAAGGGATTGTGAAGGAGTAGGTTTTGTGGAGAGGTATGATAGTAGGGGAAAATTTGAAGTACCAATGGAATAATGAATGAATGTAGTGAATGAATAAGAGATATATAATATGATGAGATGTTCAATATGTCAACATAAATAGAGGAAAGAGCATGCTTGGAAGGAAAAATATGATAGCTTGATAGGAGGAGGGAATGAATGTAAAGAATCATCATGATGTATGCCTAAATGGGGAAGTCTAAAACCTCAATGAAAGTATAGAAGAAAATGGAATTGGGAGGAAAAACATAAAAACATGGGAAATTTGAATGATATGGTGGGGAGAGGACATGAAAATATTGAAATAAGATAAAAGGGCATGTAGGGATGGGTAACCTCGATATCTCAATGACTGAAATACACTTAGAACAAATGGATTTCCCAAACACATAAACACTTTGGAAACCTAGAATGAAACTGAGGAAAAGAAGATAAGAGGCATATACATAAAGAATTAGACCAAGAAAAGGTGGAGGACCTTGAGATGTAAAATTATTAATATAAAATATATTATTATAAAAATGAAATACTAATTTAGTTCAAGAAACATGAGATTACAAAATCACACAAACTACCACAAATAGTAATCTAATATCATTGTCAAACTTACAACAATAATTTCAAATATTGATACATGTAAACTATTAGTAGAGATAAATTTGGTAGCCATACAAGCTATTTGTTAGAGAAAACAATTTTTCTAGCTATAGAAGATTACAAGTTTGGAAAAACAAGAAACACTTTTCCATATCACCTTGTAAAGTCAACTTCCACAAATTCATTAACATCATGAAGTGGTTTTTCCAAGGAAGAATTTCCTTCAACATTTAAGGATCAAATCTTAACCAAATTTCTTATTTACTTGATTTAAGAATATGACTCAAAATCAAATAAAAATATTCTCAAAGTCTTGATTTAAAAATTAAAAAATGGATCTTACAGATTGCAAATTTTAATATTTTCCCTCTCTATACTCAAGAATTTAATAGACTCTATAGAGCTCACTTGGTTGTGGGGACTTGCTATTTTTCTTAAGACCAGTAGACACTAAAAAATAGTATCATCATCATACAAAATGATGACAAGATATGCAACTCCATTGCTACCTTTGTTTTATAGCAATCAAGCAACAATGACAACATTGTGTTCACCATTTCCTAAAAATGACACACCTTGTAAAGTGAGGCTAAACTCATCCCCACAACCATTCTCATCCTAAGCAACTAGTTTACGAGGTGTATATTTTCAAGAGTTAACATATATGAAGGGCATAAAATCTAGGTAGAAATTAAAATTATAGTTTGCTTAATATTCAATTTTGGGAAAAAAGTTTTTCCTTTTATTTGTTATCAAGTGTAATTAGGAAGATAGACAACCGGTGATTTTATTACATGTTAGTATTTACAGTGTTTTTTTACCCCTAAACGTCTTGTAGCTAACAATGACATGTGGTATCATACTAGTAACATGTTCTAGAACCAACACAAATCATATGAATTCAGCCTAACCAACCATAAGAAAAAATCTAGCTCATTCCTCTCCATATCAATAGATGAAATGATCAAATAATTCATAAAGATTAAAAATTAATTTAATTTTTATTACCTAACAAAAATAAGAAAATTTTGATTACACATTCTCTTACATTAAGAACCATAATAATTTCTGATAGTAAAAATACAATCTAATAACAAAAT
This sequence comes from Sequoia sempervirens, assembly GCA_007258455.2. Taxonomy (NCBI): domain Eukaryota; kingdom Viridiplantae; phylum Streptophyta; class Pinopsida; order Cupressales; family Cupressaceae; genus Sequoia; species Sequoia sempervirens. Next base: position 355,280,329 of record VDFB02000008.1, on the reverse strand, counting down.
AAAATATATTATTTTATTAATATTTAAAACAAAAAAATATACACATTAACATTTAACATTACCCTAAATTTTCTTTCTGCAAAAACAATTGTTACATTGGGAAGAACTAATAATTGCACGCCTTACTCCTACATATAAGTAAAATCCCAATTCCTACAATCAAGCACATATAGTGGTATTAAAAGAGCATTCGATTACATAAATAAAAATGATGTACATAAATTACATACAATTTCATAAAACTTTGTTGAAGATATACAATAGAGAGTACCTATTCTAGCATATTTGATGTGGTAAGCGTGGTGTAGGGATTGCATCCAAGTCTACGGCCTTCTTCAATGTCAATCCAAACTCATCGCTCATGTCGAGCTGCTCTGCAGTAATTCCATGAGGAAGTGCCCAGTCGAATGAATGAAGTAGCGAAGCCAAGACCAGGTGAACCATTCGACTTGCTAATGGAAGCCCTACACACATCCTTCTGCCTGCTCCAAACGGAATCAACTCAAAATTCTTTCCTTTGTAATCCATTTTACTATTCTCACCCTCCAAAAATCTTTCCGGACTAAATTTAGAGGGCTCTTTCCAGAGTGCAGGGTCCCTTCCAATTGCCCACACGTTCAAGATCACCTGTGTGTGTTTGGGTATCACAAATCCTGCAACTTCACAGCTGCTTTCAGCTCTGTGGGGGATCAGCAGAGGCACTGCCGGATGCATTCTAAACACTTCTTTAACTACTGCACCAAAGTAAGGCAGTCGGTCTATGTCAGATTCTTCGACTATTCGGTTGAGACCGACTATCTCTTTTAATTTTTCCTGGACTCGCCTCATTGTTTGGGGACTGTGAAGGAGTTCTGCCATTGCCCATTCTATTGTGGTAGCTGTGGTGTCACTACCGGCCATAAACAGTTCCTGCGATATAAACACAATAAGGTTTAATTCTATGAAGATCATAAATTTTGTCAGGACTTGGATTTCAAAATTACGAGGAGATTAAAAATCTATGTAACAACCTAGAATGTCGCGTATAATATTTTTTATTTATTTGTAAGGGACAAAATTAGATTCTCATCAGACAAGGATGAAAGATCTCTATCTTATTTTTATCAAAGTTCAATTGAATTATTTTTGAGAACTCATTGTTCCATATTTCAAGAATATTCACTCACATTAACCTATCTCTCATAAGAATGAACAGTCCACTTAGCATTCATTGTATTTAAGTGATACTCATAGGATTGAAGCATTGGGATCTCCTGGAAGTTCAGATGCTTCGCTCATGTGAGCATCACCTAGATGCAATGAGGGTTAAGTGAACCATTCATTCTCATGACTGAAAGGTTATTTGAACCACTACCGATGAAACATGGATCAATGAATTTGATTAAAAACTGTACAATTGAATCTTTCATAAAAATATTGAAATTTGACACACTACAGAAATCACCTCATAAAAGACCTTTAATAAATATACAAACCAGACCCAAGACATATATAAAAGTACATAAGATAAAAAAAAGTGTTCTAAGAACTCAAGCCAGAGCCAAAGGTTATACGGAAAGAACAGAACCTAATTAAGATTGTTTCTGGGTGTGCAGGTCGTGGTCAATGTTCAGATCAAGAAGCTGCAGACAAACTAGGCCCACAAAAAAGAAAATATAGTAAATTAAGCTACGCAGAGCCGAGGGTTACTGTTAAAATACATAATGGAAAGAAAGTTCTGACTCTAATTTAGAAACAATCCGCTTAACAGACTCTGCTATGTTGCTAAACATCACATGCTTTAGTTTCTATCAAAGTTTAAACACAAACAAAATCCGAATGTTCTGGCTGTTTAAGCTCTACCACTCAATTAAGGATGCAAACCAAATAATATGATTGCTATTAACCAAAAAAATTAAATGGGATTTTAATTTCTATTCTTTTTGATGAATCAAGTGTCAATTTAAAAATATAAATCATTAATTTCAAAAACAATGCAAAACTAATAACGATTAAATAAGACTTTTCAAAGATAAGAAGAAATAATGATAAAAGGGGGTTTTCAACAAGTAAAAGATAATCTTCAAAGTCATGGGAAATAGGCAGGGAAAAATTCCAGCCAGAGACATGATATCGAAGCTACACTGATGCAAACACCAGCTTGAACCTCCAAGTAAACTTGCAGGTTCAAGCTGGTGTCTGCATAACATACAATGAATTAAAAGGTCACAGTGAATTATGGAAGCAAAAGCCAGAGGCTGTCCTTAAGATTGTTGTTAAGCATGCAATGTAGGGCTGCAGTAGAAGAAAGATAAAAGAGCTGAATAAAGAAGGCATGCCAATCTAATTATGCAGAAAATAAAATCAGTTTTAACATCACATTCTAAATTTTAATTTAACATCACATTCTAAATTTTAATTATTAAAATTTAGATGATTCATCTGAAATTATATCAGATTTTTCAATAGAACCCGTGATTTCAAATAAACCAAAACATAGAGTGTGCTGTTTAAACAAAAATAACTAATTCCCACCCTTAAAAAACCGACTTATTAGATTACACAAGACACAATTCTTCCTCAGATTAAGAAGTATGATCGAAAAGTATATGCAAACCAAAATTTTCGAATCATATCACGGAATGTGAAGATTTCATGTTTATCGGAAAGAAGGATAAGCCGATCCTACAAATGAATACTTGCACATCCTATTTAGACTTACAGTTATGAAAATTCTAATATCTTTGAGAGTGAAATCCTCGCTTCTGTTGTCAAGCAGAACGTCCAGAAAATCCTTGCCAGAATCACTCTTCTCAACGCTTGACTTCCCTCGTGAGGCGAGGCGATCGGTAATGAAAATATCAAAAAAGTCATACATCTTCTGCAACAGAGTAACCGTTCGACTCAAAATACGCTGAGGGTCGAGGAACGCAAGAAAGGGGAAAAAATCAGCCAAATTGGGAGCACCACCGAGCTTCAGCAGAATCCATATCGTATCTCTGAACTCCACAGAAGCCGGATTACGTGGATCGAAGACCCGCTTACTAAAGATCATATTGCCCAGCAGATTCATGGAGGTATAAAACACAATATGTCCAATATTCACGCTCTTCCCCTTGTCGAAAATGAGTTCCATGCTTCGACATACCTCATCTCTCCTGAGGTGTTGCAGAGAGTGAAGTCTCTTAGAGCTGAATAGCTCTGTAGTGGCGATGCGCCTGAGCCTGCGCCAGCGAGGCCCATATTCAGTAAGCCCCATGACAGACTTGTCCTGATCGTGGGCCTTGGCGAACGCCATGATCGGCCGCCCTGCAAAGACATGGTCGTGGGTTTTCAGAACCTCCTTCGCCATGGCAGAAGAAGACACCACCACTGTTGTTTTCATGCCAAGGCGCAGTGTCATCAGAGGACCGTATTGCTCGGAGAGGGAGAACATAATTTCGTTGGTCTTTTTTCCCATCTGAAGCAGGTTTCCCACAATCGGCCAAGCAGGAGGTCCAGGAGGAAGAGAAATGCTTTTATCTTTCTTCTTTCTCCATACCAATAAGTAGACAAGGAGGCTACTAGTAAAGACCACAAAAAACAGAGTGAGCAGCTGGGTGTCCATTGATGATGTGGATCTGTATATGACCAGCGAGGAGGGTTTCGAATGGTTTTTAAGCGCTCGCGCTCAACATGCGGGACGAGATTTCATGAAGTCTCCGCATGAGTAATCTAATCCTTAAAAATAAATTATTTTTAGTTTGTCCTATTTCACTTGGTTAGGAGGGAAAAAATACCTCATGCAAATAGAAGACAAACTCCCTCTTATTTCTTGTAGTCGCTCATTGGATTGGTATAATCCTTGGACTTGTTTACAAGATTCTTCTTTGGAGTTCTGTATGTTCTGCAGGTTCTATCGCCCCAACGAAAATTCTGATCAAAATATTACCCATTGTTTATGGGTTATATAATCCCTCTGTCCTTAATGTCAATGATTCTTCAATATAATATGTTCTATTTTGTTGTAATCATTTTCAAAATTTTATCGTACTTTTATTTTCTAGTGTTTCATTGTACTTCTGTTTTTATTTATTAAAGAAAATATTACATATAATTAAAAGTGTATTTAGTTTCATTGTACTTCTATTTTTTATTTATTAATGAAAAGATTATATATAATTAAAAGTGTTAAGTATACAATTAAACTTTTAAAAATGTGGGTGGTATGATATTTCATTTAAAGTTAAATTAATTGGTTTGGATCAAAAAAGACATGCTAAAATCACATAACGAAAGAGTACAACCTCATAAGAGAAATAATAGTCAAATTACTATAATAATATTTTAAAAAATAAAAATTAAGTCACAAGAGCAACACTAATATTAATAGGAGGGTCTTGAGCATCAAGATTATCCCATCCACTGGGCAAGTCTATCCCATTATCCATAGGTTTCTGCCCACAATTAGCCATCATTTCTTCTTCTTTGAGAACCTCTTGCAATTTGGAATTCACCCTAATCAAGAGAAGCCTAACCACGATATTGAGAGCATGTGGAGAACTGGTGTGTAGGTTGAGATTGCCATCCTTATCAATCAAAATGTTGATAACGAGGAGGGGTACAACCGTAATGTTATCATGCAATCAAAGGTGGAGGCATAGTGGTGACTATTCAATGACTTTCGTAACAATGATGTGAAGAATTTAAGTGAATATATTTATTATTTTGATGGGGCTATCGAATACAAGATGATGAAGGTGGCACCTTAACCATAATACATGGAGAATTCCCCTAGTGGTCTAGCAATGTTTCGAGATGTTGAAGCTCCAAACCAATCTTGGTGGCTTGAACTTAGATTTACATAAGTACATTAGAAATAACTAGTGATTTGCAACGAAGGGAAATTAGTATCCATAGTAGAATTAGCATAAAGAAAGTAATTTATATCTTTCCAAATCTAAAAAGAATCCTCAATCTAAAAGCACACAACAATTAGTTGAACTCAATAGGAAATTTGACTCCATCTCCTAAAATGACATTGTGTTTAGTGAATAATTTATGTCATAAGGGTTAGAAGAAATAAAACATCTAGTGTCAGGCATCCTAGGCATGAGAAAAGTACTAGAATAGATAGAAAAGGTTTCAAACTTCCATTTTAAGGACATCTTGGATCAGGGTGATCCCACAAAGCTGGTTTACAATTTCTGGGAGATTTTGATTTTGCTGAAATCACATATTTTTAGAAAATATAGTGCTTTAAGCCTATAAAAGTTCCATTTAAAGCATTCCAATTGAATAGGGTATGATCAAACTACCTTAGATCAAACCCCCTTGGATAGAACCCCACTAGTTTTAAACCATACGTATAACAGAGTCTCCTTTACACCTATCAAAATGCTGATAAAAAATAAATTTTGATTTACCTTTTGGGGGATCAAATAAATTCATTTAAAATTCATTTTTTGTAAGTATGTAGTCCTTATTATAAGCTTCCCAAAAAGTATAATTTTAAATAAATTTAATTTTATTATTATATTTATTTTTTATTTCTTGTGAATGTAGGTTTTCACCAAAAATCAAACTCTATTTCTGTACATGGAAAATAGAAGATTGCCAATTTTTGAAAAATATGTATTACCTTGATATTGAGTCCTTGATCCAACAAAAAAAAAAAAATCGATACATACAAAAAAGTTATGCATTATACTCATGCTATGTCTGAATTGTAATTGGTTTGAATTTGAAACTTTATTAAAGAAAAAAATTCAATAAAAACCATCTAACCAAGTGGAAGCACTAAATATCAGAGTTACAAATATAAATTCAAAAGAATTAGAATTTTATCCTTCATGGAAAAAATTTATGATTATACGGTGAGTGTCACTTTTTAAAAATGTTAATTTTTGAAAAAACTAGTTTTTGAGGGAGATGGAAAAAGAAGTGCAATTTGATTCCAAAAATTTTGAAAAAATATATTTAGAATCTATAGACAAAATGTCACGAAACTCTAATTTGCATCATCTTCAAATTCCTCACGGTTTAGGCTATAGGTGCTCGAAAGTGAAGATTTAGTTAAAAAAATTATTTCAGTGTCTAGTTTGGCCAAAATTGTAAACCGCTATTGTGGGATCACCCATCATTTAAAATGCCTTGATGAATCAAATGAGTGTCACTTGGAAAGTACTGTTATAGAAAACATTAGGAATTTTTGAATTGATTATCTCTTAGAAAAATAAAAATAATAGGTTACAATATGATTTAGGTGCCCCCCTAGGGAAATTATAGTTCAAGGACACTATTGTCCATCCATCTAAGAAAAAAACATTTGAAATGTATGCACGATACTATCTTAACGACCACAAAATAAATACTAGTCTATATGTATGTTGATCTCACATTCCAAAATGACACCAATACATAACATACTGAATTTAAATTATGCCATTTGTTAGAACTTTTATTATGATTATCAATTCCTTCAAAAGTACCAATGGGAGGAAAAATTGCTATTTTTTTTTATCATTCTACTTAACAATCTCTAGATCAACATCTTTAGAATGTATTTCCTTTTCCTTAATTCCTACATCTTCCAATTCACCATATCAAAGGTGGAGTTCTTATTGTATCTATGTGGGAATTATGTATCTGTCCTTAACAAACTTGTCATCTACCCTCTTGACATCATGAGGCTAGAATTTGGTTGTTTTGATTTCAAATCTCTTAATACATGTTTTTCCTTCATCCATTAGCTCCAATAATTTCTAGATTTAGATATATCAAGTGTCATGGTAACTTGCATAATAATATTATGAAATTTGAGTCTTCTAAGAGACTCCATAAAGTGTCTTCTCTTGCCCTAAAAATTGTCCTCATTTTTATAATGCCACAATAGCCAAAGAATCTAAGTGGTTAAAATATAAGACAAACTATTATAATGCCAACCCAACCTCTCAACATAGCCAAAAAAAACTCATGCCAAGAAAATTTATTACTCCTATTCCAACCCCCTAGATAAAAATGGATATCAACCAAATTTCCTTGGAAAATTTGCATTCAGAAAAATATGCTCAATAGTCAAAGAAGATTACAAAATTTACACATAATTTTAGCTAGGTTAGATTTAAAATAATTCATACAAACAAATAGTCTCTTAAACAAAAGAAACCACTTAAAGTAATACTTTTTCATATTAATGACATTAGACCAACAATACTTAAAATTTTTGTACCATTGGATTTGACTAAGGTTAAGGTTACAACTACTATTTAGATTAATGATGACTTCCTGGGAGTTAGTTAATTAGACGATAAGCTATTTGTGTGAACTTTGATCAAAATTTTCATCAGCCTTCCCAGTTTTTAACCGTTCCGATATCGGGTTGTCGGTCAAGAAAAAGGTGGCGGATGTTTTTTGATTTTTTAATTAAAATAATTTGGTGTGTTGATAGAGAAGGTCATTGAAATTAAACAATGGATGGCATCAACATTAATTGTTGTATGGTTTATGTACATAGTGGTGATGGTTGTAACTAACACCTACCATTTAAAACCTTAGAAAAATAGCGAATGTCTGTGCAATTTTTGATAAGGCATTGTTGGGTGTCGTTCAGTGGCTTTACCTTCTACCAGAGTTATGAGTGAGGAGGGAAAGATTCTGTGAAGGTGGAAGTGTGATTATCCATTGTGGAATTTCTATGAAGGTGGTTGGAAATTATTTTGTGTTTTTTGCATGGGTTGATGGTTGCAAAAGCAATACAAAAGTGTTGGTTGTGATAATTTTTTGCCCATTTTTGTAGGCACTAGAGAAAGAAGGGAGCATAGAGAAAGCAAGCGGGAAGAGGTATGGGAAGAGGTGCATATTGAGAAAACCCTTTCTAGATTATTTCAAAAATAGTTTATGTTATTTTCCAAAAGGAATTGTTGATTGTTGTTCTCTAGCTTAGGCTATATTGTTTCATTTATGGTTTTCATGTAGTCACGATGGTTGGAAGGCAATATTGTTTGTTTTTGCATTGGTTTGTTATTGTGAATTCTTGTGTTTTGTGGGTTTTTTCATCTAGGTCACTGTTGAAACCAATATTGTTTCATTTATGGTTTGTGTTTTGTGGTGAAGGTTTTGGATGGGTTTGTTACTGTGAGTTTTTGTGTTTTATGGGTTTTTCCATCTGGGTCACTGTTGAAACCAATATTGTTTCATTTATGGCTTTTGTTTTGTGGTGATGGTTGTAACACAATAAAATAATTTTTGAAAGAGGAAAAAACGGGTTTTATAGGGACCCAAAACCACGAAGTTTACAAAATAAAGAAAAAGTCAGAAAAGACAACACAGTCGGAAGGCTATAAAAAAACAACAATAAACAACCACAGCCATAAAAAACTAGTGAACGCTGTTGCATTTTTTCTAGCTTTTCGAACATAGCGTTGATTATAATGGAATTGTGCCTCGCCATTTTATGGTTTTCTTCCACAACTATTTTCAAGTTATTTTTAATTTTAACCATTTCCTCAATGTCACCTCCGTTCTTACCAATACTATTCTTATTTTGTTTCACTTCTTCATTGCTGAGAGTATCCAACTTTAGCTCCAACTCCTCTGATTTGCTATATAGAGCCCTATTTCTTTGATTAAGCTCATTAATTTCTTAGTAGGCCCATTTCAAGACCCTAAAGATATCACTTATGTAGTTTCTAGCAGAGGCCAAAATGTCATCAGATTGAACCCGGTCTAAAATGAGGTTAACATCACCCGGGTTGGGGGAGATAGTAAATCTAGTGCCTTCAAATATGAAAGAGGTAGGAGGGGAGGGCACAAAATTTCTACTAGCTTCAGGGTTGATGGCTTTGTCTTCCAGGGAGTCCACAGAGTAGGAGACCAACTTGTTGGCAGGGAAGCCCTTAAAAACAAGATTCTTAAAGGGGGTCGAGCAGTCGGGGAAGGTTTCAGGGTTGTCTTTAGCAAGCTGGGGTTTTTTAGACTGGGTTTTCTTACTAGACATCTCATATGACAGATGGGTTTCTACAATTCTCTCATGGTTTGGCTGAATCTTTGAACCCCCACTATCAATATCATAGTCCTCAGACTCCGCAGAGACAATAGGGTTAGATAGAGTTGGCATGCTTTGATAGTGTTCATATATTAACCTAATAAGACCAGAATGAAGAATAGGGTATCTCCTAGGATTTTTCTTATGGTCCTCAAGGCTATTAGTCAACGAACATAACAGGTAGTGAGGCATAGAAATCCATACCTTATGGTGAAAGTGGTTAAGAATGGAAAAATGGTGCCCATACACTCTGGTAAATCTTTTGTCTAGTGTGATATACTCCATTATTACACGAAGTACCTTTCTCCATAGTGCCTTGATAGTGTCAATTTTGAAATAGTTGTTAAATATTTTAACTAGTTTCAATTTCTCCTTATCCTTCTTAGGAAATCTGCTGACCGCCTTGTCAGAAAACCTTTTGTCATGATAAAAATTCACACCCTCAGTGGACATTCCTATAATCTCCCCTATAATTTGCTCATCCAGCTTCACCTTCCTACCAAAGAGAATGATTTCACCATTGTTCTAGTTCTTCTCGAAGTAGTCCTTAGCGACAGAATCAGGCCCATGAAGTTTTTCTAGATATGGAACCAGGCCACCTCTTACAATCTACTCCCAAAACTTATCATTCCTTGTGTGCACCTCATAGCTTTTAGGCTCAACACTTTTCCTATCCCCCCGCATTTTTGTTTTTTCCTTATTGCCGATTCTACCAACATCGAGAACCTGTTGTAGAATAATGCAGTTGTTCCAATGTACCCACAAAGCATGCGGTTTTTCCTTCCCTTCTAAGTAACATGACGCGGCCCCATAAAATCTCTTGATTTCGATGTACCTAGCCCCTTTCTCTTTAATCATTAAATAAATTTTCCTCTTTCCCATGCGTAACATCATAATCTAGTAAGGCCCTAACTTCAGTTCTCAAGTCCCTGCAACTCTACCATGTGTTCAATCCTTGCTTCCTAATGCCTTCATTCACAAAGTAATCTGCCACGCTGTTAGCTTCCATGTAGACATGTGAAACTTTAACTTTTTCAAATTTTTCTAGAATAGAATTAGCTTCATCTATCCAATTATTTATCATCCAAGAGGGTGGGGTCCTTCCTAAAAGACAATCAATAATATTTTTAGAATCTCCTTCAAGCCATAAGTTTTTTATATTCAGATTATGAGCTAGCTTTAAAACTTGAAAAGCTCCTATAGCCTCTGCCACATGGTTGGTTTGGTGACCTAGAGATATGGCCATAACTGCCATAAAGTTACCATTTGGATCCCTTAGCATGCCTCCACTTCCTGCCATACCTAGGTTGCCCTTCGTAGCTCCATCAAAGTTGGCTTTATGCCAACCTTTCAGGGGAAAGGTCTAGCAAACACCCTCCCTACTTTTCTTAGTTGGCTTGGAAGTAGATGAAATATCCACTTTAATGTTCCAATCTTTTGCTATCCTTAAATCATAGGGAGTGCACACCACAACTTCCAGGTTAAGAGCTTATTGAGGAGTCGCATTAAAATTTTCCTTTATAAGCCTAAATGTTTTCTCAAAGATATTATTCTCTGACGTCTCCTTGTCCCTAAAAAGTCTATTGTTACGTTCTTTCCAAACTCCCCAAGAAACAAAAGGGAATAAGAAATCCCATAACCTTCAAATGTAGGAATTTTGAGTAGGGGATTTCCATTGTAAAAAGAACTCTTCAATGGTCTGGGGGAACACCCAAGAGATATTGCATATTGCTAATAATTTTCTCCAGATTAAGGAAACAAATGGATAGTGGAGAAACAAGTGGTTGGCTGACTCTGCCTCACTCTTGTAGAGGTAGCATCTATTGGGGATTTGAAATTCCTATTTACAAAGATTGTCCATATTCATGAGAACCTTATTCTAGAGCATTATCCAAAAGAAGATATTGACTTTTGGAGTCAAGTGTTTAATCCAGGCTTTAGACTAGAAGGGAGGGGGGGCTTGAGAGAGGGACAACAAAGAGACAACCAAAGAGACAGAGTAGTTACCCAAAGGGTTATCCATCTAGACAAGAGTGTCATCTTGTTGATTTTGTTCCAAGCTGACAGCCTTTAAGGAGGTTTGAAGCTTAGCCAACTCTTGACTGATCACACATAAGTTCACCTAGTCTCCTTCATACTAGTAGTCTCTAACAAATTCCCCAAAGGAAGCTTTACATTGCTCTGCCCATCTATTGAATCTTTCAATTTTACTAAGGGATTCCTTAAAGAGCCATTTATCCTCCCAAAATCTAGCTTGATTGCCACTTCTGATGTGCCATCCTATCCTAGATTCCAGAATTTTTCTACCAGCAAGTTGAACCACGTGGGAGGATAGGAGAATCCAACAGAGCTTTAAGGGACATTCGGTCAGCCATATATTTACTTTTTAAAATATCTTTCCACTCTCCACTAGATGAGAAAGATATCTCCATATTTGTTTGGCTAGAAGAGTCTTATTAATAGTTCTTATTTTTCTAAGACCTAAATCCCCCAATTTTTTTGGTCTGCAAACCAAATCCCACCCTATAAGAGGAATTCTCTTTCTTTCCTCCACTCCAAACCAAAGGAATCTTTTCTAGATATTTTTAATGGCCTCTGCGTATTTAGTAGGGATTTTGAAGAGGCTTAAAGAATAAATTGGGAGGTTTTGAAGAGAAGCTTTACTTGAAGCTGTATTTTTCCAGCTTGGCTCAAAAGAGCTCCTTTCCAACTTTCCAACTTCTTTCTGAACCTGTCAACCAAAGAGCACCAAAAGGAATCCGGGGGTTTTAGGAATAACGGAAGTCCCAGATAAGAAGAAGGTGATGATTCCACCCTGCAATCGGGGATTCTAGCAATCTTGACCTGTCTATGCTTAGGGGTATTGAAGAAAAAGATGGAACTCTTATGTCTATTGACCTTCTTCCCAGTCGCCTACTCATACACAACCAAAGTTTTTTTCAAAGTCTTAGCCTCGTTCACAGAAGATCTTCCCATCAACATAGTTTCATCAACAAACTATTAGTGAGAAAAAATTAGATTCATGGAAGAGGGATTGAGACCAACAAGATACCTTTGTTCGATCAATCTCTTAAGATTCCTTCCCAGACTTTCAACCATTATAGTAAAAAGAATAGTTGAGATAGGGTCCCCCTGTCTTAAAACTCTTGAATTTTGGAAGAATCTAGAGGGAGACCCATTCACAATGATAGAAGTGGAGACAATGGTAACCAACTGATTCACCAGCTGAATGAATTTGCTACTGAAACCAAACCCCCTTAGAATTTTGAATAAGAACTCTCAGTCAACACGATCATACACTTTGGAAATGTCCAGCTTAAGAAGAAACCCTTCAGTTTTAGATTCCACAAGTGAATAAATATTCTCATGGGCTATGACTATAGAGTCTAAGATTTTCCTTCCAGGAACAAAACCATTCTACTAAGGGGAAATCAACGAAGGAAGGATAGAAAGAATCCTTGAAGTTAGCACCTTAGATATGATTTTATAGAGATAAATGCACAAACTAATGGGTCTAAACGCCTCAAACTCCATTGCCCCAAGTTTCTTAGGAATAAGGACCACAAAAGTAGCATTCAGTTCCTTAAGGAGCCTTCTAGAACCAAAGAATTCCTTAACAACATTCACAACATCATTTTCCACAATATCCCAAAACCATTGAAAAAAGAACATAGAAAATCTGCTAGGCCCATAAAATAGTTAATGTTATATAGTTTATGTTGTTTTCCATAAGGCATTGTTGATTGTTGTTCTCTAGCTTAGGCTATATTGTTTCATTTATGTTTTCCATTTTGTGGCGATGGTTGCAAAACAATGAAATAGTTAATGTTATACAGTTTATGTTGTTTTCCATAAGGCGGGGTTGATTTTTGTTCTCTAGCTTAGGTTATATTGTGTCCTTTTCAATAAGGTGTTGTTGAAAAAATACTATATAGTTTGTTGAAACCAATATTTTTTTATTTATGCTTCTCCTTTTGTGGCGATGGTTTTTCATGGGTTAGTTACTGTGAGTTTTTGTGTTTTGTGGGTTTTCCCATCTGGGTCACTATTGATACCAATATTGTTTCATTTATGGCTTATGTTTTGTGGTGATGGTTGCAATGCAATAAAATAGTTAATGTTATGCAATTCATGTTGTTTTTCATAAGGAATTGTTGATTTTTGTTCTCTACCTTAGGCTATATTGTTTCATTTATGGCTTCCTTTTTGTGTCAATGGTTGCAACACAATAAAATAGTTAATGTTATAGAGTTTATGTTGTTTTCCATAGGGCATTGTCAAGTGTTGTTCTCTGGCTTTGGCTATATTGTTTCACATTTGATTCGTAATACAATAGTGAATGTTATAGAGTTTATGTTGTTATCCATAAGGCATTGTTGAGTGTTGGTCTATAGCTTTGGCTATATTGTTTCCTTTTTGGTAAGGTGTTGTTGAAAAAAAGAATTTCCAAGGTTTCCCTTGAAACCATTATTGCTTCATTTAAGGTGTGAGTGTGTATGTTTGTATATGCATTTTCTACAAGTATCTTTGAGGTCATGCGTTTATCTATATATAGATATGTCCATTTTTTAATATCAATATAGTTATTTGCTTCTTGTCTAGTTCGATTGCCACATGCTCTTATATCTCCACAATTGTTGTTCGCTATTTTCAATGTTTATATGTATGTGTGGGTGTGTATGTGTGTATATGGTCATTTTCGATGAGGTGTTATTCAACAAATAATTTTCTAGGTTGCTATCGAAACCATTATTGTTTCATTTAAGGATTCTATTTTTTGGTGATGGTTACAACACTATATAGTTTATATTGTTTCATTTATGGCTTCCATTTTGTGTCAATGGTTGCAATGCAGTAAAATAATTAATGTTATAGAGTTTATGTTGTTTTCCGTAGGGAATTGTTGAGTGTTGTTCTATGGCTTTGGCTATATTGTTTCATATTTGATTCGCAATACAATAGTGAATTTTATAGATTTTATGTTGTTATCCATAAGGAATTGTTGACTGTTGGTCTATAGCTTTGGCTATATTGTTTCCTTTCCGATAAGGTGTTGTTCAAAAAAGAATTTCCTAGGTTGTTGAAACCATTATTGTTTCATTTAAGGTGTGAGTGTGTATGTTTTTATATGCATTTTCTACATGTATCTTTGAGTTCATGTGTTTATCTATATATAGATATGTCCAATTTTTAATATCACTATAGTTATTTGCTTCCTTTCTGGTTCAACTACCACATACTCTTATATCTCCACAATTGTTGTTCGCTATTTTGAATGTATATATATGTGTGTGGGTGTGTATGTGTGTATATGGTCATTTTTGATATGTGTGTATACAACTATTGAAACCATTATTGTTTCATTTAAGGTGTGAGTGTGTATGTGTGTATATGCATTTTCTACATGTATCTTTGAGGTCATGCATTTATCTATATATAGATATGTCTAGTTTTTAATATCAATATAGTTATTTGCTTCCTTTGTGGTTCGATTGCCACATTCTCTTATATCTCCACAATTGTTGTTCGCTATCTTGAATATTTATATGTATGTGTAGGTGTGTATGTGGTGCGGAGCTCTGGCTGTCCTCCACCTTGTTTGGAAAAAAGTTTGGCTTGTACCTGATCTTGGCCAAATCAGGATTTCTTTGTGTTGGTTTTGATCTAGAGAGGTCTTGTTAGTGGGGATGAATTAGTCATTAGGACTAAAACATCTTAGCTAATCAATGTTGGTTGATGTTATTAAATTTTGGCTTTCTTAAACTTTGGACTGCCTAAGTTGCAATATGGGGTAGTAAATGTGGGCCAACCATATTCTTGTTGTTAAAAGATTTTATTGAACAGCTAGGAAGGTATTTTTTATGCAATCAAGGTGTTAGAGGTCCAAGGATTCGGGATGATGGCATAATGGAAATTGTAAACTGTTGTTGTAAAGCTGCATGGCAAGATTCAAGGAATTGCATGCAAACTCGTGGTAGAAATCCCTTGAAATCAGGAGAAACAGTCGAGCAACTGCCCTTGAATGTTGGAAAAAGGAATCCAAAGTGTGTGTGACTCGTAGAGGAGAAGAAGTTAGATTGTAAAAACAAGTTTTGGTGTGAGAAAATAAAGATAGTTAGCAGATTTTGAAAAATTTCTATGTTTTGAAAAACCTCGTGTGTTTTCTGTCAACTATGATATTATGAACTATATGCTCTGATTGGCATTGGAGTAGAGATTATTTAACATGATCTAACATATTTTCCCTTGTAGATAGCTTGTTGATTCAAGATACATGCATGGTAGTTAAGTTTTGTGTTGTCAGGGACAGCTGAAGACTGTATTTCTGTTTCTGCCCGTGTACTTTGAGGAACATAGTTTAGATAAGGCATTGTGTGTATAGATATCTCATTGTTTGAGTTCATTAGGTATATTTAAATAGGAACTTTCTGGTATTCAAGTAGTTTTAGGATTGAGTTGTTGGTTCTTTTCAAAGATTAGGAAGTAGGGACTGTCTCTCTGTTTTGAGTAGTGTAACTTCAAATGGCCCTCCCATAGATACTGTCCCCGGGGATCCCCTGAGATTAGTTGAATATGGGAGAGGATCCATCCTATTGTATATATTTAGAGATAGGAGTGGTGAGGAATCAAGCACTGAGTTTTAATCCCAAACCCTAGGCGAGCTAGGTCTGCCTGGTTAGGGAATTGGGAGTGAAAAACAAAGAACCAAGGCAGGGGAAGGTACATTTGTACGGCCAAAGTACATTACCAGGTGGACTATGCTTAAATACAAGGAAATAAGAGTGATGAAGGACTGAGAAATTCTCTAGAGTGATAAATCAACAAGCAAACAGCAAAACCCTAGAAAATAGGGCAATTAGCCCTCCTCTCCAAGATCTCAGGAGTTAGTTGTACGGAATAGTAGAGGTCTGAAACCCAAATGAAAGATTTAAAGTTGGGAAAAGGGTATCTGGAAATTTCCTTTGTTTGATAGGTTATGTGTCAAGTTGGAGAGCAAAAATCCAAATACCGACTGGTAAGGGCTAGAAGAGTGTTAGGACTGTCCAAGGCAAGTTCACAAAAACGGGTGATTTGAAGTTTGAACCCAAGGCAAGATGCATCCATTTGGAGGTGAAATGCAAGAAACCAGCATCTCTAGCTCCCCTGCAAGAAGTTCAAGTTAGTTGGAGAACAGGGCACTTAGATTCTTCTAAGTCCTAGGAAGAGCACTCAAATTACAAGAGGTGTTGAATCTTCAAGGGTAAAGTACAAGGTAGAAAGCTCTCTGAGAAGAGTTGAAACAGGGAAAGAGTAGTCTTTTAAGCCCAAAAAGGAACCCTTGGTAGCAGGTTCCAAGCAGGAGACAGTGGAAGGTTTCCTAGAAGATAGTACAAGCAACCCTTGAAGTTTTAATACATGGTATGTTGTATATGGTTGTTTTCGATAAGTATGTTGTTCAACAAAGAATTTCCTAGGTTGTTGTTGAGACCATTATTGCTTCATTTAAGGGTTCTATTTTGTGGTGATGGTTGCAACACTATACAGTTTATGTTGTTTTCCATAAGCCATTGTTGATCGTTGTTCTCTAGCTTTGGCTATATTGTTTCATTTTTTATATGCAATTAAATAGTGCATGTTATAGAGTTTATGTTGTTATCCATAAGGCATTGTCAACTATTGTTGTGTAGCTTTGGTTATATTGTTTCATTTTCAATAAGGCATTGATGAAACCAATATTGTTCCATTTATGCTTTATGTGTGGTGTTGATGGTTACAAGGCAATTTAATAGAATATGTTCTCAGGATTGTTTCTTTCCCCCCTTGCATGTGTTTGTTGTTGTGAATTATTTTGTTTTGTGGTTATACCCATCTAATCCACTATTTTTAAAAAAATGTTGTGTTGTGGGCTTGTTCTTTTTTCTTTTGGGCATAGCTTCATTAGAATAAAACCTCTTGTCCACATTTATGCATGAACTAATGAGTTACAAAAATTAATATGTTAATTTTTTTCCATTGTGAATAATTGTGGTGCAAGAACATTTAACATCTGAATGCATCATATGTTTGAATTTAACTTAACTTATTGACTAAGGCATGTCTACGAACTTCAAGATATAATACTATG
This sequence comes from Sequoia sempervirens, assembly GCA_007258455.2. NCBI lineage: Eukaryota > Viridiplantae > Streptophyta > Pinopsida > Cupressales > Cupressaceae > Sequoia > Sequoia sempervirens. The sequence goes on along the minus strand of VDFB02000008.1, from coordinate 355,263,221 downwards.
GTTATGCGCCAATAAACCAAAAATTAATTGGTGATAACTTCATCACAATCAATAACCAGCCAATAATAAATGTGATCCCATATCATGTCTACCTCCAACAAAGTAACAATTTTAAAATGTTCATCAATACCTTCACTATTTATTGATATATGAAGAACGATCTTCTTTCCATAGTCATCAAGAAAAAATATTTCTTCGTTTTGAAGACAACATGGCCTAATGTTCTTTTTTTTTTTTTGATACAAATGTACAAGTTGGAAAAAATCCCACATGCCATAAATTCATCATTTTATAAGGGGAAACCCTCATACATGGGATGTGAGAATATAAAATATAGAAAATCTAGACCTCATTGAGTGCGAATGTTATGTTTACCTATCGAAATAATGTTTCATGATTCATACAATACTTAATTGTCATAACAAGGTGCTAAGGGTCAAAGATTTAATCATGGAATTTGAGAATAAGGACCATAAGGTTCAATCAAAAATATATTATTAGTTTTACTTATAATAATATTTTCATGATTCAATTATTGCACAATACAATGACTCAAAGGTACATACCTATTTCTCTTAAATAGTTTTCTGAGTGCATACAATATCTTGATATAGATCTATGTAGATATATATGTGTTTGTAATGCATTTGTATGTGTGTGTGCATGGATATTTGATAGTTTATATGTATGTGTCAGTGTGTATGTGTGTGTGTGCATTTTCCACATGTATCTATGAGGTGATGTGCTTATCTATATATAAATATGTCTAGTTTTAAATATCAATATAGTTTTTTGCTTCTTGTCTATTCTAATTGCCACATACTTTTATCTCTCCACAATTGTTGTTGGCTATAATGTCGGCGTTCGATAGTTGCACATGGTTAAAATACAAAATGATTCTGTTATAATATTTCCTATTTGATGTTTAATCATGATTGTGGTCTACCGATTGCACAATACTTTTGTGATTTATCTTGAGTCAAGGTTATTAAAATTTGTTGTTGCACATGATTAAAATGTAGAATGTTGTCAAAAAATTTCCATTTGATTTTGTGTATTTAAACTTTTCTTGATGGCTCAATGTAGAGTATTCTCATATATGCCCTTTATAATCTTTTAATGCTACTTAAATGTTCTCTCTATTTCTTTGGCATGTCCATTCATAGAGTCATATTGCATATGAATATCATCTGGTTCTGAGCTATAATGTTTGTTCCCTTGAACCCATACTTATTTCAATCTCATGATTGTGCTTTCAATCTTCTAATGCTGGTTGAATGTTCAATATACTGGTCCTAGCTCTCCATTCACAAATCCATGTCACATATATACATGTATGTAAACGAAGATGCATATAACACACACATATATCTACATTTATACTTGTTGATACATGTAATTACATTTAAAATTATACATACATACACACACACACACACACACACATTCTCACATGCATTCACAAGTATAGGTGTGGATAACTATGTATGTTGTGTAGCTCAAGCTACAACTCAACACTGAACAATGTCTTATTGAAAATAACATAAACTGCTCAATTACTCTACTAAGTTTTGAATGCAACCTATTATTGCAACCATCGCCAATATATGCAGCCCATACATGAAGCAATGTTATCATCACAAGTTGTGCCAAGTGATGTTTATTTCCTCTGCTCACTCAACAAACATATATATCTAGATTTAAACTTATCTATACTTGTTCTTGCATCTATTGACAAGTTTAGCTATGGATATCTATGTATGTTGTTTGTAAAAACACTTGTCATAGTGGTGGCTCACAATCTTCATTACACCTGGAGCTATAGAACAGAAGTTAACAATGCCTTATTGAAAATAACATAAACTGTTTAATTGCTTTGGTAAATTTAGAATGCTAAATACTATTGTGGTTGTATATGTGGATTGCTTTATTGCTTATTGTGGCTGTATATGTGAACTATTTCATTGCTTCTCAACTATTGCCACTACATGGAAATCATAAATGAAATAATATTTTTCAAGCTATTCAACAACAATCAATAATGCATATATATGCACATCTAACATCAAATATATATATATATATATATATATATATATATATATATATATATATCGGTGTAGCTTTTGTTTTATATTTCCATATATATGTATTGCATGCGTTCGATGCATATGTAGGAATCTGTTGCTTCAAAATATATAAACACAAAAAGTATGTGTTTCTTTTGTTGTGTTTCATTTCTCGTTTACTGTGTACAGATATGTATGTATGTGAAATTAGATGTAGAAAACATTCATATATATTGCTTGTCATATTCATTGTTTGGGGAATCTGAAGTTCAATGCACCTTTTTAGTTATTATTTCTTTCAGCCTCAAAAAAGGATTTGTTAGAATGATAGGTTGTATATTAAGTCTAATAAGGAACATTGATTTCACCACTGATTAGAGTGGTGGACGATGTATTTTCTTGCTTAGGGGTTTGGTGAGAGCCCATGAGGCTCAATGACCCAATATGGTAGGGTGGAGAGCATGCCTCATTTTGTTGTGTTCCATTTTATATTTTCTATGTGAAGATTTGTGTGTTTCTGACATTAGATGCAAAAAACATTCATATGATTGAAGTCCACCTATAGATATATGTGTGTTGTTTACATATAACTTTAGATGCATATATATCTATATATATATTCCTTTATAAGCATATATGTAGACTATTTTATTGATTTCCAGCCATTGCCACTACATGGAAATCATAAATGAAATAATATTTTTGGAGCTATTAAACAACAATAAAAAAATGTGTATACATGTGCATTTAACTCTTAATACATATATATCAATGTAGATTTTGTTTTGCAACTGCAAATATATGTATTCCATTCATTGGATGCATATGTAGGAATATGTTGCCTGGAAATATATACAAACAAAAAAGTATGTGTCTCTTTTGTAGTGTTTCACTCTTCTTTTCTTGTGTGTAGATATGTATGTATGTGAAATTAGATGTAGACAAGATTCATAAATACTCCTCCCCATGTTTATTGTTTTTGGAAGATAGTTGTTATTTGTTTCATCCTCAAAGAGGCATCCATACAATAATAGTCTTTTTACTAAGCATAATGAGAAAGATTAGTTTCACCATTGACCATAGTGGTGGGCAATGTATGTTCTTGCTCAAGGGTTTGGTGAGAGCCTATGGGGCTCCATGACCAAATAAGGCAGGGTGGAGAGCAAGCCTTCTTTTGTTGTTGTTCATTTTACTTTCACTATGTGCAGATATGTGCGTATGTGAAATTAGATGCAAACAACATTCATATATACTCTTTCCTATGCTTATTCTTTTCATAAGATAATTACTATTTTTTTTGTAGGCCTATACTTAAACTTCTCCACAAAAAAATATTGCTACCTGGAATGGCTTGGCCCTGTGTCCATTCATCCAAAACTATTGCAACAATTGAAAAAAGAAGGAGTACATTTTTTTGATTGACGGTTGTAGTTTCCCTATTTGAGAGCAACATAGTGCATTTATTGAAATTGTTCTTGTTTGTTGCAGTAATAAAATTGTTTATGTTATTCTCAATAAATAAATTATTGATTGTTGTTTTGTGGCCTCAAAAAACTTATTTGATCTATGGTTTCTATGTAGTGGGAATGGTTGCAAAGTAATCAAATAGTTTGTGTTCTTCTCGATAGGGAATTGTTGGTTGTTTTTTGTATGGCTTCAAGGATAGTTGTTATTTGTCTAGGCCTCAATAAGGATTTCACCAATGTTTCATCTGACACTTAATACACAACCTCCGATTGTAACAAATCCTTATTGAGGTCAAGACAAATAACAACTATCCTTCAAGAAGAACATGGACTAGATTTTATTAGTTTACAAACATTGTCACCATAGAGAAACCATACAACAATTAATGTTGATGCCAGCTGACCAGTATTTAACTTCGTTGGACTTCTCTATCGACACTCCAAATGCTTTTAATTTAAAATTCAAAAAAATCCACCACCTTTTTCCTGACCAGAATCTAGGCGCCAGAAGGGTTAAAAACCAGGAAGGCTAACGAAAATTCCAACCAAAGTTCACACAATAGGGGAAAACTACACAATTGGAGGTTTCCATAATTTTGTCATTTTATTTCTATAGTTTTAATCTTCTTGTGTTGGCTGAGTGTAGAGTATATTGCTGCTACATGTGAGTTCCTAAAGTTAGATCAATGGTGGCATCAATGTTCCATATAACACTTAAAATACACCTTATCATTCCAAGAATGTCCCAATAGAATAAATATAGGGATCACTATGTATCAATTTTGTTTGCATCTACTATAACATACATACATATCTACACATAGGAAAAATACATTTACCATCACTGCAATCAATGGTGTCATCAAACAAAAAATCACAATAACAAATCCATGCAAAAATATAGTCTTTTCTCAACAATACCTTATCAAAAATGAAACAATATAGCCTTTTCAACAATACATTATCAAAAATGAAACAATATACCCTAAGCTAGAGAACAAAAATCAATAATGCCTTATGGAATCAATATTGTTTGCATCTACTATGACATACATAAATATTTGCACATAGGGGACATACATTGTCCATCACTCCGATCAATTGTGCCATTACCAAGACTTTTCTATTGCTTTTAGAATCATTTCTCTGTGCAAAAAACACAAAATAACCTCCAACCACCTTCATGGAAACTTCACAACGGATGATTGAACTTGCACGTTTACAGAAGCTTTCCTTCCTGGCATCAACATTAATTGTTGTATGGTTTATGTGTAGTGGCGATGGTTGTAATAACACCTTCCATTTAAAACCTTAGAAGAGGTAGCAAAAGTCTTCACAATTTTCAATAAGACATTGTTGGGCATTCTTTTGTGGCTTTACCTATTGTTAAAGCTGTGAGCTAGGATTGCAAGCTTCTCTAAAGGTTGAAGTTTGATTTCCCTATTCAACACATGTATCAGTATGTATGTATATCTATATGTTTCCATTCATCTATATATGTATATTGTCTACATATAATGCCACGTACATACATTTCTACACATACTTTTTAAGTTTGTATATTTCCAAGTAGAAAATTCCTACATATGCATCCAATGCATGATGTCAATTGCCAGGGCTTGGCTATTATTCCTTTCAACCTCAAAAAGGAGTTGTTAAAATGATCTAGGCTCTATATTAGGTGTAATAAGCAACATTGGTTTCACCATTGATCATAGTGGTGGAAAATGTATGTTCTTGCTCGGGGGTTTGGTAAGAGCCCAGAAGGCTACATGACCCAATATGGTAGGGTGGAGAGAAAACCTTCTTTTGGTGTGTTTCATACTATTTTTCGTATGTACAATTATGTATGTTTGTGACATTAGATGAACATAACATTTGTATGTATGGTAGGTTGTATATTAAGTGTAATATTAAACATTAATCTTTGTATTTATTAGAGTGGTAGATAGTATACCTATTCTCTATGTGTAATTCCACATAAATACATTCCCACACATTCTTTTTGTGTGTGTATATATATACGCAATAGATTCCTACAAATGCATCCAGGGCATGCAATGCCTACATATGTTCTTGCAAAACAAAATTTTTATTGATATATAGGTATTTGAAGTTAGATACACCTTTTAAGTTATTATTTCTTGCAACCTCAGAAAAGAGTTGTTAGAATGATAGGTTGTATATTAAGTGTAATAAGAAACATTGGTTTCACCATCGATCAAAGTTGTGGATAATGTATGTTCTTGCTCAGGGGTTTGGTGAGAGCCCATGGGGCTCCATGACCCAATATGGTAAGGTGGAGAGTAGGCCTTCTTTTGTTGTGTTTCATTTTATATTTCCTATCTGCTCTTTAGTTGCATTGTTTCTCTTTAAGTTGGTGTTTGCAAGCACTTTATTGTCTTCATCATAATATATGCATATGTATATGTATATGTATATGTATATATGCATATGCAATCAAAAAAGTGAAGTTCTTTTAGATGGAGGGTGGAATGAAGGAAGGAACGATGCATAAGAATAAATAGCAGCAGTGTTACACTCTCCTTTAAAAAAATCATCATACCTTCCCTTCATTACATTCTTCATAAAAAACGTATTGCATATGTATATATGTATGTTTTGGTTGTTCTCCATAAGGCACTGTGGAAAAAAGAATTTGTGCACATGCACCTTTTTTTCTTCCTTTTTCTTTGCACATGGTTTTATATTTCCAAGCAGCAAATTCCTACATATGCATCTAATGCATGATGCTAGTTTCCAAGGCTTGGCTATTATTCCTTTCAGCCTCAAAAATGAAGTGTTAGAGTGATACACTCTTTATTATGGTATGTGCAGGATCATGATGGGCCAAAAGGTGGCAATATGATGGGTATTTGTAAAGTATGTGGCAGATGACTTTTTTTAACTCAAAATTGATGAAATGAAAAGGGTTTTTAAAGAAGATTCTCAACTTTCCGTCGAAAAAAATGCCCAGTGAACTTTCCACCAATGTAAATTATGCTTTAATTTGAATTTAATAAATAATTATTATTCATTTTATATTTGAATTATGACTAAAGTCCTAATTGATAGGTGGGGTATGTGAGGATCATCATGGAAAAGATGGGCCCTTAAGTGGCAATAAATTCAGAAAAATCAAAGTTAGGAAACTTGACGTAAAAATTTGAATAAGTTATCTATATTATTTCAAAAATATGTAAGAATAGAATCTGTAGAAAATTGAATGTAGTTTCTAAACTACTAGGTTTGTTTAAAAACAATAAAAATCTATTTGGTGAAAATTTGAAATTTCAATGCAGTGGTACTTAAATTTAAGGGGAAAAATAAGAAGTAGGTGTCTGTCTGACCACCCTAACCACAATAAAATGATAATATTTTTTATAAGATTTTAGATATAAGTAGAGGACTCATGCCCCAATGTGATGCATATTTTTTGTAATTTTTTTCCAAGTAAATAATTAATTATGAATATTTTATTGAAAATTTTAAAAAAATATAAAAACTGGTATGTCTAACCACCTTAACTTGGTCAAAACTTCATGAAATTTTTTTTTTAATCCTATAATATGCAAAGCATGGAATATGACGCATGTTTTGGATTCAAAAAATGTGATACGTTTGAAAGATATAGATGTTTTTCAATCAGCCCGTCAATCAAGACTTTGAGTCGTAATTTGAATAGAAATGAATAATAATTACTTATTAAATTCAAAGTAAAGAATAATTTATATCGATGAAAGCTGAGAATCTCCTTTAAAAACCCTTTTCATTTCATCAATTTTGGGTAAAAAAAATGTCGTCAGCCACATACCCATCATATTCCACTTTTTGGCCCATTATGATCTTGCACATACCAGGCTGATTGAAAAACATCTATAGCTTTCAAACTATATCACATTTTTGAATCCAAAACATGTGCCACATTCTATGTTGTATACCATAGGATTTTAAAAGAAAATTGAGTTTCATGAAGCTTTGACCAAGTTAAGGTGGTCGACATACGAGTTTTATATTTTTCAAAAGTTGTAATAAAAAATCATAATTAATTATTTACTTGGAAAAATTAAAAAAATATACATCACATCAAGCATGAGTCCTCTACTTATATCTAAAATATTATAAAAAAATATTATCATTGTATTGTGGTTAGGGTGGTCAGATAGACACCTACTTCTTATTTTTTCCCTGAAATTTAAGTACTACTGCATTGAAATTTCAAATTTTCACCAAATAGATTTTATTTTTGAAAAAATAAACCTAGTAGTTTAGAAACTAAATTCAATTTTCTACAGATTCTATTCTTACATATTTTTGAAATAATATAGATAACTTATTCAATTTTTTATGTCAAGTTGCCTAACTCTGATTTTTTAGATTTTTTTGCCACTCAAGAGCCTATTTTTTCCATTATGATCCTGCACATACCCATTAGGTGTAATAAGAAACACTGGTTTCACCATTGATCATAGTGGTGGACAATGAATGTTCTTTCTTGTGGGTTTGGTGAGAGCTGATGAGGCTCGACCATGACCCAATATGGTAGGGTGGAGAATAGGCCTTTTTTTGGTGTGTTTCATATTATTTTCTAAATGTGTAGTTTTGTATGTTTGTGAGATTAGATGCACATAACATTCATATGTATGGTAGTTTTTATATTAAGTGTAATATTAAACATTTATCTTTGTATTTATTAGAGTGGCTCTATATATAATTCCACATACATGCATTCCCACACATTCTTTTTGTGTTTATATATATCTATGTAATAGATTCCTACAAATGCATCCAAGGCATGCAATGCCTACATATGTTCTTGCAAAACAAAATGTGCACTGAAATATAGGTATTTGAAGTTAGATGCATCTTTTTGGTTATTATTTATTTTAGGCTCAAAAAGGAGTTGTTAGAATGATAGGTTGTATATTAAGTGTAATAAGAGACATTGGTTTCACCATTGATCGAAGTGGTGGAAAATGTATGTTCTTGCTCCAGGGTTTGGTGAGAGCCCATGGGACTCCATGACCCAATAAAGTAGGGTGGAGAGAAGGTCTTCTTTTGTTGTGTTTCATTTTATATTTCCTATTTATGATTTTAGCTGCACTATTGCTCTTTAAGTTGGTGTTTGCAAGCACTTTATTGTCTTAATCATAATATATGCATATGTATATGTATATGTATATATGCATATCCAACCAAAAAAGTGATTTTATTTTAGATGGAGACTGGAATGAAGGAAGGGACAATGCATAAGCATAAGCAGCAATGGCATTACACTCTCCTTCAATAAATGCATCGTACCTTCCCTGCATTGTAGTCTCCATTGAAAATGCATTGCATATCCATAGATACATTTACATATACATATGCATATATGTATGCTTTGGTTATTCTCCATAAGACACTATTGAAATGAGAATTTGTGCGCGTGTAGGTTTTTTTTTTCACATGGTTTTGTTACTGTGGATTCTTCTATTTTGTGGGTTTTCCATCTGAGACACTATTGAAACTAGTATTGTTTCATTTATGGCTTCCATTTTTTGTCAATGGTTGCAACGCAATAAATTAGTTAATGTTATAGAGTTTATGTTGTTTTCCATAGGGCATTGTTGAGTGTTGTTCTCTAGCTTTGGCTATATTGTTTCATATTCGATTGGCTTGACCTCTTAGTTATGCCATTGTTCTTTAAGTTGGTGTTTACAAGAATTTTATTATTTTCCTCATATTATGGTTGTAGGCTCCTCAGCCTTGTTCAAGATCTAGCCCTATATCAAGTGTGGACCGAAAAAAGGAAACAAACACCATAGAAACCAACTCTATTATGTGTGGAATATAGACCAAATTTTTGCAAGTCATCGAGCCAAATACTTGCAGCAAAGAGACATTGTAGTTCACCCTTGCTTGACCGTACCTGATCAAACAGATGCACCACAGTTGTTGTTGAGCTCATTGCAAGAACATGCTCGCTTCTATAGTCTCACACCCCCATCCCTTGCCAACTTCCACACAACCTTCCCACTGAAGGTGCCTCAACAATGGGTGATTGTAGACCTCAACAACTCCTTGTCAAGCATGGCTTGCAATCCACGTCGTCAGCCCACCATCGCTTTAGCAGCATGTTTGGAGATTCTTTTTTCATTGCAATGTAGTCCTTTTATCAGCACATTGGTTCTTTGTCTAATTTGAAAGTTTGTAGTGTTTGCATGGAAAGCTACACTGGCATGAAAGTGGGAGCATCCAACGTGGGTGTCATTTTCCTACATTGTGCTTCTAAAAAGGGCATCTATAGATTCAGTTTAGAGAACAAGATGGATCCAAGAACACAACCTCTTGTCCTTGCAAAGCTTACTCAGGTTGAATAAATTCTTATAACTAGAGTTGCTTTAGTTTTTCAAGTGACCTATGCTAGAGGAGGCCAATAAAAATATAGTGGTCATACTATAAGCTTCCCTCAAGACATCACAGACATTGCAACTTTGTTACCATGTCACCTACATGATCTTGAAGTGGTGATTGTTCAAAAACTAGCATTCATGGGATGAACTATGATTGCTATGTTGAAAAATATAATGCCACTGCTGTATTAATATACAAAATTGAGAATTATCCATACTATAGTGATGTTGCAATTGATTGTGATGCTTTAAATTTGTTGCCTACTACAAGTACTGACATATCTGATCTTTTGCACATAATGAAAGAACTAGTACATAACATAGTTGACCCAGTGGAAACTTTGAAAAGTGTTGTTGATGAGGAAGCTGAGCTTGAGGACTCATCATCATTTATTCAATTGATGCCCAACCCTCCCTAGGAATTGCAGGAAATTAGAGATTCCTTGTAGATTGAAGATATTAGTCAAGATATTTTTCCTTGGCCTGAGATAAATTCTAACCCTATCAATGAATACAATACAAAAGGGTTATTAAGCATGGATTTTCCAACATTGTTCCCCACTAGAAGAGTGATGCCCCTACAATCAAGAAGCATACAGATTCACTTACATGAATATGCATTGAACTTGATGAGACACTATGATAATAGATTTGGGAGGCATGCCAGATTTAGATATTAAATTTATAATTTGATAATGAGACATTGAAGCCAACAATCAACTTCTGTTTTCATGAAAACAAACTTGGAAGAAAGGATCCCAAAGTCTATTGTTGGTTTGTGACAATTGCTTCGAGATGCACCAGACACCCAGATAGCAAACTAACTTGTTCACTTTGGTGCATCTTTTTGAGGGACGCGCTCATATTGGGGCAAGTTTCGGCAAGAGCTCGTGACAATGATCCACCAACTTGGCACACCGACCCTCTTCTTCACTCTAAGCTCTACAGACACAAAATGGCCTGATTTGCACAAGGTAATTGATCCTTGTGCCCAGCTACATATGTCATACTCTAGAAGATGCTTCATAGACAATGTCATCCATACCCCGCACATAACAACCTTGTACATGCACTTGCGGTTCACCATTTTATGTGAAGAGGTTATTGAGAGGCTTTTCCATACAAAGGATTACTGGTACATACATATGAGTGGAAAAAACATGGATCGATACATGTCCATGGTTTCTTGTGGCTTCTAGGTGCCCCAAATATGGACATGCTTGATTGGTCCAACCCACGTGAGCTTCAGCAGGCAAAAAACTTCTTTGATTGCTATGTTTTAGCATGGAATCCTCGTTCTCTAGAGCAACTAATATCAAGAGTCCACCACTCTTCTTTGGAGAACCTATGTTTTCTTGATAGTCTGCAAATTTCTTGTATGGATCCAATGGCGGATTACGAACAACTATTGAACACGGTGCAAAGGCATACCAAATGTTCTTAGTACACTTGCTTAGGAAAAAAGGCCACCAATTACAATGTTGCTATAAAGCTCCGCGGAATGCACAACCATCATCAACATTGGTAATTGACAGTGAATTGGACAAATCCTATAAGCCAACTAGAAATGTTGAGCATGTTAATATCCACAACCCTGAGATGCTTGCAATCTGGTGAGAAAATTTTGATTGTTAGCCAATCTTGTCAAGACAAATTGTGCTAAACTACATTTCCAAATATGCATTAAATTTTGAAAAAAATTCTAAAATCTATATTGATATCTTGCAGAGGCTTGCAAATACAAATTCATCTAGGGATAAAGCGTTGCTGGCCTATCAAAAATTCATGATGAACTTGGTTGCAGACATGACATTGGTGCACAAGAAACATGACATATGCTGCAAAATTTCCCCCTTGTCATCTAAAGTTGACATTTCTTGTCTTTGAACATGAGTAGGAAAAAATTCCACCATTTGAAAATAGTTGATAATGGTGATGAGATTGGAAGTGGTTATATTCATTGTTACATGTAAAGACAAGCTAAAATGGAAATTATATCCCTTATTCAATCAACACAATTGTATACATATCAAAAAAATCACAAAGGTGGGGGTTCGCATTTGTGACCACACCCTGCTATCATCATTATTTACCTGCTATTCTAGTCTACCCCCCTAGAGCATAGTGATACCTTTGAAACATTTTGTTGGTTGAAATTGCTACTATACAAGCCTTTCCAAAATGTCAAAGTAGACATAGGCCTCACTAGAGATAGTGTAACAAAGAATTGGAGGCTATTTCATGTTGCTAGCTATCACCCTTGGCATGTTAATAGAGTTATGGGTATGTGTAGGATCATGATGTGCCAAAAAGTGGTGATATGATGGGTATGTGTAGGGTATGTGGCTGACGACTTTTTTTAATCCAAAATTAATTAAACAAAAAGAGTTTTTAAAGGACATTCTTAGCTTTCCACCAATATAAATTATGTTATACTTAGAATTTAATAAATAATAATTATTCATTTTCTATTAGAATTACGACTAAAGTCATGATTGATAGGATGATTAAAAACATCTATAGCTTTCAAATGGTGTCACATTTTTTGAATCCAAAACATGCATCACATTCTATTCTTTGATTATTATAGGATTAAAAAAAGTGAATTTCATGAAGTTTTGACCAATTTAAGGTGGTTAGGCATACAAGTTTTTATATTTTTTAAAATTTGTAATAAAAAATTCATAGTTAATTATTTACTTGGAAAAAAATTACAAAAAAATATGCACCACATCGGGACATGAGTCCTCTACTTATATGTAAAATATTATAAAAAAATATTATCATTTTATTGTGGTTAGGGTGGTTAGACAGACACCTACTTCTTATTTTTTCCCTAAAATTTAAGTACTATTGCATTGAAATTTCAAATTTTCGCCAAATAGATATATTTAAAAAAAATAAACCTAGTAGTTTAGAAACTACATTCAATTTACTACAGATTCTATTCTTACATATTTTTGAAATAATATAGATAACTTATTCAAAATTTTACGTCAAGTTTCCTAACTCTGATTTTTTTGAATTTTTCGCCACTTAAGGGCCTATTTTTTCTATGATGATCCTACACATACCCTTATTGCTCCCCCCACTAGTGAAGAGGAAGGTAATAGTGATACCGACAACACCCAATCTTTTCCTTCCATAGATGAATACGAATGGGAGTTGCTTTCTTGTCTTGGTACTGCAAACAATGTTTTCTTTGACCATCTGCAACTATTGGGTAGATGTGAATTTGATTTAAATAACATGTGGGGGGGGCACACCATGTTCCTAAGAATCTGAATAATTTTGTTGTAGAGTTCATCTCAACAAGTAAATTGCATACAACTGACGATACTCTTTTCCCACTGGTTGCACAGGTACACTTTGTCATCAACTATCTCCTAAACAAAATCTTGCTCTAAATATCATTAAACAACACCATCTTGGCCCATCTTCATCATCACCATTGCATATGATTATTGAAGGTACTTCTAATACAGGTAAGTTGTTTCTTATAGACAACATTCTAAGAACACTAAATATATTGCCAAATCAGAGAATGAATCCTTTGCTTGCTTCGGCGCCAACGGAGGTGGCCACTTACAATATGCGTGCCTCTACAATGAATACAACTCTTCTGATACCAATTAGAGATATGAATCTATTAAAAGGACATCCATTGACCATATTTCAAGAGGAATTCAAACATATCAAGTATATCTTAATTGATGAAATGAGTTTCTTGGGGCCCAAGTTGTTACTCAAAATAGATAGCTAATTGCAGCAATCATTTCCTGGCACACATATGCAACCATTTGTTGGTTCCTCTATTATACTTGTGGGTGATCTAGGAAAGTTGCCACCTATTTTGGATAGGCCTATCCATGCTTCTCGCTCCACAACCTTGGCTCTTTGGCACACTTTTAATGTTGTTGTCACGCTCGACACAGTCTTCCGCCAACATGGACAATTCGATACATAACAATTCCATAGACTCCTTTTGAATATTAGAAATTGTTAGGCATCTTAGGCTAATTGGAAAACTCTTATGAATCGAAAAAATTCCATGGTTTTAGCTAAGAAAAACCAAGATTTTTATGTAGTTATTGACTTATTCCCAACAAATAGGCTAGTTGCCTTGCACAATAGAAAAATGCTTCACCAAATAAATATTCCCATTTCAATTAGTATTGCTAAAACTACTCAGCAAAACACACTTGATTGTGGCGATGATGAGCAACTTCAAGTAGAGCTCTTACTTGTAATTGGCGAATAAGTAATGTTAGTTACAACAAATATTTGGGTGGTAGCTGGCTTGGTTAATGGATCATTGGGTTTTGTGAAGTCTATCGTATATGCTAGGGGTGCTAAACCACCTCAACTACCTGAATATTTTGTTGTCCACTTCCCAAACTACATTGGCCTAGCATGGGATCGAGAAAACCCAAAATCCATCCCCATTCCCCCGATCACACAGGGCCCAGCTAAAGACAACTCCCCTTGATAATAGATTGGGAAATAACAATACATAAATCTCAAGGTTGGACACTGAAGAGAGATACAATACATATTGGAACTAAAGAAAGACAAGGACTAACATTCATAGCTCTTTCCCATGTAAAATCAATAACAAGAATACATATAGTTCTACCTTTCTCTTTTGACAAATACTCCTAATTACATTCCAACAAATACAGTGCACTTTGAATCAAAGAAGAGGATCGCCTCCAACAATTATGTGCATTTCCATCATGATGAAATGTTTCTATTCTTTACAGTAACTATACCTCTTCTCCTTTCCCTCTTCATTTCAATGCATTTAGAATTCCCATCATTTCTAATTTTACTTCCTTGTTGTTCCCTCCATAGTGTAGTTACAATGACTCTGCCAAGCTAGCCAGATTTTTCCTTCTATGGTGATTACTAAGAGAAGTTGCTATTCAATTCTTGCATTATGCTTCTCGTATCCTCCAATGACAAACCTAGATTCCTTCCTCTTGTTTGGTTGACCAAATAACATTTATATTTATTTTTTCTCTAAATACCTTCCTCTTCTTTGGCAAATGATCCTACTACCAGTGCTCTCACCTTCGAACCATTTGTGTCTAACTATATCATATTCTAACCAATTTAGATTGCAAAAATTCTCAGTTGTAACTGCAGATTTTGACAATGCTTAGTAGCTTCTCAATCACAAGTTTTGCATGGTGTACGAGTTGCAACTACATTCTATTTATATACAAGGTAAGGCTATATCTCCTTTATTCTATCTCTTATTTCACAACTGCATCTCAAATTCTTTATCACAAATGATACAACTGTATATACTTTTAAAAACAAATAACATTGATTTCAATTGAACAAAATTCTTAGGTGCCAAAACAAAATTATATGGGAGTTATAATTGTAAACATACTATATCCCGCTCTCTACACAAGGTATGCCTGCATCTTGTCTATGTGATCTCTTCTATTGCAAATGCATCACATATTATTTGTTATAAACTATAGAACTATTTATATATCCTAATTTAGATATTGTCTACCAATGAAACATGTTAATCGCACTAAACTTCACATTTTCCTTTGATTTTTGCAAAAAATACTCAAGACAAACAATCCTGTTTCACATAAGATAGTAATGTCTTAGTTAGTGATCTTTCATCTCAGCTTATATTCATGAGTTATGTGGATATTTTCACGTGGAATTAGATCTTCTATGAAGTCAACCTTGCCACAAGGCTTTTAGCCCAACTCTATCAACTAGTCTTATTTTTGGTTTTCAAGAGTCCCAACATTGATAATGGTTTGACTTTCTATTATGATCCTAAAATTGTTGAGTTTTCAAATCGCATAATGGGGATTTTGAGGAAGTAATGTCTTATAAATGACCTTTGAGAATAATCAGTGACTACAAAATCAGTCAAAATGGTTAGAAATAAAATAAAAATATATAGTTTAATTTTTTTTTATCAATCTTCAATAGAATTCTCTGAATGCAATTATCTCTTTATTCTTAAGATTGTGCATGAATTATGTAAATACACTTATTTGAAATTTTAATTATATTCTAAGCTTTCACATAATTGTATTATCCTTTTGAGATAATGTATATCTATCTCAATCTCATATATGCTCTGTTGTCTTAGCGTAATGGTATCATAAAAAGGTTATTAATGATTCCATGAGGATTTTTACATGTGGTCACTTGATCTCTCTCAAGCGTTACTATGCATGTCTATTACATGTACCTTCTTGTGCTTGGCTGTAGACTGCCTTTGATTAGCTTATAGTCTATTTTCTTGCAAAACAACCAAACAAGAACATACATTGTCCATTGTTGCAATCAATGGTGGCATCAATGTTCCATATAACACTTGAATAAAGTTTTCACATGGGTTTTTTACTATGAATTTTTGTGTTTTGTGGGATTTTCCATCTAGTTCGCTATTGAAACCAATATTATTTGATTTATGACTTCCATTTTTTGGCTATGGTTGCAACACAATAAAATAGTTAATGTTATACAATTTATGTTGATTTGTATAAGCCATTGTTCATTGTTATTCTCTAGCTTAGGCTATATTGTTTCAATTTTCATTAACATGCTATTGAGAAAAGACTTTATTTTTGCATGGGTTTGTTACTGTGAATTTTTGTGTTTTGTTCCATCTGGGTAACTGTTGAAACCAATATTGTTTGATTTATGGCTTTCATTTTGTGGCTATGGTTGTAACACAAAAAAATAGTTAATGTTATACAATTTATGTTGATTTCCATAAGACATTTTTCAATGTTGTTCTCTAGCTTAGGCTATATTGTTTCTTTTCCAACATCGTACTATTGAAAAGGATATATTGTTTAAATTTTCGTTAACGTTTTGTTGAGAAAAGACTATTTTTGCATAGGTTTTTTACTGAATTTTTTGTGTTTTGTGGGTTTTTTCCATCTGGGTCATTGTTCAAACCAATATTGTTTGATTTATAGATTTTGTTTTGTGGCTATGCTTGCAATGCAATAAAATAGTTAATGTTATACAATTTATTTTTATTTTCATAAGGAATTGTTGATTGTTGCTCTCTAGCTTAGGCTATATTGTTTCATTTTCGATAAGATGTTGAAAAGGCTAAATTTTTTTTGACGAGGGTGCTAACCGGAGACACAAAATATCACACACTAAAACTAGAGAATATTATTGTATTCAGAATAATGAAATGCTTACATGTAGAGGATCCCTAATCCTCAAGTTTTGCAATATATTCCCTTACAGAAAATTACAGAACTTCCCTTCTCTTAGTATGCACTCTTTTCCCCCAAAAAGCATACCCAAAAATTAGAAACTAGCCCATAAATAACTCCTTTTTCAGTTTGGAGCCAAAAACAACATTCAAATTATGAGTTTTAGCAGCTTGGTGCCAAAAATTACAATTTGAAATTCAAATTTTAAAACCACATTCAAAAATTAGCACATTTTTAAAAATGCTCCAACTTTCGGAAGCCATAACTTTTGACCTGGGACTCCATTTGACGAACTGTTTGAACCATTGGAAAGGTCTTGGAGTGAAGAATTGATAAGAACTAGCTCTATTGGTTCTAATGATTTTTGGGCTCGTACAAGACCATTTAGTTCCTCAAACTAGACTCAAAAGATTTTTTAGGGAAAAAAGTTGAAACTGAAACTTGAATAAATTTCAAACTAGGAATGATCTTGACCTCATTCTTTTTCCAAAGTGCTTATTTTTCTGTCATGAAGCTTCCCATAAATTTTTGCCTCCTCATGCCTTCAAATTCAAAACTGCTAAAAATAGAAATTGACTTGAAAAAGCAAAAACACAATTCTAAAAGTTGGGAACTCTTATTCGACGAAAAGGGTATCTAGAAATTTAAAAACATATACAAAAAGCTAACAAAAAGGAAACATAAAGGAAAACATATTTTTGGGTGATGTAGGATTGTCCTTACACCACTCCAAATGCTCTTGCATCAGTTTCAATCTTTGATAAGGTGTTGTTCAGAAAAGACTATATTGTTTGTTAAAACCAATATTGATACATTTATGGTTCTTATTTTTTGGTAATGGTTTTTCATGGGTTTGTTAGTGTGAATTTTTTTGTTTTGTGGGTTTTTCCATCTTGATCAATGGTCGCATCAATGTTCCATATAACACATATGGATCAGTATGTATCAATCATGTTTGCATCTACTATGACATACATATCTACACATAGGTTGAATTATACATTGTTCATCACTTCGAACAATTGTGGCATCAATGTTGCATATAACACTCAAAATACAGCTTATCATTCTAAGAATGTGTCAGTATGTAACAATGTTGTTTGCATCTACTATGACATACATCCAAATCTACACATGGCATTGTAAGTCACTGCGATAAATGGTGACATCAATGTTCTATACAACACAAAATACAACTTATCATTCCCTTGTGTAGATATCTATGTATCCTATTCTTAATTACTTCTATGTGTACACATCCCTGCCATTTGGACTTCCACTCTACCTAGCAGCTCAGCGTTGCATGTCACTACACACAAGTGCTAGTATCTTATACAATTTCTTAGGACTAAATATTTCCTTCTTTGAGACTATGGAAAGCCAAATTTAACATTGAGCTAGTTTCAATCTCTCACTTAATTACTTTCCAAGATATCATTGAAAACACTAATCCCCTTACTATTTTAGTTTTTTACCAAACACCATTGAAGGAGACTAAGAGCCTTATTGTTCCAATGTAGACTCCACCATATGGATTTTAAACTACAAAATTTATCACAAAATTCAAATGGTAGTACTTGAAATTTGACAAAATTTCTCACCACCACTGTTCTTAGGGCTAATTTTAAGAAAAATAAATCCATCAACCCATAGGGGGTTCTCATAAATTTTTGTATTGAAGCTTATATCAATAATGAAGTGTATGATAGGTTTTCTTTAGGACTAAATATTTCCTTCTTTGAGACTATGGCAAGCCAAATTTAATATTGAGCTAGTGTCAATCTCCCACTTGGTCACTTTCTGATATATCATTGGAAACACTAATCCCCTTACTATTTTAGTTTTTTACCAAACACCCTTGAAGGAGACTAAGAGCCTTATTGTTCCAATGTAGACTCCACCATATGGATTTTAAACTAAAAAATTTAAATTACAAAATTCAATTGGTAGTACAACATTTGAAAAAAATTATCACTGCTACCGAAGCTTTCCATAAACTCCTAAACACATTATAGCCAAAGGAGAAGAAAAAAAATACCAAATAAGATATCTTGTGGGTGAATCCTTTCACTAACTAACTTATTTGTAACAACCATTTTGAATGTTATTTCTAACAAACAGCTTCCAAGGTTCCTCTACATTGAAGTACTTAATTATCCATTTTGATGCAAGATTTATCCCTTATATCTTTAAGTCCCTTTTTAACCTAAACCACCTTTATCTCTATCCAAACAACACCATTTCCATTTGAAAACTATCATATTTTTATTACCTTTTCCATCAAACTAGAGGAGCTTCTTATAACCTTTTTAATATTATTGATTTTTTAACTATTGAAAGACCAAATTAAGTCATAATATATATACTATAGCAGGGTATAATCTTCTAATAGATTTGGAACCTACCAACCATTGATAGGTAATTCTTGTTCCATTTAGAGAGTTTTTTATGAATCCATTCCCACATGCCTTTTACAAACAGATTAATAGAGAGGGGGATTCTAAGATATCTCACTTGTTTGTTAGGTCCCCCAATATAAAATACCCTATGTTAGTAGGTCAAGGACCATAATAGATATTACCACAGGGTACTACAAAAGGTCCACAAAGGATAGAAAATACATTAGTCATAACTAGGAGACATGTTCCTTCATGGGAATGTACATATATATAATGTAAATCATATGGACAGAGGTATACAAATATGTATAAGGAATTATATATATATATATGTATGATGTATGTATGTATATATGTATGTATATATATATATATGTATACATATATGTATATAGATATATACATGTATACATTTATACATATATGTATATAGATATATACATGTATACATTTATACATATATGTATATGTATAAACATATATATATATACATATATATACATGCATGTATATATATACGTATATGTATATACATGTATATATATATATATACATATATACAAATACACAAATATATATATATATGTATATAAATATATGTATATATATGTGTGTGTGTGTATACATGTATATACATGCGTATATATATGTATATATATACACATATATACACATGTATATATATATGGGCGGGTGCATGAAGTTGGGTAGCAATTTTGTGGCCACATTTAAAAAAAAAATTGAAAACTCATAGCACGAGTGCATTATAACACGCTCATGTTATTGCACATTAAAAGGAAAAAAAGAAAAGTGAAAGTCATCATTTTCACTTCAACTATTGTTTTCTTCTACCTATGGCCAAAATCCCCAACTTTCATGCTCGCATTCTAGGAGGAGGTATTGTGCAAAAATATTCAACAACAATTGCTATTTCTTTGCAAGGATGACACCACAACAACGAAGAGGTGGAAGAGGTAAGTATTGTTTGTTGTTTTTTTTGAATTTCTTACTTTTAGGTTGATTTTCTTAGTTTTAGTTTATATTTGATATATTTTTTTTTGAATTTGTAGGAGATGCAAATTAACTTGCAAACCCTCAAAATCCTCAACAAGAAAATCAACCTTAACAACAACCTCCTCCACCAATCACTCAGCACCCTCCTAACACTCAACAAAATTTAATGAGTGAAATTGAGAACAAAGAAAAAACAAATTGAGGATTTAATTAGTAGGTTGAGTGATCCAAATGGTTCAACCATAGAAGGAATGACCCTAGAAAATTCATTGAAAGATATGTTAAAAAATGTAGATTCAATTAGCAAAAAAATAACTAGATGGCAAGATAGGAGGCATGTGACTAGGGCATATTAT
Source organism: Sequoia sempervirens (assembly GCA_007258455.2). Taxonomy (NCBI): domain Eukaryota; kingdom Viridiplantae; phylum Streptophyta; class Pinopsida; order Cupressales; family Cupressaceae; genus Sequoia; species Sequoia sempervirens. The sequence goes on along the minus strand of VDFB02000008.1, from coordinate 355,242,299 downwards.
GCAGATAAACTATTATATAAACAAGTAAAGGATTTAAAAATTACAAAAGGTGATTTGTGCTTATTATTCATTGATCCACGCACAAATCAAAATCTTAGCCTCAATGCAAAGGTGTTTCCTATTCATTGGTGCCACCACGAAGAGATTAGGAACCATTTTTATGATAGGTTGTACATGGTCTTTGATGACCAACCGTGCAAAAATTGTGAAGTGCCCCATTATTTTCTTAGGAAACTATACAATGAGTTCATATTGAACAAAATCCCAAATTATTTTGATATGAGGGACTTCCAAGGGAGAGGTGGGGGGTCGAATCAGGATAGGCCCAATGCACAATCAGATCCTACGTGGCAAGGGAGATGAGCTCTCGCTAGGCCGCCTTGTGAGCACATTGTTATGCCTATCGTCGTGAAGGAGAGTGTTGATGTAGAGACATTGCAGGAAATCAACACTTTGACCTAGAGCATCATCCATCATACTAGCCCTATTCTACAATGCCATCTAGGGGAGTCTTCGAGTGGTGGCCTTCAAACCCATGTGTGTCAATCTTGTGGGGTGACTTGTTCATATGACCCCACCGACACTCATGAGGCTATTACGTAGGATCCGTATACAACTATGGAGATGGAGAGGGTGGCTGAAATTTTGCATGATGCATATGGGATTGATACTCAGGTAAAAGTTAGCATGTTCATTGAATTTAATTTATTAAATTTTGATTTTGAAATGCAAGATTAACTAATTTAGTTTTATTATTTTAATAAAATTGTAGGGTCACAATGTTGAGACTGGATACAATGGCCAGCCCTCCACCTACTTACTTCTGTAGTACACCTATTGGTGGGGTATGTAACTAGTAAAAAATTATAAATTTATTACATGTTAATAGCATTGTTTTACAAATGGTATTTAATATGTGATTTTGGATGTTGAACAGGTTAATATTGGAGGTTTTGAGGGAACACCTCCCAGTGCTAATGGATTTACTCAAACCTACATGCAGGTAATATAATAAAGAGTTTAACTAATGAATTGTACTTAATAGATTTGTGTAGTTTATATTCATATCGCTGGTTACGTTGCATTGCACATCATGCAAACTCAAAGCATTACTTCACATTTCATAACTAATAACTAGATGTTGATAGATTACAAAATTTCAACTATAATATAGTTGTTTAGAAAGTCAACATAAGTAGTGATGCAATTACTTCACATGGAGGCATGTGCTTGCAAAGGTGCACCTGCATGAGAAACTATGGATGCTTGGAAAAAATATATGAAACCTTAATAGTAAGCAATAACATAGACAAGGCAATTAGTAGTTTTAAAAAATGCCTCGAAGATATGCGGTCTCATGGTGATGGAATGAGACCACATTTCTTTGACACATTTTTCTTATGCCCTACATAACCACCCCATTTTATTTTGGAACAAAATGGGTCCCCCTTTTTCTTTTGTCTTCTTTGCCTCTAGTTATTCGCTTTAACCTTTGGAATTCTTTTGTTTTCCTCCTGGGACTATATTTTGTTCTATCAAATTTTGGTTCAGCCTCACTCAGAGTTGGGTTTCCTTTTGTTAAAATGGAGGCATGATGAACAATAGTGGATTTTATATGCTTTGAGGACTAATGGAGGCATTTGTTTTCAAGGATTGAATCGATCATTTGAAGATATCTCTCAGGGAATTCAACTAGAAAGCATGTCTCAATCCCATTCAGCATAAAAATCCTCATAGAAAAGTTGATGAGACCCTCCTATTGTCTTGCCAACTGGAAGTTTGGTTCTATTCATTTGAAATACAAAGGGTCGCCGAGACATGCCGGTCGCTATGAGTTTTGTGTATCTCTTCGCTTGGAAAGAGGTCACGCCAACCCTTGTGCACAAGGTTTGCATCGAGGAGATGTCCTGCTGACACAACAAAGTCTCAATGAAGGATGGTGGCATCAGCAAGAAGTCTCACTGATAGGTTGGACTCTTGTCGAAATGGAATGGCCCAGGGAGAAAGATTTACTTTCCGCATGAAGTCTTCCCAACCTGAAGAAGTCTCAGTGAAAGGAGGCATCATCAAGGAGATGTCTCCCCAATGGTTATTAGTCCCACCGAAAGAGGGGTTTGAGCTCGGCGAGAGTGGGGTGATCTCAGCATAAACTCTCGCCAGCCCATGGAGTCTTGCTCTCTAGCGGTCATCTCACCGACATGTTTTATCCCTTCGACATAATGTTTGAGGTTCACCGTGATGTCCTGCCGACCATGGGGAGTCTTACCGAAATGAAGTTTGAGCTCAAGAAGAATTGTGGCCTCACTGAAAGGTTTGGCCGACTATGGAAGGTCTCGGCGAAAATGAGGTGTTATCGCTATGAAGTCCCAGGGACCAAGTGGTGTCTCCCCAAAATGAAATGAGGCTGTCGAAAGATAAATCCTTTGGAATAACATCTGGCTGAATGGATAAAGTCTCATCAGAGAAGGATGTCACTGGAGAAACGAGGTCTCACTCGCTATGATCTCCTATCAAACAAGTAAGGTCTCGCTGAAATGAAAAGGGCTCGAGCATAGCTCAGAATGAATGAAATGAACTCGCTGTGATGTCTCCCCAACTGATGTTGGTCTTGCTGACTAGCGGTAGCCTTGCCAATGTGTTTCTCCCTTCGGTGTAATGTTTGAAGCTCACCGTGACATCCTGCCGACTGTGTTGAGGTCTCACCGAAAGATTTTGGGTTCGGCATAACATCTTGCCAACTGAAGGAACTCCCACCGAAAGAATGGTTTGAGCTCGACGAGAGTGGGATGATCTCACCATAATGTGTCACTGACCCAATGGTGTCTCACCGAAGGATGAAGAGCTTGTCGAGACTCTTAGTTCAGTGGTTTACATTCGACATGACCTCCTGCCGACAATGAGAAGTCTTGCTGATAGCGATGAATTTTCGAATGGAAGAGGGGTATCGGCAAGACTCTTAGTGCCCACTATGACCTCTTTCCAACTGAGTGATGTCTTGCCAAATGTTGATGTCCTGCCAATGAAGTCACACAGTGATATAACCCTTGGGAGCTCGCCATGATGTCTTGCCAATGGCGATTGTCTCGGTGATCACTGTGGATATCGATATGAATTTTTCTGCTCGCCATGAACTCTTTGCGACCATCGTAGGTCATGTGGATAACTGTTGTAGAATGTAATCACATCGGGGAGACACTGATGGTGTCTCACTGACATGTGATTCTGTGCGAATAACTTTTGACCACCTGGGGCTCTTACATGGAGTGTGTTCACCCAATCAGGAGAAGCTAAAAGGCCCACCCACTGACAGTTTGACTGATTGACTACCCCTATGAAGGAAATCAATAGAATGTGAATGATGTGAACTTACTCTATGAATGCACCGATTTAGTGGCTCGGGAGTGATGGTATTTGGATCTAATAGGGGAGGCCAAAATTTTTTTCCAGAAGGGGTCAATGTGCAGAAATATCTGGAGCGGGGAGAAAGGCATAAAAGAGGAAGAAACCATGAGTCACAGTAACAGCTAGGATCACTACTGACAGAGGGGGATCGACATTAATGATAATGCTTTAGAGAATTCAAGGTAGCCCTTCAAAGGAGTTGGAGGATAGACATGGAGGTATAGAGTAAATGCTATAGCTGTAAAAGATCTAAAGGCTTCTCCTGAGGTCAATCTTTCACCGACGTGGACACAGAGGATACAATTCAATGCAACATTAACTCTATTCAAAAGATCTAAGGGCCGACCTTTCTAGAATGAGATATTTTCTAAACCCTAAAACAGGGGCCGACACATTATTTTTGGTACATTCTATATAAATGGCATTTTTCCTCTTTGTAAAGGGGAGATAATAGAGTAGACAAGTCTAGAGATAATTTGTCTAAGAAGTAGGAGTTTTAGAAAAGATAGAGGAGATAGAACTACATCCTATTTCTTGGTAATGGGAGCTTCTTTTTTCTTCTTAGTTAGGAGTTAGATTCAGCAGAAACCAGTAATGTATCTTTCCAGTTTTCTTAGTATAGATGGAAACAATTTGGAGTCATGGATTTTTTGTACACTAGTGATTGTGCCAGATTTGTTAATGTTGCTTATCTATTTCACTAACAGTAGAAGTAACCAGATTAAAATATACTTCATGTTGTGTTCCAGAATGGTCTTTGTCTTGATTTAATCATTTGATTTGAGAAGCTTTCAAGGAATGAAGTTTTATTTTATGTTTTGTTTAAATGGTGACTTGCAATCTGTTATTGAAATTAGCACCGTGAATGCATGGAACTATGTGTTAATCACAAGTTAATTTTGTTCTGCAGTTTTAGTTAGGAATTCTTTGAAAGGTAAAAAGTTTGGTTAAGTTGGATGAATTAACATTCTTTTATGTTCCAAAGCTCTAATCTATCTTTTTTTGTTTCTTTAAAAACCCTAGTTAGAATAGGTTTAAGTTTATGTTTGATCTCAAAACAATCCAGAAGGTCAACACTAGCAGGCCCCTTGAACATTACTATTACATTGACCATTGAGCAACATCAGCATAGTTGAGAACCAACTACCAAGACCTTGGGAGCTAAGATATCCATGTGTTGTCTTTCTCTTGAGAAAAAAAATAGAAATATTTTGTTTACACGTTGTTGTGCCATTAATACACATCAACAAATCTGGCGCTAGAAGGAGGGCCGTCTTGAGAAATTTTGGATCGTTGTGAGTTGGAGTGGGTTAGATTTTGGAAAACCCAGCTCCAATGGGTATCCCTTTGTATATACCAGTATTTTTCCATGAAATCCCTGGTCACCTATATGATAGGATTCCTTTATTTTTCCCTAACAGTGGGAAAAATGCTTCTGAACATGTTGAAATTTGCAAGCATGTATTTACTTTTCTTTAGGTTCAGCATGTGGATGTCGTCTGTCAATTGTTCATCAAAATGTTTTAGGGTACAACCAGGCAATGGTATGATAATTTTCCACCAGAATCTATTTATTCATGGATAGAATTAGAAATCTTATTCTTAGATCAGTTTGATCCTCATGCTCTACGCCAATTACATGAATTTGCAGCTACAAAAAGGATACCATTAGAACACATTTATTAATTTAACCGCAGATTTTTGTTTATGTATCAAAGGGTTCAATTTTTAGATTTGGTGGTTGATGATCCTATACTGATAGAAAATTATTATTGGGGTTTAAACCTTTCCTTTGCAATCAAATTTAGATGTTGTGGTGAGGCTACATCTTTGCATGATGCATTGAACAAAGCTCTCTTATTGGCACAATTTGGAGGTGACACTAGGAATTCAGATAACCAAACTCAGGGTTATAATCCTCTCGTGCTTGCAAACTGCCATCATCTGTAGCCTTATTCCACTTCACCCACTGTACCTACCTAGGTGCAATCATTCTCACCAAGTATCTACGACCTTCCTAAGGTTCCAAGCACCACATTTTCCAACACCCCACATCAGGTCAACCACACACAAGACCATTGGGAGAACTCATCTCTCCAAAATCCAATCACAAAGTTAAGTACTCCACTTGTCAATGAAGTTGTGACCATGCCATCTCTTTTCAGTCTTATTCCAAAGCATATCCCATTGCATCACAATGAAGTTGTAGATGAAACATTTGATGAGCAAGCATATAATTTTGATGACTTGTTTGGTAAAAGGCGTGAAATGGATGTAAATTTAGAGCATAATGGAAATATCAAGATATAATCTATCTTTGTTGAAAATGTTAGTACTAATGATAGCTTTAAAGGAGATGAAGTATTAATACGGGATTGTTGTCATGAGAAATCAACAATATCTTCCAACGATTTGAACAACTCTTCTGATCAAGATGAGAATCAGGGTGATGAAGAATGGACAAAGAAACATGGTTCATGTTGGATTGATATCCATCTTATGCAAAATCAAATAAAGGAGAAGTTAGAAGAGTTGGGAGATATAAAATTATCAGAACTTGTTGGGCCTTGAGTGGATGTAGGATACATCGAACTAATCAACACTCTCAGATGGACTGCCATGTCTTCCTAGGAAGGATGGAGTTATATTTCAAGAAACTGATCACTATTGAAGGAATACTTATGGAAGATCCTTGGAGTACGTATCCCCTCAATGAGGAGAATGAAACAAATAGCACACATGAAAATGATAATCAGTCCATCCAAAATGATGGGAGTAACTATGTGAAGAGGTTTAATTCTTCCCTATCTTTTGATGACCTTGATCCTTGCATTGAGATGGATTCAACAACTGATGAAACTTCTCTACCTAGTGCAAATTGATAGAAGTGGAGAATGGATTCACCAATGCATTCATAGATTCTTTCATGATGGTGAATGAGCAAGAAACACACCTTGATGGGTTAACACAAGAAGATGACTCTGCTGATTTAAGTAGTGAACGGATTGAAACAGATAACACACTTCAAGATGAGATTGCCAATGAATCTTATGGTCAAAGACAAGGACTTAAATGCCAAATGAAATATTAAGGGAAGAAGTTCGAGTAGAAGTGCAGATCAGTCAAGTTTTCCCTAAAGAAATTCATGATGGGGCACATTTGGATGAAGCAGAGGAATGCCAAGAAAAGGACCAAGAGGTTATCTCAGAAGTTGAATCCCTTCAACATGATGAAGGGAATAAGACAAGGGAGTACTTCTTTGATTTTGATTGTTTACTCAAATGTGTTGGTTGAAGAAGGTCCTTGCTTAGCATCCATTAATGAATTTGATCTTAATACTAATAAATTTGATGCTGAAAGGCATGTTTTTGTTGATGGTGTGTAGGAACATGAATTGGGAAAGTGTTTTCCTGGCTTTGACTCCGTACATTCAAATGAGTTCAAAGAAAATCCTTGTTCACCATGTATCAGTATCCCTGACATCGATGGTTATAAGCTGGATGCAAATTCTCAAACCTTTGAGGTGACATGTTTCAAGAGAGTGTTGAAAGTAAGACTTTATCTCAAGAAATCCAATTTTTTTTTTACTCTATACCCGAGGTGAATACAGAGCTGCTGGTTAGTGAATATCCCAGCTGCGAGACAAAGCTTATTTCGGTGATGTTCCATGAGTTGAAACCCCGAGAGAAGGAGTTCATACAACACAAGTCTACATCAGTAACTAGGAATCTTCTGAATCAGGTGGTGGTGTTCTTTCATTATCCTATGTGTTTTAATAATTTTTAGTTTGATTATGGTGTTGGGGATAGTAAAACCTATTTGTGGGTAAATCATGACAAAACTGAGAACCCATAACTAATAATATTTCAAGCTTTATGGCCTCAGAACAAATTATTGCCTATAAACTTCGTATTTCTGAGTATAAAGATAAATTTGCTAGGTTTAGAGTTGTGCCTAGTAAGTTAAGATTGTTGCACATAATGAAAAATCAATCAGGGCAATGTACAAATTTTTACAGTTTTGTGTTTGTAAAGCTTAGCTTTGGAGTTAGTTTAGGATTAGGATTGTCTAGTGTTGGTTTTTGGTTTGGTTAGTTTTCTTTTTATTCTTTTGTTTTCTTTTTCCCATGTCCTCTTGTTTTTTTGTTTGTAAGTAGTTTTTTTGTTTTTCTATTTGAAAATAGTTTTTTTTTCTTTTTGTAAATATTCTACTATTGTTTATTTGTTCTTTCTTTCTATCCTTTCATTTCCTTTGTTCTTTTGTTTTTGTCTTGTTTTGTTCTTTGGGGTTTCTCTGTTCTTTCCATCTTAAAATGGTGGGCTTTTATCTGAAGAATACTTTAGTTATTAGGAGAGAACTGGTTTAGATATTTTCAGGTTTGTTGATAGGGTGATCTTGTCCTATACTCTTTGTTTTATGCCCATTGTGAATAAGAGTTGTGGAAAGTCTCGAAAAGAAGGTGCAAATTAAATAACCTTCATTAGCTCCTCTGAATCTATCACAAATCATCAAGATCATCTCCTTTGTAATGGCATATTTGTCTCGGGATGATAGTGTTGTATTTTTTGAGTGAAAAATCCAATCTCCCAACTGTTGTTATGAGATCCATGGTAGTTTTCAACCTAGAATGGATGATTAAACATCTGACATATTGAGAAAAGTTAAATGAAATATCTGAAACTATGAAAAAGAAAAAAAAAAAGGAAAAGAATGATCTAAAAGAGAAGAGGACTAAATATGAATGGGTGATTCCAGTATCTCTACCGGGGCTATGGACGCCTGGCTGGCAGTAGAGCAATGCTGTGAGAAAACTAGAGGTATCTCCATCGGGGCTATGGACGCTTTAATAGCGGAGCATGTAGAAGTTGAGAAAGCCAACTTCACAGATCCCGAAGATCACCTGCATGCAAATAACCTGTCACAGAAAGAAGAGATGGAGACAAACAAGCAAGGGTGCTCTGAAAGCAGAAAAATGTATTCATCTAAGAGAGAGATAAATTACAATGATGAATCCTTATAAAAGGATATTGTGCAACCCTAAAAGAAACCCTAATAGGTAGAAATTTAATAATTAATATAATTATTAAATGTCACAAGTGCAAACTAAAGTGAAATCTTAAGAGAGGAATAAAGGTAATTTAATCAACATGATCAAATTAAAACCTTTACTCTAACACCCCCCCTTAAGATGAGAAAAAGTGTAGTTACAAACATGTGCAAGAAAGCAAAGGTAACTACAATGCAAGAAAGTAAACTTGGGTCCCAGCAACAAGGCCTGATCAGGTACCCAATTACAACCAAATCTCTGTAAAGTGGAGAAATAGAGAAAACCTCATGGGAAAAACTCTACTCCAAAAAGAGATGAAAGAAATAAATGCACTAATAATAGAAGGATAGGAGGTGGATAACATAAGACCCCCCATAGATAGCTTCTATCATATAAGTACATGTACAATGGTCTCCATAGGAGAAAAAGAAAGAGACTAGAAGGCCCCCCCACAATGAAGAAACTCCTGTCGCACATATGGATGCTTGAGGTAGAATCCAGAAAGAGATCCTGAAGCGGCATATAATATTCCTCCCCTTGGGAAGAAATGGATCCAAAGGATGAAGATGAAGAAACCCTGTGAAGAGAGAAGAATCAATCTGTCTCAAGATGTGTGCCATAATAGGATGTTGAAGAATCTATCTGTCTGAACTGAAACAAAAGATGTCAAATCCAAACTGAACGGAAGACTCAAAAATTGCAACCTCTGAATGCATAGATGATGGTGGGCTAACAACCAGAATATGGCTGTCAACAAAGAGGAGCTGAAAATCCTCAAAGTAATCCTCCAGATCTGCAATATAGGACTCTACAAACAAAGATGAAATGTCTGTAAGATAAGAATCCCAAGTAGCCATGTCTGAAATATGTATGATGTCCTGCTTAGCTGAATCAATAGGAGCCAAAGAAGAGGCAATATCAAACTGATTAGGAACAATAGGAGAAGATGCTGATACAAGTATAATCTCAGTCTGAAGAGTAGGAACTGTGAGAAAATCCTCTGATTCATCAAAATATGTAAGGGTGTCTAAATACTGAAGTTCCTTTAAAGTATCATGATCAAAGGGTGTGTTCTCTCTCCAACCAATGGGTACAAGACAATCTAAAGCAGGATCCTCTGGGAATGAAGAAAGATTGAGGTCTCCATAGATCTCCCAAAGACGTGTCCAAAGTGGGCGAGGACAATCAATGCCCGATATAGCCCACACAGTGTCAAAATCAACACTAGACCGTATAAGTCCTACTATGTGATTTCTAATGATATCCCAAGCTAGTTTTCCCTTTGAAGTTGCTGGTTTAGGTATGAGATCATACAAATAAGGCAAAATATTAAGCCACCTATAGTGTGTAAGTATGCCCTCTGCCCATGACTCATAATTACCCCGTTCCAGAAAAATAACTAAAGGGTGAGTAGAAAAACCCATGATAACTCTTCAAATTAAAATATGAGACTAACTGACCTCAATACTGATAAACCAGATCAAATAAATCCATCCCACGCAAACAAATCATTTTCAAGTGTTGAAACGTCCAAGTAATTGACAGATGTGTGAAAACACAAAATATTGAATAAAATGTACCTAGTGTAGATTCTAGAAAAATAAATGATAGATCTGAAAATAACACAGAAACCCCTTTCCAACGCCTATTTGTTTGCAAAAAATAGAGTCCTTATGCAAAAGATATGGCTTGGAGAGTGCAAAAAGCTTGTTCTAAATTTGACTGAGAAAAAAAGCATCAAAATGGAAAAAACTGAAAATTACACCTACACCATCAGATCAGCACCAGAATCATCTTTCCAACGCCTATTTCCATTCGAAAAACCAAGCTCAAACACCCATTTTACACCCGATTTTGTGAAATTGCTCAAAAAAATCCAGTTTGGCCCTCCTGGCCCTCAGGGGCTAAAAAAAGAGACCCCTGGTCCGCTGGGTGACCAGGGGCTGGACGGAGCGGCGCTCGGGTGGCGCTGTGGTGGCATACTAGCAGAGGAGCAGCTCGCAGGCGGTGAATCGGTGGAGGGTCGGTCGGGTGGTGGGCCGGTGGGAAGCCGACGGTGACTGGGCGGCCTGCTGGCAGAAGTGGCGGTCCGGCTGCTGGAGGTGGTGGTCGCCACCTTTGCTGGTGGCCGCTTGGTTGAGTAGTAGCGGTGCTGCGTTTTAAACTGGCAGCACCAGAAAATATCCAAAAAACTTGGTTTTTTTTTTTTTTTTGAATTTTTGCCTCGGAAATCATGCCTAGGGGCCGTACAGCGCTTGAGCAAAAAAGAATTGCCTCCTAGATCAACTATGCCCAAATAGGTCAAACCATATATGAAAATATGGGTTTTTGGCCATTCTGAATCCAATCGTGAGGTCTGTTTGGGCCTAAAATGCACCCAAAAAATGGAGTAAGCTAGATCCACTCAAAATCAGCCCAAAAACCTCTGAAAGCCCTATCAAACCCTCGAAGCTCCAAATTCTTTAGAAATCGAATAGGAAGCAGCAAGTCTAGAGCTCTAATACCATGTAGAAGTTGTGAAAGCCAACTTCACAGACCCTGAAGATCACCTACATGCAAATAACCTGTCACAGAAAGAAGAGATGGAGACAAACAAGCAAGCGTGCTCTGAAAGCTGAAAAATGTATTCATCCGAGAGAGAGATAAATTACAATGATGAATCCTTATAAAAGGATATTGTGCAACCCTAAAAGAAACCCTAATAGGTAGACATTTAATAATTAATATAATTATTAAATGTCACAAGTGCAAACTATAGTGAAATCTTAAGAGAGGAATAAAGGTAATTTAATCAACATGATTAAATTAAAACCTTTACTCTAACAGAGCAATGCCTAGGATATCATTGCACAACAGCTAAACAAAATCAACTCATGTAGTTCAAAGCTTGCACATTATTGTTCCAAGGATGAGGAAAACCTTATAAAAGGATGATGCACCATCAAGCACACACATAGATTTAGGGGTAGCCAGTGTTGGTTTACATTTGAGATCTTAGCTCAGCCTTGCTTGTTAAAACTGACCCAACTGGAGTTGTGATGTTTATAAACTAGGAGTTCTTGGTAGTTGAATCCTTTAGTTTCTTGAAAATGGTTAAACCATTTTCCCAGTCGAATTGGCATTTGTTATGCCCTAAATAACCACCCCATTTTATTCTGGAACAAAATGGATCCCCCTTTTTCTTTTGTCTTCTTTGCCTCTAGTTATTTGCTTTGACCTTTGGAATTCTTTTGTTTTCCTCCTAGGTCTGTATTTTGTTCTGTCAAATTTTGGTTCTATTTCACTCAGATTTGGGTTTCCTTTTGTTAAAATGGAGGCATGATGAACAATAGTGGATTTTATATGCTTTGAGGACTAATGGAGGAATTCTTTTTGTAGGATTGAATCGCTCATCTGAAGATTACTCTCAAGGAAGTCAACTAGAAAGTATGTCTCAATCCCATTCAGCATAAAAATCCTCACAGAAAAGTCATTGAGACCATCATGTTGTCTTGCCGACTGGCAATTTGGTTCTATTCATTTGAAATCCAAAGGGTCACCGAGACATGTCGGTCGCTATGAGTTTTGTGTATCTCTTCGCTTGGAAAGAGGTCATGCCAACCCTTGTGCACAAGGTTTGCATCAGGGAGATGTCCTGCTGACACAACAAAGTCTCAGCAAAGGATGGTGGCATCGACAAGAAGTCTCACTGACAGGGTGGACTCTTTCCTGAAGTCTTCTTGACCTAAAGAAGTCTCGACGAAAGGAGGCGTCATCGGGGAGATGTCTCCCCAATGGTTATTAGTCACACCAAAAGAGGGGTTTGAGCTCGGCGAGAGTGGGGTGATCTTGGCATAAAGTCTCGCTGACCCATGGAGTCTTGTCGACTAGTGGTAGTCTTGCTGACATTTTTCTCCCTTCGGTGTAATGTTTGAGGCTCGTCGTGATGTCCTACTGACCGTCAGGAGTCTTACCAAAATGAAGTTTGAGCTTGGGAAGAATTGTAGCCTCACTGAAAGGTCTGGCTGACTATGGAAGGTCTCAGAAATGAGGTGTTATCACTATGAAGTCCCAGCGACCAAGTGGTGTCTCCCTGAAGTGAAATGAGGCTACTGAAAGATAAAGCCTTTGGCATATTGTTTGGCTGAATGGATAAAGTCCTATCGAAGAAGGATGCCATTGGGGAAACGAGGTCCCACTCACTATGATCTCTTGTCGAACAAGTAAGGTCTCACCGAAATGAAAAGGGCTCAGGCCTAGCTCTTAATGAATGAAATGAACTCACTTTGACTTCTCCCTAACTGATGTTGGTCTTGCCGACTAGCAGTAGCCTTGGCAACATGTTTCTCCCTTCGGTGTAATGTTTGAAGCTCACCGTGACGTCCTGCCGACTGTGTGGAGGTCTCACCGAAAGATTTTGGGTTTGGCATAACATCTTGCTGACTAAAGGAACTCCCACTGAAAGAAGGGTTTGAACTCGGTGAGAGTGGGATGATCTTGCCATAATGTCTTGCCGAACCGATGGTGTCTCGCCGAAGGATGAAGGGCTCACCAGGAATCTTGGTTTAGTGGTTTACATTCAACATGACCTCCTGCTGACAATGAGAAGTCTTCCTGATAGTTATGGATTTGCCAATGGAAGAGGGTTATCGGCATGACTCTTAGGGCCCGCTATGACCTCTTTCTGAGTAAGTGATGTCTTACTGAATGTTGATGTCCTACCAATGAAGCCACGCAATGATATAACCCTTGAGATCTCACCATGATGTCTTGCCAATGGCAATTATCTCGCTGATCACAATGGATATCAATATGAATTTTCCCCCTCGTCATGAACTCTTTGCGACTGTCGTAGGTCAAGCTGATAATTTATGTAGAATGTAATCACATCGAGCAGACACCGATGGTGTCTCATCGACATGCGATTCTATGTGAATAACTTTTGACCACCCAGGGGTCTTACGTGGAGTGTGTTCACCCAATCAGGAGAAGCTAAAATGGCTGCCCACTGACAGTTTGATTGATTGACTACCCTTGTGTAGGAAATCAATAGAATGTGAATGATGTGAACTTACTCTTTGAATGCACCGATGGAGTGGCTCGGGAGTGATGGTATTTGGATCTAATAGGGGAGGCCAAAAACTATTTCTAGAAAGGGTCAACGTGGAGAAAGATCTGGAGTGGAGAGAAATGTAGAAAAGAGGAAGAAACCATGAGTCAAAGTAACAGCTGGGATCACTACTGATAGAGGGGGATCGACATTAATGATAATTCTTTAGAGCATTCAAGGTAGCTCTTCAAAGGAGTTGGAGGATAGACATGGAGGCATAGAGTAAATGTTATAGCTGCAAAAGATCTAAAGGCTTCTCCTGAGGACAATCTTTCACCGATGTGGACATGGAGGATACAATTCAATGCAACTTTAACTCTATTCAAAATATTCGAGGGCCGACCTTTCTAGAATGAGATATTTTGTAAACCCTAAAATAGGGGTCAACACATTCTTTTTGGTACATTATGTATATATGGAATTTTGTGTCTTTGTAAAGGGGAGATAATAGAGTAGACAAGTCTAGAGATAAATTTTCGAAGAAGTAGGAGTTTTAGAAAAGATAGAGGAGATAGAACTGCATCTTGTTTCTTGGTAATGGGAGCTTCTTTTATCTTCTTATTTAGGAGTTAGATTCAACTGAAACTAGTAATGTATCTTTCCAATTTTCTTAGTATAGATGGAAACAATTTGGAGTCATGGATTTTCTGTACATTGGTGATTGTGCCAGATTTGCAAATATTGCTTATCTATTTCACTAATAGTAGAAGCAACCAGATTAAAATCTACTTCATGTTGTGTTCCAGAATGGTCTTTGTCTTGAGTTAATCATTTGATGTGAGAAGCTTTCAAGGAATGAAGTTTGATTTTATGTTTTGTTTAAATGGTGACTTGCAATTTGTTATTGAAATCAACACTATGAATGAATGAAATTGTGTGTTAATCACAAGTTAATTTTGTTCTGTAGTTTTAGTTAGGAATTCCTTGAAAGGTAACAAGTCTGGTTAAGTTGGATGAATTGACATTCTTTTCTGTTCCAAAGCTCTGATCTGTCTTTTTTTGTTTCTTTAAAAACCCTGGTTAGAGTAGGTTTAAGTTTATGTTTGATCTCAGAACAATCCAGAAGCTCAACACCAATAGGCCCTTTGAACATTACTGTTACATTGACCATTGAGCAACATCAACACAATTGAAAACCAACTACCAAGCCCTTGGGAGCTAAGATATCCATGTGTTGTCTTTCTCTTTCAAGAGAAACATAATAACAATATTTTGTTTACACGTTGTGCCATTAAGAAATGTCAACAATTTCTTCAAAATTCTCACCACCTTTTCTATGATACCACATTTTTCATACATGTGCACCAAAGAATTTTATCAAACTACTCACTTCCTTGCTGCTATGGCTAAAAGCCTAAAATAGGTGCTTTCCAACAAAATATGGATGCGTGGAAAAATATCTATCAAAGCATAATAGTAAGCAATAATACCATAGAGAAGGCAATTAACTTTTTGAAAAAATTCCTGAAAGAAATGCGGTCTTATGGTGATGGAATTCCATGACGTGCATTTGTTTGTAATGGAATTCCATCACCACGAGACCTCATTTATTTTGAGGAATTTTTTCAAATAGTTCACTTCCTTCTCTATGCCACCACAGTTATTGTACATGTCTACAAAAGAATTTAATCAAATGGTTTAGCTCAGCTTGCTACTATGGGTAAAAGCCTAAAAACACATCCTTTTGAATAAGATATGGATAGGGAAAATAGTAAGCATGATAATCATAAATATATAGTTTAATAAGTACTCAATTTTTTTTTCATTAGATCTCATACATGATAAGTCATGACGTGGATCGCTATTGTAAATTTTTTGTGATTGAATAATTTGTTGTTTTATTTTCAGATATTGGTTGTGGAAACACCTCTAAATGTTATGAGGGAAATGGATATTAGTGTTTCATCTGCTATACAATCCTCGACCACTTTAACAGGGGAGGTATGAGGAAAATTACTGAATTTAAATTTACATTCGTTGTTATAGATGTTAGTTCTAGTGAAAAATCAAACCAGATTATTGATTCATAGTTTAATTTCTATTTGGATGGTTTATACAAGGCTTGAGCATGCCTCAACATCGGTGTGTGAATATTTTCCTCGTGGAGAGTGATTGTGAGATGGCTATAAGTGATTATTTGTTAAATATATCCTTTTTTAAATGTTATTTCTATATATTAATGTCTTTACTTCTTATTGTAATAGTTAAAACTTCACCAAGAACTTAACAATACTAGGAGGAGCAACAGGAGCACTCCTCGAGTGCAGCACAAATGAGTGATAGACCTATCGCCATCTGATCGACAAGTATAGGGAAAGAGTTTATTTCGAGAGCCTAGAGAACAATGAATTTTGATTCCAGAGCCCTTTGTTGTATGCCTACATGGAAGTTTTGTACATATTTTGTATTGGATATATTTGACATTGTATGCCTATATGGCATTCTCATAAGCCTATATGGCTATTTTGTACCTATATTTTATACTTATATCGACATATATTGTTGTAAATGTACATGGATATTTGGTTAATACAAATCTTTTTTATCAATGGTGTCCATATTTGCATGTTATAAATTCATGGTTTAATAGATATGAGTTACGTGTATTAAAGTGTATACTTTACAACTTAGGTGTATACCTTGTGACTTATGTGTGTTCCAATGTATACTTTGCAACTTATGCATTTTCATGTGTATACCTTGTATTCATGCATATACTTTGTATTAAGTTGTGTATACTATGTATTCGTGTGTATACTTCAAGGCATATGTGTTTGTGACTGCTTGTGCTTCCCTTATTCACATGTATATGCTTGACATATTCACATGTATACTTATTAATTGGTTAGCCATAGCATTGATCATTGTTGTCCTTCATGGTTTGTCTTGAATAAATTAATTGATTGATGGTAAACCACTTTATCTAAAAGTAAAAAACATGTTTTCAATTGGTATTCCATGAAATGATTGATAAAATGATTCCAATATATTTAATCCTTTGATTGGAACAACTCAATTAAGCAAAGGATACATAATCTTCACAACACTTGCAAAAGATAATATTCAGAGTAGATGAACTAGTCAACTTCTTTACACATTATCTATGTTACTGGGTTCATCTATTTTAGCCCTGGTTCTAGTCCTGGTTTGCTCAGGTGGTGTGGGTCTTGGTTCAGTTCACCTATGGGTTCGACCAGGGTCATTCATTTTTGGGTCTAGTTCATCAAAGAAGAACCCAAGAGAACCCAGGCAGAACCCAGATAAAACCCAAGTGAACCAAGACAAAACCTGCGTGCCTAAGCATCGAAAAAAGTGTTTTTTGAATATTTTTTTAATGTTTTATGGAGTTTGACTTTGACCACACCCAAGGGAACCCTAAAAGTGACCTCTAAATCACTTCAAACACCTTAACTACCTCATTCTTATTCATTTTTTTTTCAAACAAGCATTTTCATTCCAAGAGGTTGAGCTTTCATTTTTTCTTGCTAGATTGAAAGCAGATTGTGACACAACTTTATTTTTTCAAAAATTGCTTTGCATCATTGAACTAAGAATTTATCACACATCTGTAGAGAAATAGAGGAATAATAGAAACTAAAAAATATTACACTTTTGTTCTCACTAAATTGATGTACTCTCCAACATCTCTCTTTTCTCATGAGAAGATTTAGAACTGCGTGGGCATGCCTTTGCATCATTTGGGAAGTTTTTCTCTTTTTGAAAATGTCAAAAGCATGGCTGTATACAGATTAGGCAAAAGACTTTTCCTTTTAGATTAGCAATGCATGGAAGTTTAAAAAAGTATCCTTGATATTACAAAAATATATGTGTTTATACACTTCAATTGTGTAGTCACCCTTTCTTTCTTTGAAAGAAAAATTTGCCTATGCCATCATTACACTGCACAGGTAAACCAGATTTTGTATGGTGGAGCTATATTAAGCTACCACTCTCAAGATCAATGTAACAATGATACAAAATAATGTTTGAGACTACAAGAAGACATCAAAATGGATAGTGTATTAAACAAATTCTTATGATTTATGAAGAACATTGATAACTCTACTCAGTTGGCTTCCTTTTTCAAAATCATACAAATTGAACCCTAGCATCAATAGACTCTATATATCAAGCTACCACAATTCAAGTTTCAATGATGAATGTTTATCATGCATGTTTTAAATAAAATTCAAGTTTATGGTGGTTTTTTTGTTTATATGGTGTTATGTGATATTCTAATCCTAATTCATGCTTCTAGATTGCATATATATATTATTTTTACATGTTTTTGGTACCAATGAACCCAAAACGAACCGAATCCCCCTCCAAAAAAAATTGGCCTAATTGGCGAACCAAACCCCCAAACCCAAACCCGAACCTCAAAACCTATTCCAACACTCTTCATTCTGCCTATAAAAACTTAATTTGGTTTGAGTCATATCCAAAAAATGCTTTGGATGTGGCTCACAGTTACAACTACCGATTCTCCTTCTTATGGCATCCCTTTGATTCGGGGATGGCCTTGTGTTATTCTTCCAATACTCTTCAATTAGTGTTCTCAATACTTCAACAATTTTTTTATCTTTATGTGGTAGTCTCCCCAAGAATTTCCATAATTCATTTGAATCAGTGCCCTCAATTCTTTGCCGCCTTTGAACAACTTTTGATAAAAAAAATTCTACTAATTCCCATTTGCTCACTTCTCCTTTTAATGAGACAAGATCTCTTTGTTTGATAGCTTACCAAAGTTGATGTAATGACACGTCGGGTGACATTACTATCCTTTGAGCATGAGGTCTTACCCACACTCTCATAAGGATCCATTAGATTCTTTTGTTGGATCTCAGTTGTGTTCAAATGGTTTGTCCTTGATGTCAAAATCTCTTTCAGTTGGTTCTCCTTGGTGACAGTCTTAGATTGGAGTTTTATGCATTATCATGGTACAAATTTAATGACAAATTTGATTATATGGCTTATTGGTCTTGGCATTCAGTGGACAGTTCTATGGCTTTGAGTTACTTTCAGATTTTTCATTTCTTTATGGTACTAATTAGTTTGAGCTTCATGCAGATACAGGTTATCTCATTCCTACATGTATTTGGATTATGGTATTGGTTTTCAGATTCATGACTCTTTTCAATTTTCAGAATTTTGAAATTGGTACTTAGCACATTCAGGTATATTGATTCATGGTTTACTTAGGTTGAGTTGGTATATCATTGACGATCTTGGCACATATTGGTTCAGTGTTTCTTTATATTACTCCATCTCAAGAAAATTGATTACTGTGTTAATTTCTCCTTGAAGATTGGTTTAGTGACTTTATTCACTCATGATTTTAAAGCCATCTTGTTCTCACATTTTTTATTTGATGGCATTTATTGGCACTCATGAATTTTTTTTTTACTTTGGGCATCATTTTTTAAAATGACTAATTTGCAATGATATCGGGCCTTATTGCATTAGTAAATGACTTTGGTTAAAGTCATATTGAAATTTTCATCGACTACCATCATATATCTTTTAGCATTGTCTCCTATGTGATCATTAAGTCGAAGTCATGGCATTCTTTGAAGGACTTTGACTTAGATTTTGGTCTATAATGTGGTCGACATCTCTGGACAGCTTGATTACAAAATATTAAAGTAATATTGTGGTCGGCATCATTGGACAACGAACTCAACAATATTTTGAGTTGTTTATTATTATGTTTTTGACTTAGTGTGGACTCCAAATCACATTGTATTTAGGCAAAGTCATCAAATGGGTGTGCAAGAAAGTTAGGAAAAAGTGTGTTTTTCTTTGTGCTATCATTTTGGCTGGGTATGGAATCCTAGCCGCTACCATGTAAGATTGGTTCTTGG
Organism: Sequoia sempervirens; assembly: GCA_007258455.2. Lineage (NCBI taxonomy): Eukaryota > Viridiplantae > Streptophyta > Pinopsida > Cupressales > Cupressaceae > Sequoia > Sequoia sempervirens. The sequence goes on along the minus strand of VDFB02000008.1, from coordinate 355,222,897 downwards.
ATTTCCTTGTTGCTCTTTACTCTCTAGCTAGTTGTAACAGCTATAATAGTTTGCTAGTATAATGTGGATACTATGTTTGGCTGGAAGTCTGATTGGCATTGAAAAGAAAATGTGGGAATCACATATGGTCAACCATGATTGATGGTATAGACTCAAAATGGTATTTGTTTTACTTTCAATCTGCATATTCAGGTAACACAATTTATCATTCAATGATTTCTATCTACAAAATGACATGTTACTGGGCTTATCTTGTTTGATTCAGCAAGGTATTAGCATCTTTTTTGCTTGGCTAGAGTCAATGCATTTTAGTTACAGCTGAAATAGTATATGGTCTGATAAAATAATAAATAAATAAGTGGGCATCTCTGTCAGTCGCTGCATTATATGATTTTAGTCATTTTCCAGCTATGATATTCATTTGTTTCTATTTGCATATCAATGTTTATTTGGGAATCTTGTTGTCAACATTTTTACATTACCTCAAAACCTTCATTGATGACTCTTAAAAGTAGAACATTCATTTTACATTAAGGGTTTACGAGATTCAAATAATGGGCAGTCATGCTTTCTGAAAAAATTATCAGTGTCATTGGAAATCTCTTCATTCATTGCAAAAAATATTGTTTTCAGCTTATGGATATTCTGAAATAAAAGTTTGAGAATATGGGTTATCTAAAAATAGCTTTGAAATGGTGTCTATCTTGAGATTAATATTAATTGCATTTGATTAGGGTTTTTGTAAAAGCAATTGCAGATTTGAAAAAGATCCTTGATTTATTCTTGTCAAAGCATTGATATGACTCTGTCAAAGTTTCTACAACCTATTGCATAGGTGTTACTCTTGTAGACATTCATTCACTGGCATCCTTTTCCTAAAAATAGAAAGGAGGTTACAGATTCTCCTTTGACCTTGAATTCTTTAAAGACTGTTTTGACAGACTTACTTGAAAATGCATATAAAAATAGTGTTGTGAACACTGTGATACTTCTGGTTATCATTCTGAGATATTATTACTGGTTGTATCAATAAATGTATTGAAAAAGATTTGTAATATAAAAATAGAAAAACATGATGTAGAGAAAAGTATTAATTCTTCTCTATGTAATATTTTAAGGATTCAGTAGTTGGATACTTAGGGTATTAGGTAGATGAGAAAATTGAGTTTTATGAGCTTGACTGAAAATAGAGGGATCCTCTGAGATATTATTATTGTTCAGAAATATACTTTGAGGGATTGGTGCTCCTTGAGTTGGTGCTAAAAAATTAGCCTGTAAGGCATTGTAAGCAGTGGTTTTTGAAGTTAAGCCAGTGAGGCAGTTTAGGAGTGGTTTTTCTACCCTAGGAGGGTTTTCCACTCACCAAATTCTTTGTCTTATGGTCTATTTGATTTGATGTCATAATGCTTCTTGATTGTGATAATTTTGTGAGTAATTGTTCTTATCATTCTGAGCATTGTTGAATGTTAGTTTCCTCATCTCCAAAACTGGTTATATCAAAATGTCTTGCACAAGTGTTCTATCATTGTTGAAAGTTCTGATTCAATAGAAAGTATAAAAGTATTCATCTGATTCATAGCTCAAGAATTGTTATAATGTGCTTAAATTTTTTTTCTTATCTTGTGTCATTCTGTTGCATTGTTGTTGCAATGTCTTATAAAGTTGAATTGAAATCAGTTGGTTAAGAAGTGTTTTAGTAATGTTTGTCTTCATTTACACAGTCTTATGAGTTGCACCTGTACTATCATCATGCTTTGATTGTTAAACATGGTCAATCATAATTGTTTTGGAAAATGAAAGATATCTCTCTCAAATCATATTGGCATAAGTTGTTTAATGGACCAAGTTGATGTTGTCATATCTTTTTTTACCCCTTTTCATAAATTCTTTCAAAGTGATTACTCTTCTCTATTGTTGATAGGAAGGTTATCAGAATTAAAAGTCTTGGTCAAAGTTGAAAAAAGTTTAGACATTGATTCACCCCCCCTCTTAGTGTTTGTCCTTAACTCCAACAATTGGTATCAGAGCAGAGGGTCCCCTAATAGGTCTAAACCACCTAGGATTGTTCCTAGTTTATTGGAGTACTTTGGTTAATATGGGAAAGAACAAAAGGAATAAGGGAAAAAGATGTTCATAGCAAAATGCTAATCATCATGTTCAACCTGAATCTAGTATAAGGAATAATGAGGAAGAGTTCATAAACAATATCTCTGAAATGGTAGAGTATCCTCGATCTAGAACACCTCAGTTCTAAGGTACAAACTTTATTATGTGGAAACGTAGAATGGAAACATACTTACTTTCTTTAGGGCCTGATGTGTGGGAAGTAGTTGAAAAGGGTTGCACTACATCTGCAACATCTTCTTCCACACTTGAGGAGAAGAAAGCTCTTGAATTCAATACCAGAGCTATGAATGTTATTTTTAATAACTTTCCAAATAAAGTCATTACAAAAGTTATTCATTACAGTAGTGCTAAGGAATTTTGGGAAAAGTTGATTGAACTAAATCAGAATGGTGAGTTACAAGAGGAGATATATTTGGGTACTAAAATAAGTTGTGAAATAGCTGAGAGTGAAGGTGTAAACCTTCATAGTTTTGAAAAGAAGTCCAAGGAGATCATTAATAACTATTTAAATGATCAAGAAACTTGTGTAAAAGTAGATCAATCTTTGGGTGAAATTGACTTTGAACAAGAATATGATAAACTAGAAAGTGAGGTTGATTTGGTAGGTGAACTCCTGTGTGCCTTAGATACAATTAAGTAACTTAGAAAAGAAAACCATTTTTTAAGACAACTTCAGCAAGAAGAGAGTTTGGAAGTCAAGATAAAAGACAAGGATGAATTCTGTAATAAACTAGAAAATGAGATTGATTCTATAAAGAAATGTTCAAATAATGATTCCTTGGTAAAAGAACTAACTCTTAAGGATGATATGATTATAAGTCAGAAAATTGAAATTAAAGAATGTAAGAGGATAGCTCAGATATTGTAAGGTCTGATTTGGAGATTTAAAAGATTGATTGTCTAAAACTTGAAGAAGATATAGTTGCTTTAAGAAAAGAGCTCGAAAGTTTCAAGGTTCAATCTAGTATAATAAAAAAATTTGATCATAGTACTAATATATTGAATGAGATGTTGGGTAGGCAAAGGCATTCTAAAGATCCTACAAGAGTGGGATATGAGGTTGGAAAAATATTTGTACACGAATCTAAATATGAAACAGTGTTTACTACTTCAGATGGAAATAATTTTATAGCCAAGAAAACACCAAGAATGAAGATTGATCTTGGTTATAGTATTGCTGCACCAAAGAATAACATTGACACTAGAAGACAATCTAAAGGTATTCATAGAGAAATGAAAAATGTCTTCAGATCTTCACATACTTGGCATCATCATTCATTCAGGTATAATCATTTTTTTCAAGGATATTGTTATGTTTGTAATGACTATGGTCACAAGGAAATTGATTGCATAAGATGGTCAAATAAAAACCATTCTAATGTCTCTAGAGATGAGAATGTGGTGTGTTACAATAGTAACAATTTTGGTCACTTAAGAAGAGACTATGGAATAAATACAAGTGATAATAATGTAGGGAACAATGTTGGAAATGTCTATAGGAAGTCTTCTATTTCTCAAAACAATCAGAAAGTCATTTGTTTCAGATGTAATAACTATTGACGCCAAAAATTGATGAGGTAACAGTGTCTTATGGGAAACTCAGTTTAAGGGGGACCTTTTGCGCTAAACTGAATGACCTCCAGATTTTTAGAGAAGCCGACTTCTTCTATAATGGGTTTTGGAAAGGGAAAAGGAAACAGATATAATGAAGCAAAGTCTAATCTAAGGTGATGTGCCAAAATTACTGATGGGCATGATAAATCATAGATTTAAGGGCCTGAATGGTGTTGTTCCATTCCAAAAGATCAGAGAATTTAAACTATAGCATAGACAATTCATTTATTGACATAAAATAATATTGCATTCATCCTCGCTACTAAGAAGAGTCATTAGACATGATTTAGGTAAGCAAGATTGTATTCAACATATATAGAAGTACTTCAAATGAAATGTTTAAGACAATATAGAGCACAGTTTATAGTTTAATCAAAGCATGCAAAACATAAAGGCTGAACAATTGACATAATTTGACAGTTTCTAGCAAATAAAATAGTAAAAGAGGCCTAGTATCTTTTGCTAAAACCAGCGTGTTTTTTTCAAAAATCTTGGACCATCTCTCATTGACAGAGAGAGTATATATAGTAGGAAAAGAAACCTCCCACCGCCTTGGAGACCTACAATAGAAAGGACCCCGCAATCTCCTACAATGATGCCTAAATAAGAATATTCTCAAGGCCATTACAATGGCATATAGCTAGAACACAACATCCGGTCATCCTAGGTGTAGGTGCATCCCTCGTAATGATGGTGGTGGTCACAACCATGCTCAAGGCAGCAAGTGTCATCCACCGCTGCAAATGACTATGACGAGCGGTACCCAATAGCATTATTTCCTTCAGCCATCCCATCGCTCACTCCACAGATCAGTCGCAAGGCACGTGGTAGCCTTTCGCTACCCGCACGAAACTTTCTCCCATCACTGCCAAGAGATTGCAAAAATGCAACATGTGTCCAATGGGTAGAGATCCTTATCGCGATGGAGGGAAAGTTCAATCAACTCATCGTAAAGGATGCATGGTAGCATTTTGCTACCCACGGTTGTTTATTTCATCCCCGCATGAAAAACTTACAATTTTCTGCCACGTAGCATGATGTAGGACCCTTTGACACTTTTTAGAAATGATGGCCTAGCGGAAGCCCTCCACAACCCAAAGAGACTTTAAGGAAATACAAAATAAAACCTCCTGCTAGTGTGATACGTGGACGCTCAGCGTAGCTCCTCAGGACTAGAAAAGAAAGTCATTACTTGAAGCCGCAAAGAGTATGTATGTGAAGTGGTAGATGAAAACTTGATGGAAAGCCGAATAAACTTGACAATGCACAGGCCAGCACACACACAATACAAAAAAAACCCGAAGGAAGATGCTCAAATATTTATTTTAACAACTTTTGCCGACTATTAGGGGCATTTTGAATAAGGAACAGAGAACCCAAAAATCTGTCTGGTGCTGTAGACTAGAGCTTTATGCATAGGGCTAATAGAGTCAGAGTTTGGAAAGAGCTGCCTGCAAAGGCGACCATTCATTTTTGGATGGCTTTGCTATGTTGCGCAAATTTTCCTGTGCTCCACATAGATCAATAGCTTCCTTGTGAGGCAGCACATCAGGTAGACTAACACCTGGCCTCATAAACCTTCTCCAAGATTAATCATGGGAACTACTCCATCGTATCATGGGCTTCTTGATTGAACCTTGATGCCTTGTCGATAAATCGAGGGTCAGCTGCAGTGTTAGGCAAAAGGTCTTGATTTTCTTCTAGTGAGAAATTATAATTTCCTAACCAGTGGAATGATATCAGGTTAGGTAGGGGAAGGAAACAAAGAGGCTTTAAGCGAAGTAATATCTCCATCTCTTGAAATGAGGGCCTCAGCTAATTCTACCTTTTTCCTTTTCTCGGATGCCAGCTACTCTGCATAGTTGCTCATTTCTTTATTCCAATTCTGCTCAGCTCGAGAGTGGTTTGTTGATTGCTCCGTCAAAGAAGTCTGTCTCTCGGAGCTCCTCCTCCAATTGAGCCTTTAGGCTTTTAAATTTGGCTTCTTTCTCTTGTACTCTTTGCGCATATAGATCCTGTAGGCACTCTAATTTTTTACCTTTTTGTGTCATCACCTGACTATGCTCAAGGCGGAGGTGCTCAAGCTCTTCATCCTTTAGCCGTAGGTTTTTCCATGCTTCCTTGTTCTTACTTTGTAGCTCTTTTATTATGCTCGGGTCAGCAACCTGGGTCTTCACAATTTCACCCCTGAAGCCTATTCCTTTCATCTTCCGCTGTCAGCGCCCTTTCAGTCATTCAGGCAATATCTGCCTCTAAGGATTTCTCCTTTATTTCCAAAAAACTCACCCTTTCCCTATCTGCTATGAGCAGCTCATCCTTCTTCTTTAACTGGCGATCAATTTTAAGGAAGTCAGAAGTGACTACCCATTGCATTTCCTCCATGATTTCAACCTTATCTTGTGGTCGGACTACCTTCATGTCGAGTCTGACAACATATATCTCATAATCTTCGAGTTGCATTTCTTCCTGAGGCTTGTTTACCATTGGGTACATGGTCGCAAATTTTAATTCTTGTCAGGCCTCATCATACAAAGCCTGTACTCTTGGCTCAGTAGGAGCATTGTCATCCTTTTCCTTGCGTTTCCTCATTCTATTCACGCGTGCCTCTTTTCCACATTCTATCTGTGCTATGAATTCGGCTTGTGATGAAACTAGCCCACCTACAAAAGGAGCACTAATAAGTAGGACATAGGGATAGGTAATCTTCATAGGTGCACGCATTTGCTTCTTCTGGAGAGTGACTGTTTGTGGAGATAAGTGTGGCACATTCCATAGTTTGGTCTGAGGATGATCAGCAGGGCTAGGTATTTTTGGCAGTTGAATCGAGGAATCAGCTATAAGGCTCATTGGCTAGGAAAGGGGAGTTGCTAACAGGGTGTCAGCTTGTTGCAATGGAAGAGGATCTATAAACATAGCGGAAAATGAATGGGAACCGACAAGGGGAATATTTTTTGAAAGCGAGGCAAGGAAAGTCTGAGTTGTAGTGGTAGGCATGAGCATACTCAAAGGGGTAATTACAAGCGGGTGGGCCTATGAAAACTAGGTGAATCCAACCGAATAAGTTGGACCAAAAGCAGAAGGTAGAGGGCTCAGGCTTATGGTGGGAGTTGTCAGTGAAGCAAGGGCAGATATGAAGGAATGAGATGCAAGAGAAGGAGCGAAATGTACATGTTGACTAGTTGATGGTGGCTCTAGAATCGTTCGTGACTCCTCCGTAAACTCCGGTATTTGGCTAGTAGCGGGTGCTTCTCCTCCGGTGGATTTTTGCAAAACCCCTCTGATAATACTTTCCGTGCGCTATCTTTTCGTAGGCGAACACTCACTAATGTCGTTAGCTGAATCCTTCTACTGAGGAATTAGTTTGGCTGGTTTAGCTTCCCAAGTGAGTGTATGCGAGCCTCTTGATATATTAAAACGCACATTCATGGCCACATAGGTGACATGCCTACAGACCTTTCCCCTTTGCGCTAAGGAGGATGATGTTGTCACTTCTTCCTCATGCTCCTCAGATTCCTCCCCCTCTTCGCTCCTATCAATACTTGAGCTCGGGCTGGGGTGGCCTTCACTCCACCATCTTTCAAATTTTAGGTCATCCTTTGCCTGATTGTAAGGAGTATCCAACTGTGCTACTTCCTGACGATATGTACAGAAAGCTTTTATTTTTTTATCACTCCATTCCTCATCCCTCTTCAACTTGTTGTAAATGTTGCGCTCCATGGAAACATTATCCTTGGCCACAACCATAGGAAATTAGAACTTGTGTCATGGGTCTCTAGTGTCCGGTGTAGGGATTTGTGCTAATTCAACAAAATCCTCATCTCTATCCGTTCATGGATTAAGCCGCTTCTCTCAATATGGTCAGGAAACATGGGTAACTTTCATATGTGGCTCCGGTAAGTCATTGAAAGGGTTGTATTCTCACTTATCATTTACCAGTACCAACCCTAGATGTGTCAGTTTGTCTTTTAACAACTGGTGCAATTAATTTTTACGCAAAGTTACTAACTTGAAATTCTTTAGACAAGTGAAGAATCCCTTCCTCTTGACCCTTCTACTGCTATAGAAAGTGAAATCAATGACACACACCTGTCAGAACATTTCTAGTGCAAGCACTCTATCAGTAATGCAAGTTGGGAGTAGGAATGGTTTGTCAATAAAACCCCACATTCGGAGGATATTAAAATCCCTGCCTAAGAACCAGTCACAAGCAGGGGTGTAGCTCTGCATGAATCTGGTTTGCTCCTTATCGAGCTGGATAATATCACCTTCTCTGATCAAATCATTCAAAATTGGGGCTGTAAAATAGTCCACAAATGCATAATAGTCATATGATGTGAAAAGGAAAGGTGTCCATATAGACACTGACTTCCTTTTATTTTGCTCATCAAAAATTGATAGAGGAAAAAATCAAGCGAAGAAATCTGAATTTTGATGCAGAAATATGTGGACCAGGTAGGAAAGAAATCTAAACTTCTTCTCTGCCTGATAATTCTCAATTTTCTGTTTCATTTCTTCAACCATGAACTCAGCAAAATCATACCAGAAGAGTTTGTGTTGCTTGCGAAATTGCATCGCCAGTCCCAGTTGAAAGGCCTCTATCTTCTCATCAGAGTCTCGACCACATACAAATGCCAGCATGGACATGGCATCTTGGAGATCATCATGGAATGCACCACGTGACAATGGGATACTTGGCGTTTTAGTGGCCGTGATACCTTTCTAACCAGTCTATTCTAACAAGAACTCCGAGCTGGTTTTCATCTTCCTCCATATTTTCTCTCCCTTGCTTGGGAAAAAGGGCTCGATGTTCTCCTTCCTCCTACTTGGATCTGGGATACATAACATGTGTCAGATGGCCTCTAGACTCACTGATATATTTTGGCATTTTTTTCGACAGCGGGTCGTCGGAATTCCAACGACCCGCCGTAAAAAAAAATTCCAAAATGTATCAGTGACTGATATGCACTCTTAAGTTGCGGCCTTCAATATAATGGGTATCAGGATTATAATGCTGAATAGCAGCATCGACCACTTCTGGGAAATAGTGCACCAATGGGACCATGTATGTGGGAGACCACTATACTAGACTCTACTTGTTGTGGATTGGTCCGCCCTTGGTGCCAATAACCTTGCACAAGCTACTTCTCTGAGGGACTTAGGGTTTTTCGCGAGCCTTGGGTCATAAATATTGTCCCATTTTTCTTCAACCTTTTTTCTGGTTACTCCATTTCTTGGGTCTATATAGCTCCTCCTTATAGGGTCTTCTCATCTTACTAGGTATACCAGGTGTGGCATATGCCACATCCTCATAAATATATACCTCTACTGAAGAATGAATAGCCGTGAATAGTTCCTGGCTAATTTCCTCCTGCATTGGCTGAGCTGAACATTCTGACATTCTCCTTCCTTAAAGATTCCTGCAAGTTCCTGGATAATTGTGACTATGCTCATCTCTAGATAAACAAATAGAAAATAACTCTGTACTTATCATGGGCATTTGTAAAAATACTTTAAAATATTAAGCATTTTCATGCAATAATAGCAACCTTTCCCAAGGGTGGTAGGCGAAAGCAAGCCTTTTGCATTTAATTCGACATGTACCGTTAATCTTGCAACTCATGCAAGATGAACTGATTGCTATTCCAAGGCGGCCAAATTTCATTATTACATTTGGGTGATTGTGTGATACACCCTAATCTCCTTGGAAATTGAGTCTGCAACTCACTTTCCAACCCTGCGTTAGCATGTGCTAGCAATTAATATCTGGCCGAAATGATTATGCCAAGCAAACGATCACTGCCTGAAAAGATGAGTATCGCCTTGGACTCTAGGATGTGCTTGAGAGATGACACAATAGCATACAGCCATATGTCTCTCCACCAACAAGCGTCACCTTTTTAAAACTAATTAATCAACTTCATTTAATTAAGCACGCATCAAGTTGTGCTATCACGGATGTAACTAGCCTGAAAATGTGAGCAAACGTAGACTCTTTTTGAGATAGTAACTAGCATAACATCACATTTTTTAGAGGCAGATTAGCATGGGTCTTGTCAATTTTTCTATAAATAGGCCAGTAAGTAGTAAACAATTTATACTTAGATTTTGAGAAGTGATAGGCTAGTAGCTGAGCTTTAAGCAAGTCTTTTCATAGGTTAGGTGGTAAACAAATTCGGCATTAGCTCAGAAGCCTAGGGACAGTGTGAGGGCAATGGATACCCCAATTCGTCTAACCTCGTATAAGTCACATACGATATTTCTAGGGAAGATTTCAACTAGGAGACTAAAAAGGATGACAAAGAATAATCATTCTCTAGTTTTGGTAGCCATTAAGTGGGTCTTAGGTAAAGATTGCATAGAATATGAGGATAAGTATCGGGTGAATACCGACGTATGCTCCCACTTTGTAGTGTCCATGCTGGACATTTTCATTCCCTGACCACTGATCCTGAAGCTGGTGAAAGAAATCTTCCTGAAGAAATACTTGAATGGTCTTGGTGAGGTTGTTGCGCATGCTGCCTATGGGATAGGTTTGCCAACAGCTAGCGACCTGCATTGCTTTATTGAGGAAGAAGCTGTCGTCATTTGGCTACCATTTCTTAGCAAATTCTGCCTACAGACTCATGACCAGCACCAGTAGAGGGTTACTTAGGCCTTACACTTCATGTTTCAGAGCTACAACGTGATACCTTTCTATGATGTATACTAGTATACTAACTTCAGGAACCTGGTATTTCCACCGCCAATGGTGGTTGTCCCAATTGATGCTGTCAGTACCGCTAAGGATCCCGTGGATGAGGAAGAAGTGGACGCTACAGTGAATGCATCAATTGCCACCAGTCATGCCTTCGGATAGACAACCCCTTTGCCTACTGCTCAAAATGTAACTCTCTTGTTGTATATAAGCCTGATAAAAGGCTATCATATATAATATACCTCAATATGCTTGTATATTTTGGAATACAGCCCCCCAGCCATTTTGTAACCAAAGAACATATATATAAATATATGTCATCGTTTTAAGGAAAATCCATGCTCTTTCTTGCTTTTGTGTTTAAAATTTTTTGGGCTTGCAAGTTTTATATGCTATTTCTCTGTACATAAGTGTATTTTGTGTAAAGCAACCCTAGTGTTTCACCTACCAATGATAATGAGCAATTTCACAGAAATACAAATTGTTTTAGAAAAAAGAACTGGCCAAACAAATGGGAAAGAAAATAAAAACGCTATTTACATATGTACAAAGAAGAGCTTGATGCCTAATGGAAAAAATTCAGATGAATCCCATTGACCGGGATTCTTAACAGTTCATGTTCCATATTCTCCAGCTCAAAAGTGTTGTGTTGTTTGCACCAAATTATTTTAAAGGGTCCTTCCCATAGGCTATCAAACTTACCGTGCTGACTTGGCTTTACAGCCCTGCTGTCATACTTTAGCACTAAGTCTCCACTTTTTAGACCTTGGTCGAAAGCCTTCTTGTCAAACCATCGTTTGACCACCTGTTAACAGCTTGTCATTGCCATTAGGGAATTCTCCCTTTCTTCTTGCACTTTCAGCAGTTCGGCGAGCCGAACCTCCATGGCTTCATTTTTTTCTATCTCAAGAGATTTCAACAATTGTATTGCCGGAATCTCCATGGAGATGGGTAACAGTGCTTCTTTCCCATATACCAATTCATAAGATGAAGTCTTAAGGACTTTCTTAGGAGTTATGCAGTTTTCCCAAAGTGTTTTTTAGAGATTCTTAGGCCATTCCCTCTAGTGCTCTGAGCCAACCTTTTTAAGGAGTCAGACTAAACTTTTGTTTATCGACTCTGCTAGACCATTTCCCTATGGGTAATAGTTTGATTATGTTTTAAGGAATATGTCATTCTTCAATGCAAATTGACATACCTTTGTACCTAGAAATGCTCTGGCATTGTCTGAAATGATCATTTTCAAAGGACCAAACCTTGTTACTAGTTCTTCAAGGAAGTCTACAATCTCTATTTCTATTGCACCTTTAAGGGGAACAACTTCCATCCACCTCGTGAAGTAATCCATGGTGGTTAGAATCCAGTTATGTCTGGCACTAGAAACTAGGTTGATCATTTTGATGAAGTGCAGGCCTCATTACGCAAACGGTTTGTCTACCACTATAGGTCTGAGGGGCATTGTTGAATTCTTCCTTCTGTCAGTGAAGAACTGGCATTTTTTACAAGCCCTTACCAAAGAGTGGGAGTCACTGAAAAGTGTAGGGCAATAATAGCCAATGCACATGATTTTAATTGTGGTGGTCTTGGCAGAGAAATTTCCACCTTTGTTGCTATTGTGGAATGCGTTGAGGATCCTCTACACCTCCTTTGAAGTAACACATCGCAGGAGAACACCATTGAAATTCCTTTTGAAAAGGATTCCTTCTATCAGCGTATACCCATAATTCTGAAGCTGATAATACCTTCTTTTTTGGGATGAGAGGCCTGGCGGGTACCTTCTGGTTTCCTTGAACCTCACTCTATTAGTCAACCAATCACCATTCATTATTGATTCATTTATCAAGACAAGCTCTGGCTACCCCTCCGTGGTAGGTACTTCCTTGTTTTGTGCCATATACTCACACATTCCTCTTCCTTTAATAGTCTTAGTAAGCCCGACTTCGATGTCATATTCAAGGATCTTGGTGATCCAATTAGCTCTTTTTTCTATGATCTCTCCTTCCATGATGTATTCACGCACACTAAAATGTGTGACATATACCAGAACTTTGTTGCAGGAAATTAGATGGCGGAATTTTTTATGTCCCTTCACTATTGCAAAGGCCTATCTTTCGACAAAGTTATAATTTGCCTCATATTCTTTTAGGGTCCGGGAATAGAACGCCACTGAATTTTCTCCTTTCCCTTCACTATCCCTTTGGGTTAGAACAGTAGCAATACTAGACTCGCTACTGAAAACATACATTATAAAATCTTTGCATTGATCTGGATTAACCAGCACCGGGGCTATGGAGATCGCTTCCTTGACCTGTTCAAAAGCCTCCCGAGCTTTCGTTGTCCACTTGAAAGCATGATCCTTTTTCAGCATTAGGGTGATTGGCCTAATCATTCCCGCGAAATCAAAAATAAATTTGCTGACAAAATTTACTTTGCCCAGGAAAGATTGGACACCTTTCTTATTTACCAGAAGGGGAAGTTCTTTGATAGCCTTTACTCGTTCGGGGTCAATTGAAACAGCTTATTTAGACACAACATGCCCCAATAGCTTACCCTGTGGTACTCCGAATACACATTTCTTTGGATTCAGGGCAACCTCGAACTCCTGGAATTTTTGAAAAACTAATTCCAAATGATCAAAATGATCATCTTTAGATTTAGATAACACAGTAAGGTCATCCAAATAGATTAGAATAAACTTATTGATTAGTTAGCTGAATGTGATGTCCATCACCCACTAGAATGTTTTCCCTGCATTGGATAAACCAAAAGGCATTTTAGCATATGCAAATGTTCCCCACTTTGTGGTGAACATAGTCTTGTGTTGATCTTCTTCTTTAACACGAATCTGGTTATAGCCAGAGAAACCATCCATCAGAGAGAACATTTCTGATCCTGCCACAGTTTGTAGGATTGCCTCCATAGAGGGCAACAGATAGTGGTCCTTTAGAGATGCTCTGTTCAGGTCTCGAAAGTCCACACATAAGCGGATATCACCATTTTTCTTTTGGACTGGTAATAGATTCGATACCCAAGTACTATGCTTGATTGGGAAGACAATGCATGACTCAATGAGCTTGGTTAGCTCTTGTACCATTAGGGCCTCAAATTTAGGGTTGACTGGCCTCTATTTCTATCATACTAGTTTTGCACCTTCTACTAGCTCAATAGTGTGCTAAATGATGCTAGGATCGTAACCCTCTAGATCATCATAGGACCAGGCCACTATTCCATACTTTTCGCAAAAGTTGATGAGCCTTTCTTTATCATGATGTGGGACATCTTTTTCGACTCAGAGATTCTTACCATCAGAGATCAGAAGTTCCTCATAATTACTTTTGTCCACCTCAAACTTCCGCTTATCATTTTGGGCATCATTACAATCAAAAAAGTTTTCGAGAGTAACCAACCTTTTTGAAAATTTATTTGATTTGAGTTGCATAATTTGTCCTTCATAAGCCTCGATGATCTTTGGTTGAAGCTGATCAAAAAATTCCCCTGAGTGCTCGATAAACGAAGCGATGTGTTCATCACTTTCAAAGACTTTCCAACTCTGATCATTGTCGGGGATGGCTGGTCAGACAAGGACTCGTACTGAATATTCATTCTGAAGCAAGTCAGAGATAGGATCAAATTGAGTGTCAATCACGGCCATACGGTCTACCTTGCTATTTTTTCTTCGGGGAACGGTCTGAATGTTGAAAGCTTCAAAACTCTCAATCAGGCCCCATACTTGGTGCCGATAGGATCTCATGTAGACATTTTTTGCTACAGAAATTCCTCGAACTTGGTTAACCACCAGTTAGCATCTCCGAATACAATCAATTGCTTAATGCCCATTCGTTCCACACTTAGGCCTTGGACTAACCCTTCATATTCAACTTCATTGTTTGAATAGGTGAATTGAAAGTGGAAAGAGCTCAACAACTTTTCATCCTATGGGGATATTAGACATATCCCTGCTCCAACACCTACTTTTCTTCTTGCTCCGTCAAAATACAATGTCCATAGCTCATTTTCTTGGTTACTGTCAGATTCTTTGGCGACCTTTGGAAGCACCTAGTCTTAGCCATAAATCACATATGTGCCCAATCCTGTAGCATGATAATTCCTAAAAGGGTCATTGCTTATTTCCTCACTCAAATGAGTCTCTTCTTTATCATTCCGATCTCCACTCACCTTCTCTTCCTCTAGCAATTCAACACTATACATTTCCTGCTTGGTGATAGAGGTATGTGCTACTTCAAAATTGATCAGGGCCTCATTTGCCACATGTTCAGAATGTAGAGCCTTCGATTCTATCTTCATTTTTGTGCCATGCTTGGTTCTAAGTATCAGTTGTGACCAATCTAAAGACAAATATCCACCCACCTTTGAAGTAAATTCTCAAGATAGACAGAGACCAAACATAGGAGGAACATCGATGATCATTGTGTCCTGCAGAACTGTGATACTTGGGCAGGCGGATAGAGTTAACAGAAGCGCTTTGATGACACCTACGATTTCAACTCTATTTCCATCAAGCTACATAACCCCTCTTTTTATAGGTTCATATGTGAGGCCCAAAGCTTCAACTATCTGTTTAGGCATAACCATCGTACTAGCTCTAGAATCAATTATAGTGTTGTGTAATAGCTTTTTTCCTACAATGAGAGTCAAAAAGAAGGGTTGAGGTTTCAACCTACCTCTGTCATCGACAGGAGATTCATTTGTATCATTTGCAAGAACCTTTGGTGGCTATATGTGGCAACTGACCTCTACACTAGCCGAAGGCTTTGTTAATGTCAGGTTGACCTCCTCTTGAAGCACCTTTTGTAATAGCATCTTTTGTTCTAGGATAGCTAGGATGTCCCATAAAGACATGTTAGTAGATGATTTCTTCAATTTCTCTACCACATTAAAAGTTGGAAAACTTGGAGACTTTTACTCTTTGGTTCTGGCTATAATAATCTCCTTCCGTGGTTGCGAAGATGAAGGGACGGTCAGAGCACATAGAATTTGATTAGACACGCCTTTGCATTGCGAACTATCTGGATGTGAAACAAGCTCACCTGTGAATCTCCTCTTTGAGTGTGTGTTATAGTCAGATTGCATCTGTGGTGTTTTGGATATGAATGCGTCATTCGCAAACACTGTTTCCTCATCTTTCATCCAGGAGAAAAGTGCATGATTAGGAGCAATATCAGACTCTTGCTCTAAAGACATTCCTTGCATTTGTGCAGTAAGGATTGCACTCTCCATTGGTGAGGCATATACATATCCTCCATTTTTTGTTATAGTACCTTGACTATGTTGCTTCGCCACCTTCTGTTGTAAGTTGCCACGCAGACAATTTTGGGGCATATGTGCATCGTTGCAGGGGAAACACCATGGATTGATGTCATCAATAAGATTTTTTTGTCCAGTAGTTAATTCCCTACTCAAGCTTGAAGACGCGCTTGTTAATGGAGAAGGCACCTACACCATTTGGTTTGTAGTTGAAGTTGGTGGATTATTGCGAGGCGCACCCTGATACTGATTTTGCTAATAGGTAGACCACCTGCCTTGATAGTTTTGTTATGCGGGCCGTGTGGGCATTGCTTTGTTCCGCTTGAGAGTTGCTATGTCATTTGCCATGGTTTGCAACATCTCCTTGAGGCCGCTTATTTCATCTTTGGAATAACCTGATGTAGAAGCCAAGTTTTCAGGAGTGGCTGCATATGAGTACATTGACTGGGTTGTTGCTGGTGCACTAGTCGATGGGGCCTCTTGTGCAGAGGTTGATATTTCAGGAAATATCAACATAATAGGTCGAGGAGGCAATTTTCCACAATCTATCAAATGATTCTCGGGTTGGATAGTGGTAGTATAAGCATTTGGTAGAGTGGATCCTCCCAAAGACTTGATCATCACAAAAATGTTGGGATTAATGGACTTTAGATAAAATATGAATGCCAACTTTGGAGTTGGGCAGATAGTCACAGGGATCCTCTACCAATTTGAGTGAAATCAGGCATTGAAATTCGTCAAAGCCTCCTGGGGGGCTCGTCTTATGACGGATAGCTGATAATATAATGAAGAATGATCTTCGTCATTTGAGAAACTTTCATAAAATGGATCTCCAAGCTCATCCCAGGTGCGAATTGAATTAGGAGTTAGCATTCGGTACCAATCTAGAGCTTTTCCTTTGAAGGACGTGGCGAGGAGCCTCAGGGCTACATTCTGTGTTGTAATACCATGTACCAGACAAACATCTGCTACATCCTACAAATGTTATGCTGGCATTTTTGAGTTGTCTCTAGCAAATTTGGGAATAGCTTTTAGGGCCAAAACTAGGATAGTGCCCTAAACAATAGGAGCTACCGGGGCTACCAGGGGACTTCCAGCATCCCATGCTATGTAGTTTCTATTTGGGGCTGGAAACATGGTGAGAAGAAAAGGTGGTGGAAATGGAATGGTTACCAGCTGATTTGCAGTCTGGACTATCCCTAGCGGAGGTACTAGTAAACCTAGGTTACTTGCGGTCTAGGATCTAGTTACAGGCTGATGGCACATACACCCATCTACAGAGCTATTTTGTTAAGTTCATGTCCCACCGGGCGTGCCAGAAGAAGAACAAACTGTTGACACCAAAAATTGATGAGGTAATAGTGTCCTATGGGAAACTCATTTTAAAGGGGACCTTTTGCGCTAAACTGAGTGACCTCTAAATTTTTAGAGAAGCCGACTTCTTCTATAATGGGTTTTGGAAAGAGAAAAGGAAACGTATATAATGAAGCAAAGTCTAATCTAAGGCGATGCACCAAAATTACTTATGGGAATGATAAATCATAGATTTAAGGGTCTAAATGGTGTTGTTGCGTTCCAAAATGTCAAAGAATTAAAACTATAGCATAAACAATTCATTTATTGACATAAAATAATATTATATACATCTTCACTACTAAGAAGAGTCATTAGACATGATTTAGGTAAGCAAGCTTGTATTCAATATATATAGAAGTACTTCAAATGAAATGCTTAAGACAGCATAGAGCACAGTTTACAGTTTAATCAAAGCATGAAAAACAGAAAGGCCGAACAATTGGCACAATCTGATAGTTTCTTGCAAATAAAATAGTAAAAGAGGCCTAGTATCTTTTGCTAAAACCAACATATTTTTCTCAAAAATCTTGGACCATCTCTCATTGACAAAGAGAGTATATATAGCAAGAAAAGAAACCTCCCACCGCCTTGGAGAATTGCAACAGAAAAGATCCTACAATCTCTTGCAATGATGCCTGAATTAGAAGATTCTCAAGGCCATTACAACGACATCGAGCTAGAACACAACATCCAGTCATCCCAGGTGCAAGTGCATCCCTCGTAATGACGGTGGTCCCAGCCATGCTCGAGGTAGCAAGTGTCATCCACCGTTGCAAATGACTATGATGAGCGGTACCCAATAACATTATTTCCTTCAGCCAGCCCATCGCTCGCTCCACAAATCAGTCGTAAGGCACGTGGCAGCCTTTCGCTACCCACACAAAACTTTCTCCCATCGCTGCTGAGAGATTGTGAAGATGCAACACATGTCCAATGGGTAGAGATCCTTAACGTAGCAGAGGGAAAGTTCAATCAGCTCATCGTAAAGGACGTGTGGCAGCATTTCACTGCCCGCGGTTGTTTATTTCATCCCTGCATTAAAAAATTGCGATCTGCCGCCATGTAGCATGATGTAGGACCCTTTGACACTTTTTAGAAATGATGGCCCCGCGGAAGCCCTCCGCAACCCGAAGAGACTTTAAGGAAATACAAAATAAAACCTCCCGCTAGTGTGACACGTGGATGCCCAACGCAATTCCTCAGGACCCGAAAAGAAAGTCGTTACCCGAAGCCGCGAAGAGTATGTATGCAAAGTGGTAGATGAAAACTTGATGGAAAGCTAAATAAAATCGATGATGCATAGGCCGACACACACACAATACAAAAAGAAACCCGAAGGGAGCTATTCAAATATTTATTTTAACAATAACATTGGGCATAAAGTACAACAATGCAAATTTAATAGAAAGAAAAGTACTTTAAGCATACAAGTGAAAAAGTATTCATTGGAGTCGAGAAGAAAGAGCAATCAAGATGACAAGAAGAGCAGTAAAGATGTTTTTGAGGAAACTCCTTGTGCACTCCTTGCACAAGTGTTTCCTTCCAGGTCTTGAGAAGAAGCAAAGACTCAGGGGGAGTCTATTATGGTAATATATTTTACCCCTATGGAGTCTAGAATGAGGTATGACAACATGCATTTTCCATTGGTGGTATAAGAAGTAAAGAAATGGTTTTTAAATTCCAATATATCATTATTCTTATTATGATTGAATAGAGTGATTGATTTTTTGTTGACATGAATAGGTTGTATATGTTTATTGAGACTGCTTGAATGTTAATTACTAAAAGTTCTTATTGATGGTGTGATGCTTAAGTCTTTGAAATGGTGTGGTCATAAGTTATGAGGATAGTGAGTCATGGGCATGAAATATTGAGTGATTCAAATTTTTGTGCAATGTTTTCAAAAGAGATGCTTCAAAAAGTGGTTATACAATCAAATGACATGAAGGTTCAATTTGAACAGAAATATTTTTAGCTTGAATGGATTTTTTGAGTATAGCTTTTGAGCATGGTGTGAGGTCTTGAAAGATTTCTAGGCTGAGATGATCTTTGTGTATTCCTTTTGGAGCCAAAAATTCTAAAGGTCTAGTATGAGTTAGAAGTTGATATTGAGGAGTAATGTAGCCTTAAGAAGTATTTTTTCCTCTTATTTGTATCTATGAACATAATATGAAAGAAGTGCTGCAACAAATTATCTCATGCAAGAAATCCTAAATATTCTTTTATGATTGAAAGTGTGATATTTGGAAGTTGATCTGCTCATTCGTGATATTTATTTCTATACCTGTCAAAGTGATATATGAATAGCACATTTTATGAAGTCTTTTGAACACAAATGATCAACTCAAGTCATGTTTCTATCAGAGGAATTGTAGAGTTGAGTTGTTGGGAGGTCTGGTTATAATATTATGTGCTCTATATAATGTCTGAAAGCATGAAAATCTAAGTGGAGGTCTGCTCATTCTTTTTCTTTTTGAGTTTTTCAGAAATGATCTTGCAAGGAGATGTGCTATTCAAGGGACAGTTGTGAATCAATTCAGTATCTCCTATATATTCTTTGGTATCAAAAAATGAAGTTGTTCTCATGATTGAGATAGTACACAAGAACAAAAATATGCTTTGATGGTTCTTCAGGTTTGTAATCTTCATGAGAATGTTTTTGTAACTGTGTGTTATTGATCACATTTGAGTCTTTGCTCATCTACAATGTGATTTACAAATGGAGTGGTGAATTGCTAGTATTCTTGCAATGGATTGAAAGTGTTTTTCAATGACCCATTTGGATTATTTAACAATTCTCTTGTTGCCTGAGAAAAGGAGTAATGATATCAGTTTTGATATATCTATGTATGCAGCTTCTTTGTAAAGGGAACTTATTTCTATATGTTCTTATTTCCAGCTCTCTTATATTTTCATTTGTTGCACTACTACTCTATTTGCAACTAATTCTCATGGTATTTGGTTGGCTATTTGGTTGGATTCTCAGTTGTGTTTCATGGAATTGCACATTCTTCTCTTTTATCCTTTGTCATTGAGGAAAAAAGGGGGAGAGGCATTTGTGCTTTTCCATCAAGGACAAAGGGGGAGTTTGTTGGATCTCAGTTATGTTCAAATGGTTTGTCCTTGATGTCAAAATCTCTTTTAGTTGGTTCTCTTTGGTGACAGTCTTACATTGGAGTTTTATGCATTATCATGGCACATATTTAATGACAAATTTGATTATATGGCTTATTGGTCTTAGCATTCAGTGGACAGTTCTATGGCTTTGAGTTACTTTTAGATTTGTCATTTCTTTATGGTACTGATTAGTTTGAGCTTCATGCAAATACAGGTTATCTCATTCATACATGTATTTGGATTATGGTATTGGTTTTCAGATTCAGTGCTCTTTTTAGTTTTCATAATTTTGAACTTGGTACTTAGCATGTTCAGGTATATTGATTCATGGTTTACTCAGGTTGAGTTGGTATATCATTGATGATCTTGGCACATATTGGTTCAGTGTTTCTTTATATTGCTCCATCTCACGAAAATTGATTACTATGTTAATTACTCCTTGAAGATTGGTTTAGTGACTTAATTCACTCATGATTTTAAAGCCATCTTGTTCTCACATTTTTTATTTGATGGCATTTATTGGCACTCATGGAATTTTTTTTTTAAAGTTTGGGCATCATTTTTTAAAATGAATAATTTGCAATGATATCAGGCCTTATTGCATTAGTAAATGACTTTGGTTAAAGTCATATTGAAATTTTCATCAACTGCCATCATATATCTTTTAGCATTGTCTCCTATGTGATCATTAATTCAAAGTCGTGGCATTCTTTGAATGAATTTGACTCAGATTTTGGTCTATAATGTGGTCGACATCTTTGGACAGCTTGATTACAAAATATAAAGCTAATATTGTGGTCAACATCATTGGAAAATGAACTCAACAATCTTGAGTTGTTTATTATTATGTTTTTGACTTAGTGTGGACTCCAAATCACATTGTATTTCAACAAAGTCATCAAATGGGTGTGAAAGAAAGTTAGGGAAAAGTGTTTTTTTCTTTGTGCTATCATTTTGGCTGGGTATGGAACCGTAGCCGCCGCCATGAAAGATCGGTTCTTGTATTTCCTTACTACTCTTTACTCTCTAGCTGGTTGTAACGGCTGTAACAGGTTGCTAGTATAATGTGGATACTATATTTGGTGCATTTTTGGCTGGAAGTTCAATTGAGGCTAAAAAGAAAACATGTGAATCACATATGGTCAGCCATGATTGATGGTTTAGACTCAAAATGGTATTTGTTTGACTTTCAATTTGCATATTCAGGTAACATGTTTTATCATTCAATTATTTCTATCTGCAAAATGGCATCTTACTAGTCTTCTCTTGTTCGATTTAGCAAGGTAATAGCATCTTTTTTGCTTGGCTAGAGTCAATGCATTCTAGTTACAACTGAAATAGTATATGGGCTGATAAAATAATAATGAAATAAGTGGGCATCTCTGTCAATCACTATATTTTATGATTTCAGTCACTTTCCAGCTGTGATATTCATTTGTTTCTATCTGCATATCAATGTTTATTTTGGAATCTTGTTGTCAATATTTTTGCATTACCTCAAAACCTTCATTGATGACTCTTAAAAGCAAAAAATTCATTTTAAATTGAGGGTTTATGAGATTTAGACAATGGGTAGTCGTGCTTTTTGAAAAATTTGTCAGTCATTAGAAATATCTTCATTGATTGCAGAAATTATTGTTTTCAGCTTATGGGTATTCTGAAATAAAAGTTTGAGAATATGGGTTCTCTAAAAATAGCTTCAGCATGGTGTCTATCTTGAGATTAATTGCATTTGATTAGGGTTTTTGTAAAAGCAATTGCAGATTTGAAAAAGATCCTGGATTTATTCTTGTCAAAGCATTGATATGACTCTGTCAAAGTTTCTACAACCTATTGCATAGGCATTACTCTTGCAGACATTCATTCACTGGCATTCTTTTCCTAAAAATAGAAAGGAGGTTACAGATTCTTCTTTGACCTCAAATTCTTTGAAGACTCTTTTGATAGACTTACCTGAAAATGCATATAAAAATAATGTTGTGAACACTGTGATACTTCTGGTTATCATTCTTAGATAGTATTACTCATTGTATCAATTTAAATGTATTGAAAAAGATCTATAATATGAAAATCGAAAAACATGATGCAAAGAAAACTTGTAATTTTTCTCTATGTAATATTTTAAGGATTCAATAGTTGGATACTTAGGGTATTAGGTAGATGAGAAAACTGAGTTTTATGAGCTTAACTGAAAATAGATAGATCCTCTGAGATATTATTATTGTTTAGAAATATAATTTGAGGGGTTGGTGCTCCTAGAGATTGATATCTCTAAATGAGGGGTTGGTGCTCCTTGAGTTGGTGCTAAAAAATTAGCCTGTAAGGCATTGTAAGCAGTTGTTTTTGAAGTTAATCTAGTAAGGTAGTTTAGGAGTGGTTTTTCTACCCAGGAGGGTTTTTCACTCGTAAAATTCTTTGTCTTATGCTCTCTTTGTTTTGATGTTATAATGCTTCTTGATTGTGATAATTTTGTGAGTAATTGTTCTTATTAGTCTGAGCATTGTTGAATGTATGTTTCCTCATCTCTAAAAATGGTTATATAAAAATGTCTTGCACAAGTGTTCTATCATTGTTGAAAGTTTTGATTCATAGCTCAATAATTTTTATAATGTACTTAAATTTTTTTTCTTATCTTGTGTCATTTTGTTGCACTATTGTTGTAGTGTCTTATAAAGTTGCATTGAAATCAGTTGGTTAAGAAGTGTTTTAGTAATGTCGGTCTTCATTTACATAGTCTTACGAGTTGCACCTATATTGTCATCATCCTTTGATTGTTAAACATGGTTAGTCACAATTGTTTTGGCAAATGCAAGATATCTCTCTCAAATCATATTGGCACAAGTTGCCTAATGGACTGAGTTGATGTTGTCATATCTTTCTTTACCCCTTTTCATAAATGCTTTCAAAATGATTACTCTTCTATGTTGTTGATAGGAAGGTTATCAGAATTAAAAGTCTTGGTCAAAGTTGAAAAAAGTTTAGACACTGATTCACCCCCCCTCTCAGTGTATGTCCATAAATCCAACAATTGGTATCAAATTATAGGGTCCTCTGATAGGTCTAAATCACCTAGGGTTGTTCTTTGTTTATTGGAGTACTTTGATTAATATGGGAAAGAACAGAAGGAATAAGGGAAAAAGATATTCATAGCAAAATACTAATCATCATGTTCAACCTGAATCTAGTATAAGGAATAATGAGGAAGAGTTCATAAATAGTAACCCTAAAATGGTAGAATATCCTCGATCTAGAACACCTCAGTTTGAAGGTACAAACTTTATTATGTTGAAACATAGAATGGAAAAAAAATTACTTTCTTTAGGGTCTGATGTGTGGGCAACAATTGAGAAGGGTTGCACTACATCTGCAACATCTTCTTCCACACTTGAGGAGAAGAAAGCTCTTGAATTCAATACCAGAGCTATGAATGTTATTTTTAATAACTTTCCAAATAAATTCATTACAAAAGTTATTCATTACAGTAGTGCTAAGGAAGTTTGGGACAAGTTAATTGAACTGAATTAGAATGGTGAGTTACAAGAGGAGATATCTTTGGGTACTGAAATAAGTTGTGAAACGTCTGAGAATGAAGAAGGTGTAAACCTTCATAGTTTTGAAGAGAAGTCCAAGGAGATCATTAATAAATATTTAAATGATCAAGAAACTTGTGTAAAAGTAGATCAATCTTTGGGTGAAATTGACTCTGAACAAGAATATGATGAACCAGAAAGTGAGGTTGATTTGGTAGGTGAACTCCTATGTGCCTTAGATACAATTAAGCAACTTAGAAAAGAAAACCAATTTTTATGATAGCCTCAGCAAGAAGAGAGTTTGGAAGTCAAGTTAAAAGACAAGGATGAATTGTGTAATAAACTAGAAAATGAGATTGATTCTATAAAGAAATGTTCAAATAATGATTCCTTGGTAAAAGAACTAACTCTTAAGGATGATATGATTATAAGTCAGAAAATTGAAATTGAAGAATGTAAGAGGATAGCAGATATTGTAAGGTCTGATTTGGAGATTAAAAAGATTGATTGTCTAAAACTTGAAGAAGATATAGTTGCTTTAAGAAAAGAGCTTGAAATTTTCAAGGTTCAATCTGGTATAATAAAAAAAATTGATCATAGTACTAATATATTGAATGAGATGTTGGGCAGGTAAAGGCATTCTAAAGATCCTACAAGAGTGGGATATGAGGTTGGACAAAGCTTTGTACATGAATCTAAATATGAAACAGTGTTTACTACTTCAGATGGAAATAATTTTATAGCCAAGAAAACACCAAGAATGAAGATTGATCTTGGTTATAGTATTGCTGCACCAAAGGATAACATTGACACTAGAAGACAATCTAAAGGTATTCATAGAAAAATAAAAAATGTCTTCAGATCTTCACATCCTTGGCATGATCATTCATTCAGGTATAATCATTTTTTTCAAGGATATTGTTATGTTTGTAATGACTATGGTCACAAGGAAATTGATTGCATAAGCTAGTCAAATAAGAACCATTCTAATGTCTCTAGAGATGAGAATGTGGTGTGTTACAATAGTCACAATTTTGGTCACTTAAGAAGAAACTGTGGAATAAATACAAGTGACAATAATGTAGGTGTGCAAACCCTTTTCCTAGTACCTGCAAAACAACATGAATAAATGAGTTAGACAAGGTTCATTACAAGCTGAAACAAGGATTCCCCATGAAATTCATTTGCAAACTAAAAATGGGAAAGAAATTGGTGAAGAACACAATGCAAAAGATAAAACTAGATTTAATCCTAATTAGTGAAGCAAACACTTGATCCCATGGGGGAATTGGTCCCAATTTGATGTGAAAATTGGCCCTTTCCCAATTCCTATGATGAAATCTTGATATGTTGAAGATGATATTGATCCACTTTTGATAAAGATGAGAACTCCAAGCCAAATCTACAAAAAATCCTAGCTAACAATTCAAATGATGGATGAGAATGGCTAAGTATTTTAGCATGGTAACTTTGCAATGTTTGTGGATGATAAAATGAGGAGAGGAGCTCTTCATTTATAGGATTTCAAGATGGATGAATGCCCAAATTTGAGCAATGTGGGACTAACATTCATCCAATGATATGGTGCCACTTGTCAAGCTATGAATGGATGATGGATGTGCAAGATTTGGGGTTTGTGCCAATAAATACCAATATTTGAAATTCAAATTTGTTGAAATGTCATGTAAGAGGGAAGGGAAAATGCAATAAATGTCACTTGGCTCAAGGCAAAGGACATGTAAGAAGAAGTTATTGCCTTGTTGGATGTACATGTTGACTTGAAATTTTTGAATTCAAATTGAGAGAATATTCCAAAAGATGCCATGTGAGGAAAATAGATATCTAATAAATGAATTAAATCTATTTCCATGTGCAACTTGCATTATCTAGAGGATGTGACATGAGATGAGGTTAAATTAATCAAGGGTTAATTAATTTAATAGGAGATTAGATTATGTGACCTATTTGATTTAGATTTATGGATTTATTTAAATCAAATAAGAGAGGAATGTGACATGAGATTAATTAAATAAGGATTTTGATTTATTTAATTAAAAGGAATGATGTTAGATTAAATCAAATAATGTTTTAATTTATTTAATTTAATGGATAGACTTTAAGGATTTAATCAAATAAATTGATTATTTAATTAAATAGGGATAATTAGATCAAATGGATTGATTTAATTAACAGAAGGAATTGACTTAATCCGATAAAATGATTTATTCGATTAATGGATGAAAGTTGATGAATTTAATTAGATAGGGGAATTTGATTAAACAGTTAGACCAAGGGATGATTAAGGAAGAAGTGATGTTAGTAAGTCAAAATCAGATGCACAATTTCAATCAGTATATTTTACGTGTCTACATTTTTCCCCTCTTTGAAGCAATGCACTCCTTGTGTTGGTTCAAAGAATAAACGATCTTGATCAAATCCAAAAATTTTGATATTTTAAAAAATTGCCCCATTGTTGCATGGCGAGAGAAAATATGCCATTATAATGCCCCCTTAAGAGATCGGATGAAAATTTTAATTTTTTTGGGTGATCTCGCGAAAAAAGATGACAAAGTACTCGACAAGTCCGAAAGGGGTCTGGGAGGCTAAAAACGTGTCTAAATGCAATAAGACAATGAAAAACAAGCCTTGAATGGACAAAAACAGGTTCAAGGGTCCAAAACCCTAGTAGGACAGCTAATTAGGGTTGAAAACCCCTCATTTCTAGGCTTAAAAGGGGCCCGAGGGGTCACTTTCAAGTCATCTTCACACACCTCCGCTAGCAAACCTTGAGATCTGAGCTCTGACCCTTCGGCAATATGGCGCAATGACAGCTTCCTATACACATTTCTGACTAAGTTCGGACCTACCAGCAACCACCTGGCATTGGTGCCCTGGTATGTGATCCTTACCAAAGCTTAATTTTTTCATTTAATGCATTTATTACATGTTTAAAAGAGAGCTCGCCTCCAACGGTGCTATTATAGCGCTGATCAGTGTTTAAAGTGCACTGCTAATTACCTTTTTGCACTGCAGTGGTGTAGTTTGTAGTTTAAAAACTCCACTGCTGAGCTTGGGCTCAGCTCGGACTCGGCGGGCCGGTTTGGGAAAAGTGTGCCACGACGACGCCCTTTTCATGAAAATTGCGACGTTGGGGCCAAAGTGTGCCACTGCGACACTTTTTGGGTTGATTTGGGGTCATGCGGCGGAGTTTGAGGAAACTTAAACTACGAGGCCTTCACAAACTGTGTCGCTGGAGGTGAGCTTGGAGTGTTAGGCCAAGATTTTTCAAAAAAATTTAACATGCTGACTTTCCTTGATGCAGAACGGGCCTAGGGAGCTTTATTCTCAGGAGCACTAGTCCTGGGACTTGGCGAGCATCCTACGGGACTTGAGTGACAGAGACCAAGATTGATTGGGAGTCACGGGACTATGGCACATTGCATACGCAACGCCCATTCACACACACCTCAGGATGTTGTTAGCATTGGCCGAGAGGTGGCACAACGAGACCTTGTCGTTTCATCTTCCCACTAGCAAGGCGATCGTCACCTTGGAGGACGTTTGGCACATACTACAATTTCCCATTCATGGCCGTCGAGTGATCTATGACATGGAGGAGGGACGTGATTATTATGTCAGAGTCCTCACCACTCGAGATATTATCTATTGCAAGGGTCAGATTGAGCTGGAGAGGTATTGAGTTATAGCACCTCCCTTCCACTGGGCAGTTGCAGTAATCATTTTAGGTTTGGTTGCCCTAGACCGATGAGGGTGGTATTTCAGTCCAGGTTGGGGATACTACTGGGAGATGATGGTTTGGGATAGGTCAGCTTGGTTTGCATGGGGACCCATCCTTCTGGCTTCACTTTACAGGTATTTACATGAGTACGTTTATGTGGATGGCATAGCACTGGGGGATCGAGTGACACTTCTACATGTTTGGGTGTGGGAGCACATTTTTGTGCTACGTCCATGGGTCATTCTAGTTTTGATGGGGGAATAGGATTCCCTCGTGACACTATACAGAGGTGGTGTGTCCTTCACACACATTGGCGGGCATGGGATCCCCTACTGGAGGTGGGTCCTAGATGAGATGTTTGTGTCTACTTTAAGACCATATTTGGGTTAGCCCGGATGGGCCGACGATGCAGATCAACTCTTCTACTTCCACCAAGATCGATATATATAGGGGCGGGAGCACACCATGATCGAGTGGCACCTGCCTGGGTGTGTACAGCGTCAGTTCGTAGAGCCACAAGATCGGCCAGACGATGGCTATGTAGCCATGTTTGCATGCAGCATGACACAGGTATCATGGGGGCCTGGTATTCCTACCGCAGAGGCAATTTACAACTTTTGACATTTGCTAGCTTGACCGTGGGCTTATAATTAGGGCTTAGCAGATCCGGGCACCACACAGGCCTATAAAGATTAGTTCCAGCCTCCTCTTCGGTTGATTGTTCTAGGTGAGGATCGAGAGGTGCATAGGGTCAGAGGCAGGGCGAGAGGACGAGGGTGAGGGCAAGGACCGAGGGTCGAGATTCGACAGGATCCACCAGGGGTGCTCCCAGTGCTAGGTCACGAGGACGTCCACATGCAGGATCAACAACAAGATCCGCTAGTCCCACCACCACAAGACGAGGGTGAGGACCAAGTTTATGTATAGCCACGGGCATAGCTAGCAAGGTAGGCAGAGGTACATGATGCCTTGATTTTACAGTTGCAGGCCTAGGTCCAAGCAGTGACAGTAGAGAGGGACCAGGCGAGAGCTGAGAGAGAGCAGCTTAGAGTAGAGAGAGATTAGGTTGTGCAGCAGTGACAGGCCACAGAGCTACAGGCAGCTATAGAGCTAGGCCACAAACAATAAATTGAGAGCATGACAACCTCGGCCTCCTCCCAAGGTACCGTGTTGGTACGATCTTGTAGAGACGCTATCTAAGAGATAGAGAACTACCATTGGGCCTACCACGACACTGTACCTAGAGTAGACTGGGTCCCCGATTACTTAGAGCGGGCTAGCCAAAGACCACCAAAGGGTCATAGTGACAAGGGTGAGGGTAGCATTCACGGAGATCGGGCTTGATCCAAATGATACACACTTTTGGTGCCTTTTAGGCTCATTTTTTATAGTCCCGATGGGAATTTTTTTACCGATTGACATACATGTATAGTGATCTGATTATTCTTTGTACTATGACAGTTGATGATATGATATATATACGAGCTGATTTTGATGTGATGCAATGTGTTCTTTTATTTATGTATGGATGGTTTATTTCTATATGCTTTGCAATGATGTTCTATGGATGCATTTTATTTCTAATGATGTATGCGTTATGATTATGACTATCAGATCTATATTATGCTAACCTATGATATGATGTGTAATAATGTTAACTATATGATGGTTTATTTTATGCCAATGCAATATGTGAAATGATTTGATTTGTGGTATATGCAATAATGCGTGAAAATGCTTATATACGAGATGATTTATGGATATATGTGATATGATGTGATGGTCATGACATGATGCTACTAAAATGGTGTTATGAGATGCAAATGTTATTATACTAAATGATGATGTATGTGATGCAATGATATGTTAATGCAAAGTGATATGCATAATGCTTATATACCTATTGCTTATGATTATGCAAAAATGATTATGGAATGCTTTTATAGATGCTATGTGATGATTTAGATGGTAGATATGAATGAAATGCTTGCAAATGAGTGTTTATGCAATGATTGATATAATGGCATGAGATGCAATATAATGGGTGAAATGTGATGACATAGATGCACCTATCTTTTAAGAATGTTTATGATAACCTGTTTATATGATGATAAGAATGTGATGTTTCCTACATGATATGTTTATGCAATGTATATGATTTCTATATAATATGCTTATGCAATACACTAATGATTTGTGGATGCAGGATCAATGATGATGATGGTGATGATGATCAACTGTCATAGTACTTGTTAGTGTGGTTAGTAAGAAAAGAAAAAGTCATTTCAACAAGATGCAAGATGACACAAATGCAAATGATGATGATGATGATTACTTGCTAAGGAATTGGGATTTTCAAAGGGACAATTTCCTTATGTTTGATAATACATGTGGTACGATGCATCAAGGTATAGAAAACCAGGATGGCGTGGTACTTAGTGTGATGGACTTTGACTCGACAATCAGATAGGAGTATTCTTGTTCACACCTAACATACGAAAACCTTGCTAGGATGCACTTCAGAAGTTTTAGACACCTCAGACCAAAACACAGAAAGGTAAACCTATCCCTGTAATAGTCAACAAGTTTCCCTAGACCTCTTCCATACATACTTAACAAAGCAAGTATTCACCGAGGTTATGTTGCAAGAACGTCCAACAAGTACAGTAGACAAAAGATAATGATCATTGCCCCATTCCTATTTCTCTAAATCCATTGTTTCAGGATATCATTGAGACATCCTTGGAATGAGCGCAAAATAAGATAAGTCAAAAGATAAAGACCAAGTAAACAAACAAATTGATGCTCTTTAATACCACTAACAGAAAGAGGATATGTTTTCTAAGATGATAACCGAAACTTATTGCCAAAAGATGATGCCCATTATAGGAAGGATTCATCCTAGGACATGTTAGTGGATGGCAGCATGTCATTTCATTTATAAGGGATGATTGATATGGGACAAATTCAGATGATGAGTTACCAATACGAAGAGATAACCAACTTGTTTACTCACTGACTTAGACTTAAGACTTGACATTTTGAGTTCTATGTTTAAACTACTAGAATTTTTTCCAACTGTTTCACCAAAGGTTGACGATGACGATCAAGTTATTATGGATGGTGATTATTGTGGGTGTAAGCGAGATGAGGCGGATGGATTTTTTCAAATATTTGGATGTTTTTGATGTTTTGCAATGTTCTGAGGTTGTTTTTGGTGTTTTTTGAGATTTTACAAATGTGTTGATTTTCAATTTTCCAATGTTTTGGGATTTTCAGAGATTTTGACCAAGAGACTAACCTAAAGACCTATCCTAAGGGTCTCAAGGGCTGATCGACAGATTAGCCTTACCTATGTTATACACGCAGAGACCATGTAGTTCGACTGATGGCTCGATCGATTTGGTGATATACATGATGAAATGTCAGTTTATTATGACAGACTCCTATAGAACTGACCTAAATGTCTCCGGGGATGATCAAAGATCAACCTTTCCTACGTTCAAGCTTAGAGACAATGTAGTTTGACAAGATGACCTTGTTTTTGGATTTTTGAATGACTTTTTGGCTTGTTTTTGGGATTTTGATATGTTTTGAATGTTTTTGGATTTTCTGATTTTGTAATGTTTTTGGATTTTATGATTTGAAGACTTTCATAATATACACGAATCTGATCCGATGAGAACGTGCCCACAGTGTGATGCAATAGACTAGTTCAATAAAGGCAAGACAAACTAACCTTAAGGATGGGCCGAGTAGTACTATGAGGGATCATGATACGAAAACAGGACCAAGCTATGGTGCAAATGCGAGTGGATGAGTGATGGATGGAGATATGGATGGGATGGATGATGGTAGCAAAATGGATGAATGATGCAGATCAAGCCATAAAGATCCTAGTGGATGGAGAGTGCTTATTTATGCAAGGCGCTTGTTTGCCAGGTTTTCACCAAGGTACTTGCCCAAAGTGCTACCATAGTGGTTTTCACTAGAGGACGATTTTTCTCTTTCTATTTTTTTGATCCATTTTTGGATTTTTTTTGGATTTTTTGCTTTTTTGATTTTTTTGTTGTCACCAAGACAACTGTTTGCCAGGTTTTCGCCAAAGTAACCATTTTTTTAGGACTTTTTCTATTTTTTTTGGATTTGTTGGTTCTATACCTTGAAAGATTTAGGCATAAAACCAATTGAGATGGGATTTATTCATGGGCTCTTGCAGAGGTTCCCCTTTGGGTGTTGATAGCTAATATGCCCCTGATTTGTAACTTGCTATTATGATGAAAGGTCCTAACCAATTAGGTTCGAACATTCCTTTGTTGCTTGGGTTTGGGACATTCTTCTGATTTTCTTTTAAGACCAGTTCTTCGAATTGGAAAGTCCTACTTCTGATTTTCTTGTTATAGCTCTATTTGAGTTTATTTTGATAGAATTGCAAGTGATTTAAAGCATCTATTCATCTCTCATCCAATAGCTCCAGCTCATTTAGTCTTGACACCTGATAGTCCTCATTAGTGATGAGGTTTTGCAATGATATTCTGAGGGATGGGATCTCGATCTCAATGGGGAGTACAAATTTTGATCCATAGACCAAGGAGAATGGGGTGGCGCCAGTGGGTGTGTGGATGTTGGTTCGATAAGCCTAGAGGGTAGGATTAAGCTGCAGATGCCAGTCACGACCTACGTGATTGACTGTTTTCTTGAGGATTTTGAGGATGGTTTTGTTTGTGGCTTTTGCTTGGTCATTGCCTTGGGGATAGTATGGGGTGGAAAAGCAATGCTAGATTTTGAATTTCTCGCACAAGTCGCAAACCTCCTGGTTCTTGAATGGTGTCCCATTATCTAAGATAATGGCTTGTGGGACACCATAACGACAGATGAGATAGTTCAAGATGAATTTTGAGATTCGCTTCCTAGTGATATATGTCATGGGTATGGCCTCCACCCACTTTGTGAAGTACTCAGTTGCAATTATGATGAACTTATGGCCATTAGATGAGGTGGGTGTGATTTTCCCAATGAGATCAAGTCCCCATTGCGAAAAAGGCCATGGTGTGATGATCGGGTGAAGTTCTTGAGCTGGAGCATGAATGAGTTCCCCATGCTGCTAACATTGTAAACACCTTTTAGCATGATCATGCGCTTCTCTTTCCATTGCAGGCCAATAATATCCCATCCTCAGCAGTTTCTTGGTGATGGTCATCCCACTCGAGTGTGAGCCATAGATACCATTATGAACCTTGGTTAGAGCGATTAATGCCTCATCAGCATTGAAATAGCTTAGCAAGGTACCTTCTATACTTCTACAGTATAAGGTATCACCTAGGATGACAAATATGGATGCCTTTTTTATAAAGGTTCATTTTAGGCTTGATGGTAGGTCAATAGGTATGACTCCTATGCGAAGATATATATAGATGTCATGGTACCAGGGATCACTAGGACCAATGATTTCACACACATATTCTGATTCTGGTACCTCGAATGTGGGAACAAGAAGCTATTCGATTAGATTGTAGCCATGGCATCGGCTGCTCTATTGTTGGTTCTTGGAATCTGCTCAAATGTTATGTCAATGAAGGATTCCTTGAGAGTCTCCACCAATTTCTTGTATGGAGCTAGCTTGTCATCCTTAGTCTGATATTCATTATTGACCTGATTTATGATCAACTAAGAGTCTCCATACACCTTGAGAGCTATGATGTTCCATTGCACTGCTATCCTGAGGCCTATAGTCAAAGCCTCATATTCCGCGATGTTGTTAGTGTAAGTAAATGCCAATATATATGACTTACGTATGCAGTCCCTCTGTGGAGTGATGAAGAAGACACTAGCTCCTGATCCATGTTGTGTGTATGAACCATCAAAGTATAGCTTCCAATGGTCAGTTATGTTGAGGTTAAAAATAGATTCATTTGGGAATTCTAAGACAAGAGGGTTCTCAAAATAAATGGGTGCTTCTGCTAGTTGATCTGCAATAACTTGACCCTTGATGGCTTTCTGCTCTACATAATCAATGTCATACTCTGATAATATCATTACCCATTTTTCCATTCTGCCTGTGAGCATTGCCTTTGATAAGAGATACTTGAGGGGGTCAATTTTCGCAATGAGCTTTATCTTGTGTGCCAACATGTAGTGTCTAAATTTTTGGGATGCAAACACTACTACAAGGCAAGCTTTCTCAATGAACAAGTAATTTAGCTCATGACCGACCATTATCCTGTTGATATAGTAGATGGCCCTCTCCATTCCATTTTCATCATGTTGAGCAAGAAGAGCTCCAAGGGTTGTTGTTGTCACTGACACATATAAGATCAATGGATTTCTCGGGATAGGTGGCATTAACATTGGTGGTGTAAGTAGGTATTCCTTGATTTTGTTAAATGCCTCTTCACACTTTGTATCCCATTTGTATGCTACCCCATTTTGGAGTAGGTGAGAATATGGATTCTTCTTCTCTACCAGTTGTGCTATGAATCGTCAGATGGATTGAAGTCTTCCTCTGAGGCCTCTCAGTTGTTTTAATGTCTTTGGTGCTTCCATCTCAAGGATTTCTTTTACTTTTTCTAGATCCACCTTGATACCCCTCATGGAGACTATATATCCTAGTAGTTTACCTGATTGTACGCCGAAGATGCACTTCTTGGGATTTAGTCTGACTTTGTATTCCTCCAGTCTATCAAAGATAGCACTTAGGGTTGCTATATGATCTTGTCTCTTTCTTTACTTAGCTAGAATGTCGTCGACATAGTCTTCAATTATTTTGTGAATCATATCATGGAATATTAGTGTCATGTCCCTTTGATAGGTTTCTCATGCATTCTTTAGGCTGAATGGCATCAGGTTTCAACACTATGTCCCCCATGGACAAGTGAAAGCCGTCTTGTGTTGATCCTCTTTTGCTATCATGATTTGGTTATATCCTAAAAATTTGTCCATTAGTGATAGCATCTCATGCCCCACTGTCATGTCTACTATCATGTCAATGTTGGGAAGTAGTAAATCATCCTTGGGACATGCCTTGTTCAAATCTCTGAAATCCGTACAGATTCTAATAGCTCCGTCAGGTTTTGAAATAGGTACCAAATTTGACACCCATTCTGGATAATCAATTGGTTGGATAAATCCTACATCTAACAACATTTTGAGCTCCATTTTGACCAATAAGGCTATTTGAGGATGCATTTTTCAAAGCTTTTGTTTGACCGGCTTTGCTTCTAGATACATAGCTAAGTGATGAACCACAGTCTTTGGATCAAGCCCTAGCATGTCAACATAACTCCATGCAAAGTTTATTTTCCTTTGTCTTAGGAATGCTGCTAGGAGTTCTTATTCTTCTAATAATAGTGATTCCGCATAGAATGTGATATGCGGGGTCTCCTCTATTCCTAGGTTGACTGGATTGCATTTTTGGCCAAGACTGTTGACTTCTCTTGATGAATAGCTCTTAGGGGAAGATTGAATCCTTCATCCTTAGGTGCCTCATAGAGGTTTTCACCATTGGATACGTCCTTTATTTTTACTATTTTCTTGTCAGAGAGTGCCACAGTGTTGTTTTCACTCAAGGACTTTGATATGATTCTTAGTTTCTCACTTTTGCGAATGAAGGATTCAATCATTTCCCTATAATAGGCATGTTTTTCCAACTCCATTATAAACCCTGCCTTGTGGTATCCGTCTGGAATGTTATCCCTCAATCCCATGAATTCCGAGAGTGTCTCATCGTTTTCAAATGTATCGAGAACTGGTGGTCCTTGTTGGTCATAGTCGATCAATTGGGGGTAGACTAAACAGATCTCATGATTTTGATGATTGGATTCAAAAGATAAGGTACTAATCATGCAAAGGGTAGTGTCCTCAAATAACCTAGGTAGATTGGATATGGTATCTTCGTCATCACTACTAATATAGGGCTTAGTGATAAAATTATGTGTGTCTCTACGTGTGACTATTGGTGAGTGTACTTGTACTAGCATTGGCTAGGGAGTAATATTAACCATTCTAACCAGAGGACCTCGGCCACGTATGGTTATTCTTGGAGGGGTATGTCCAAGACCAAGATTTATTATGGGTCGCGTCTCTGGCATGATAGGTATTATGAGCCCATTGTCATTTTGTCCCAATCTTTGATTTCTATCGTAGCCCATTGCGAGCATCATTTGTAGGCCTTTGTTTCTTTCATCCATTGGTAATTCAGGTGTCAGTATTTCATCTCGATACAACATGTGAGATGGATTTACTTCAATAACCTCATGACCAAGGTCTCCCCATCTTGTGAATTCAGGATTGTCTTCAGGGTAGGTTTGTGATGTAGAAGCTTGATTTTCTTGTGGATGTCCCCGTGATCTAGGAGATTGAGGTAACTCTCCTATCACAAAAGCATTGTTAGGGAACTTGTAGCTTCCACAACCATCCTCTTGGATGATGAGCTTGATGTTAGAGATGGTGGGGATGGTGGGGATGGCAGGTGTCTCTGTCGCAGAAGTGGATGTGAGAGTGGCGGGGTCGATGTATGGTGTGGATGGGCTCTCATCGTTTTTTGGCACTTGGGGGATTTTGTAATATTTGGCTTCAAGATTCTTGCTATATGAAAATGGTTCAGGATCTCCATGGATAGTAACCTCTTGTCCATTATGTGTAAATTTCACACATTGGTGGAAGGTTGATGCTACGACTTTCATCACATGGATCCATGGGCTTCCTAGGAGGATATTATATGGTAATTCGAGGTCCAAGACCTGACAAGTGGTTTCCATGAGCATTGGCCCTACTTGAATAGTGAGTTTAATCGTGCCTTGAGACACTCTTTATTGGTCATCATACACTTTTATCATGATGCCCTTACCTTTGTCAATGGAATCTTCTAATATTTTCAACTATTTGATGAGGCTGAGAGAACAGATGTTCAAACCTGCACCTCCATCCACCAGAACCCTTTTGATTTTTCTCTTATTTACGATGGCTTCTAAGTGAAGTGCACGGTTGTGAGATGGTTGGGCAGGGAAATCTTAGTCAGAGAATGTAAGGAGATTAGGTGTTATGATATTTCTGATCATAGCTTGGAATTGGTCCGCATTGAGATCTGCAAGGACAATGGATGAGGCTAATGCTTCCTTGAGAATATTTTTATGCGTTGATGAGACTTTTAACAACTCCATGATGGAGATGTGTGTTGGTGTTCTCTTGAGTTGTTCTACAACATTGTAGTTATGTGGAATGGATCTAGATGAAGGGATTCTATTAGGTTGGGATGACCCTACAATGGTGACTTTACCGCCTCTTGTGGTGACTCCACAATCTTCGGCATGGGTGCCCTTGATGGTGATGACCCTGCAGTCTTCATTTAGGGAAGCAACGACCGTTTTGTACATATGATTTACATTGCCCTTCCCTTTATCATTTTTATTCCCTTTTTTTCCATGATTCAACATCGGATTTGTGTAAATTTTAAGATCTTGATTTCTGGTAGGTTGTTCGACGTTTATGATTTTCTTGTCAATGAGATCTTGGATGATATTTTTGAGTCTCATGCAATTGTTTGTGGTATGACCTTTGATTTTATGAAATTCACAAAGTTGATTTTCGCTATCCCAAGGGGGTTTGACGTCGGGTTCTTGGTAATTCTCGAATGTAGGAGGCTTGATGATTTTTTCGTCAATCAACTTTTTCATTATGTCCTCAAGTGGTTCCCCAAAAATAGCATATTTTTGTTTGGGATAAGTTTTGCGTTGGGGTGGTCCTCTTTGATCATTGAGGTTATTGATGGTTGGATTATTTTTGGGTTGATATGTTGTGTGATGAGTGTTTCGGTGTTGTGTTTGGTTTTGCTGTGTGGGTGTATTTTGGCGTGGACCACTAATGACCACCTTGGCATCGACAACACCATCATTAGTGATGTTTTTGTTCCTTGCCCATGTGTGAGGTTTATCATTGTAATTGGATGATGGGTGGTTGTTTTGCTATTCATGGTATGATGTTGATTCTATGGGTTGGGTCACAAGGGCTCTTTCGATGCTAAGCGCCTTGGAAATTAGTTGATCGTATGTGGTGATGCCCTGAACCTTGAGATGAAATGCCAAGCAACTTTCAAGGTTGGCTATGATTGTACAGACTTGTTGTTCTTCTGGGATGGTCCACTTGCTCTGATTGGCCTTGGATCACCATCATTGAAGGAATGAAGTAAAAGATTCATTTTTTCCTTATTTTAGAGTGTATAGTTCTTCAAGACTAACATCCATTGCAATGTTACATGCGTAGTTCCTGATGAATGCATCTCTGTTTTCTTGGAATGTTCTAATGCCTAAAGGTAAGCGAGAGAACCATTCTATAGCGTTGCCTGCTAAACTCCTAAGAAATAGTTGCATCAGATAAGTATCATCATATGCAACCTCCATGCAATGAACCTAGAATTCCCTGATATGATCTTTAGGGTTGCCCATCCCTCGATATTTGTCAAATTTGGGGATTTCAAATCCATTGGGGAATGGTTTCATTTCTAAGCTCCTATCAAATGGATAGGGACACAAGTTGCTTGGTGTCTTAGTTGTTCGCCCTGATTGAAGGTCGAGCACTTGTTGCAAGAGCAACCTGAGTTGTGTCATCACATCATTTTGTGGGTCAGGGGGTGGGATGAAGGTGTTGTGGGGTGTTTCAATCGTTGATGGATTGGTCGGTGCATTTTTTGATGGTATATGTATGTTCTAGCGAGCGAGGTAGGCTTCCACCTAATTTTGTATGAACAATGCCTATTGTTAATTTTGTTGTTGTTGTGCTAGGATTTGTGCTTGTTGTTGCACTTGTTACTGTTCCAACAACACTTGTTGCTGTGTTTGATGTTGTTCCCACAATGCTTGTTGTTGGGCTGTCAATTCTACCGCTTCTTATTGTTCTTGGTATTGCTTTAGTGCTTGTTGATATGCCTGCAATTGCGCTGCTTGTTGTTGTACAAGAAGTTGTGCTTGATATTGGGCTTGCTGACCCTGATATTGGGCTTGCACTTGTGTTGTTTATTCTTGTGCTACCTATTGTTGCAATAAGAGTTGTGCTTGAGCATCCCTTTGTGCTTGTAATGCTTGCGCAGCTTGTCTAGCTTGATTAGCTTGTTGTTGTTTTTGTTACAATAATGCTTGGGCTTGTTGCACTTGCAATGCAGCTTGTGCAGCTTGAGCAACTTGTGTGGCTTGAGCAGCTTGAGTGGCTTGCTGTATGGTTTTTTTTTTAACTTGTTGGTATACTCTTTGGAAAGCAGCTTGCAATGTTATCATATTGGCTTGATGTGGTGAAAGTTAGCGGTGGTGGGGGTGGTGGTGGATTCAAAATGGTGTTCGTGAAGGCGGTGTTGATGTTGTGAATGTTGGATAGTGGTATTGATGTGGTTGGTTCTTGAGAGACCATGCTTTGTGA
Organism: Sequoia sempervirens; assembly: GCA_007258455.2. NCBI lineage: Eukaryota > Viridiplantae > Streptophyta > Pinopsida > Cupressales > Cupressaceae > Sequoia > Sequoia sempervirens. The sequence goes on along the minus strand of VDFB02000008.1, from coordinate 355,184,052 downwards.
TGCTAAGGGGGTGTTTGGTGATGTTGTCATTTCTTGTGTGTTTGTCATTTGTTGTTGTGATGTCAACAATAAGTTTTGAGTGTTCGGTGTGATGCTTTGATTGATGGTTGGGATAGCGGTTTGATTAATACTTGGTAGAGGGGGAAGGCCTAAACCAAGAAGTGGTGCAGATGATAATAGAAATGGTGGAAGTGGTGGAAATGTAAGGGGCACAAGTCCTTGTGAAAATGTCATGGTGTCGAAGATTCCCCCTATTCCGAATGTATCTCCCTCTTCTTGTGAATTTGTGAGAAGAGGTGTTTGAGGTGTTGCGTGAAAAAATGATGATGATGGATCATGATGGAATGTGAGGGGAACATTTTTGTGTAATGGGTTTTCAGGTATGTTTTATTCTAATGTGGTGTTTGCATCCAAGTTTTGATTATTAACAAGGGGATGTGATTGAAGAGCATTGAGAAATGTACTTCCCTTGTTGACATTGGGTTGTGTTGGAGCAAATGATGTTGTGATTTGTGGGATGTTTTGCGTGATTTTTTGGGATGGTGGTGTGGATGAAATGGGGATGGTGGATGAGATCAGAGGAAATGATGTATCCACTATAGTACTCACATCAAAATCCGAAGGCAACTTGGCCCCTTGTTTTGCTAGTTCAAGCATGTACAATGAAGGGTTAAGTCTCATCATGATATTGATGATTCTATGGTTGTCTGGATTTTGTAGCATTTTAGTCATTTCCTCACGAGACATTCCAAAGGTGAGGTCCTCTCCCTTATTTTCTTCTTGCGGATTTTGCGATGATGAGAGGGTCAATGGATTACTTGATTCAGTTGGATTCATTTCTGCATTTGTTTGGCTAAGATCGCTTGAAGCAGGTGTTTCTTTGTTGGCTTCCATAATCTTCTTGTATTGAGATCTTGTTTGAACCATAAAACAAGGATCAAGAATATGGGAGATGAATCTCTTGATTCTTTGGATTGATCTCTATTTTATGTCCCAAAGTAGAATGTTTTAGGATGCCTTGAGGATCAAAGGTGATGATTTTGATGATGATGCTTTTAGGGATGGATGATATGAATGTTTTGGCTTTTGATAAATCTTGAATGAGACACTAGGATTTTTAGGACTTGTGGATTTTGATTCTTGATTTTGGATTTTGAGATTTGAGATTTTGTCCTTGATTTTGATTTTTGATTTTGATTTTGATTTTGAACAGAAAGACCCTAAGATGTTTCATGATGATCTATGGGATAGCTTTGTTCAAAGGATGATAATTTGAATATGTGTGAGGAGAAGGATGAATCTACCCACACCTATTCAAACAAGATGATTGTTTCACTAAGTATATGAAGAAGGATTCATCTACATACACTAAGCTAGACAAGATGATTTTGATAACTTTGACTAAGTATATGCAAAAGGATGCATCTACACATACCTAGCCAAAGGTGTTTTTGCTAATGTTTTCAAGGATTGTGTTCTCAATGATATTGATGATTTTGATTTTTCCACAAAGCCTAGTATCAAGGATGATTTCAAGATTTTCCAAAAGGTGATGATGAGATGGATTTTTATTTGATGTTTTGGAGAATGGATGAAAAGGATATTTTGATATGTTTTGATCCTAAGATGAACCTAAAAAGGTACACTTTTTTTGCTTAGACCTAGGTATTGAAGAGCATGCAAATGCTTCCTAATGACCTTTGTAACCAATAAATGATTTTATTTGAACATTCATTTTCGGATTTCCAACCAATGATTTTTTTTCTTTGAGGTTGTGAGTCTTCAATCACATATGAAATTTCATTTTGCTTAGCTTTGTTTAATGTCTTTATTTTACCAAAAACACTTTCTTCAATTAGGTTTTCAAACTAAGATGTCCAATGTCTTAATTTCTTCAAACCCCACAAGATATGTTATGTGGAAATTCAATGAACTCAAGGCAAGGGTTTTCCTATTGTTTACTTAAGAAGACAAATTGAGATATAGTCCAATGTTTAGAAACCTCTAAGGATGTGAATCCCAAGGGAAAGAAATAACGTGTGGATTGAGTCAATTGTATTTGTCCTCAAAAGGGTTTGAAATTTGGATGATGTTAAGTGTTTTTTTTTGAGATGTTTTCGATCAAGCAATGCATTTTGCAACCCAATAACAAGCACAATCCTATGGATGTGTAAGACAATATTTGTTGGATTCCCACTTGGACAAGTCCATCTATGCTTATCCCTAGCGAATGGTTAGATGCTTGACCCCACTGGCTCCCCTCCACAAAACTGACTTATACGGGGCAGCCAAGCATCAACACCCATGAAACTCCCATGGCATGTTTTCCATTTCTACTAGAAGACTATAAAAGTGTGGGGTAGTTTGAGAATGACCGTTCTTGCACCAACAAATAGATAAAAGGATTTTGGAAAATTATAGCACATGGGTTTTAGTAAGGACTTTTTGTTCGTAGGAGTTGACCCAACGTGGCAAGAGTCCCCTTTCGGATCCATCTTGTCAGAGTCAACCGCGTGATATTGGCATTTTGTCCAATATCCACATTTATATCCTGGCTAGAAATACTCTTGGCTTTAGAGTGTTACCGGTTGAGTCATTCCCTTGGGTGAGTACTTTTTCCCCAAGGTAGGCCCTCTAGGATAAACAAAAGCAAATGAAGAACAATATTCATAACTCGATCAATCCTTGTATGCAACAAAGAGAGAGAATATACATAACAAAGCCCCACTCACACTCGCACAAGATTTTGTTCAATTTTAAGCCCAAATTGAAGTGTGGAGGTGATTGCTTTATCTCATCCCAAAGTCATGAAAAAAGACTTTTAATTGTCAAGTTCGCTATAAAGTGCAAGAGAAGCGCATACATCCTTTTTCAATGGCTTTAGTCTAAGTAAGCCCTCACAAAAACAAAGCAACACTTGTTCTTTTTAGATCCACAAAGCAATATGTGAGTTCATTTTAGAGCACAAAATCACAAGTGAAAGACATTTGTTCAATTTGTTAATCCCATAAACAAAATCTAGTAAGTTGTTGATCCTAAGATTCTTTTTAATCCTTTTGCAAGAAATAAACAAAAGAACTCTTTTTAAACCCAAATGAAAGCTAGTGTTCTAAGAAAGAAGAAGATGACAAATTTTTAGAGAAGTGATGAACAAACACTTAAGTGTTAAAAAACACTTTGATAGGACAAAGTATCATCACCATGCTCCTCCTTCCTTTGTTCTCAATTTCCAACCTACAAAGAAGAAAACAATTAGATTTTGAAAAAACACAGGAATTAAAAAGCAAAAAATAGAGGAAGAAGTAATCATAAATTAAAAGCATGTGCTAAAATTTAAATTCTCCCTTTTACTGTCTCCCAACGTCGCAACTCATGAAGGCGTCACTGTTTGTTCTCCCAACGTCACTCTCACAGTGCTTCTGACTGGTAAGTAGCGCTCTATGTCGGGACAGAGAGCTCGATTGCATTGCAATTTCGCCTAGTGTTGAAATTTTTGAAAGCGTCAGAGTTTAAGATTTTTTTGAAAACTTCTGTAAATTGGCGAGTCCAGCGGCATAATTAAGAATTTGAATTTTCTTAGCGGGATGAGTCCAACGGTGCTAAAACAACGACGTTGATGAGCCCGTGGTGCTAAAACAACAATGCTGACGAGCCCGCATTGCTAAAACAACGATGTGGATGAGCTCGCATTGAAATTTCCTGTGTCAAGAAAACACAAAATTTTTAAGAAATTGTTAGAAATAATGATGTCAAGCCCTCCTTCTAGCACCAAATGTGCGAACCTTTTTCCTAGTACCTGCAAAACAACATGAATAAATGAGTTAGACAAGGAATTACAAGCTAAAACAAGGATTCCCCATGAAATCCATTTGCAAACTCAAAATAGGAAAGAAATTGGTGAAGAACACAATACAAAAGATAAAACTATATTTAATCCTAATTAGAGAAGAAAACACTTGATCCCATGGGGGAATTGGTGCCAATTTGATGTGAAAATTGGCCCTTTCCCAATTCCTATGATGAAATCTTGATATGTTGAAGATGATATTGATCCACTTTTGATGAAAGATGAGAACTCCAAGCCAAATCTACAAAAAGCCTAGCTAAGAATTCAAATGATGGATGAGAATGGCTAAGTATTTTAGCATGGTAACTTTACAATGTTTGTGGATGATAAAATGAGGAGAGGAGCTCTTCATTTATAGGATTTCAAGATGGATGAATGCCCAAATTTGAGCAATGTGGGACTAACATTCATCCAATGATATGGTGCCACTTGTCAAGCTATGAATTGATGATGGATGTGTAAGATTTGGGGTTTGTGCCAATAAATGCCAATATTTGAAATTCAAATTTGTTGAAATGACATGTAAGAGAGAAGGGAAAATGCAATAAATGCCACTTGGCTCAAGGAAAATGACATGTAAGAAGAAGTTATTGCCTTGTTGGATATGTTGACTTAGAATTTTTGAATTCAAATTGAGAGAATATTCCAAAAGATGCCATGTGAGGAAAATAGAGATTTAATAAATGAATTAAATCTATTTTCATGTGCAACTTGCATTATCTAGAGGATGTAACATGAGATGAGGTTAAATTAATCAAGGGTTAATTAATTTAACAGGAGATTAGATGATGTGACCTATTCGACTTAGATTTATGGATTTATTTAAATCAAATAAGAGAGGAATGTGACATGAGATAAATTAAATAAGGATTTTGATTTATTTAATTAAAAGGAATGATGTTAGATTAAATCAAATAAGGTTTTTATTTGTTTAATTTAATGGATAGACTTTAAGGATTTAATCAAATAAATTTATTATTTAATTAAATAGGGATAATTAGATCAAATTGATTGATTTAATTAACATAAGGAATTGACTTAATCTGATAAAATGATTTATTCGATTAAGGGATGAAAGTTGATTAATTTAATTAGATAGGGGAATTTGATTAAACGGTTAGACCGAGGGATGATTCAGGAAGAAGTGATGTTAGTAAGTCGAGATCAGATGCACAATGTCAATCAGTATATTTTACATGTCTACAGTAGGTTACAATGTTGGAAATGTCTGTAGGACATCTTCTATTTCTCAGAACAATCACAAAGTCATTTGTTTCAGATGTAATAACATTGGGCATAAATTACAACAATGCATATTTAATAGAAAGACAAGTACTTTAAGCATACAAGTGAAAAATTATTCATTGGAGTGGAGAAGAAAGAGCAATCAAGATGACAAGAAGAGCAATAAAGATGTTTATGAGAAAACTCCTTGTGCACTCCTTGCACAAGTGTTTCCTTCCAGGTCCTGAGAAGAAGAAAAGACTCAGGGGGAGTCTATTATGGTAATATATTTTACCCCTATGGAGTCTAGAATGAGGTATGACAACATGCATTTTCCATTGGTGGTATAAGAAGTAAATAAATGGTTTTTAAATGCTAATATTTAATTATGCTTATTATGATTGAATAGTGTGATTTATTTTGGTTGACATGAAAGAGATACAGGCTGTATATGTTTACTAAGACTACTTGAATGTTAATTACTGAAAGTGATTATTGATGGTGTGATGCTCTAGTCTTTGAAATGGTGTGGTCATAAGTTATGAGGATAGTGAGTCATGGGCATGAAAGATTGAGTGATCCAAATTTTTGTTCAATGTTTTTAAAAGAGCTGCTTCAAAAAGTGGTTATATAGCTAGATGACATGACTTAGGTTCAGTTTAAACATAAATATATTTAGCTTGAATGGATTTTCTGAGTATAAATTTTATGTTGTGAGGTCTTGAGAGATTTCTAGGCTAAGATGATCTTTGTGTATTCCTTATGGAGCCAAAAAGTCTAAAGGTCCGCTATGAGTTAGAAGTTGACATTAAGGAGTAATGCAAACTTAAGAAGTATTTTTTCCTCTTATTTGTATCTATGAACAGAATATGAAAGAAGTGATGCAACAAATTATCTTGTGTGAGAAATCCTAAATATTATTTTATGATTGAAAGTGTGATATTGGGAAGTTGAGTTGCTCATTCATGATATTTATTTCTATACCTGTCAGAATGATATATGAACAATAGATTGTATGAAGTCTTTGAATATAAATGATCAACTCAAGTCATGTTTCTATCAAAGGAATTGCAGAGTTGAGTTGTTGGGAGGTCTGGTTATAATATTATGTGCTCTATATAATGTCTGAAAGCATTAACACCTGAGTGGAGGTCTGTTCATTCTTTTTCTTTTATGGCTTTTTAGAAATGATCTTGCAAGGAGATGTGTAGTACAAGGGAAAGTTGTGAATCAATTTGGTATATCCCATATATTATTTGGTATCAAAAAGATGAATTTTTCCTCATGATTAAGATAGTACACAAGAAAAAAAATATGCCTTGATGGTTCTTCAGGTTTTTAATCTTCATGAGAATGTTTTTGTAACTATGTTATTGATCACATTTGAGTCTTTACTCATCTGCAATGCAGTTTACAAATGGAGTGGTGAATTGCTAGTATGCTTGCAATGGATTGAAAGTGTTTTTCAATGACCCATTTGGACTATTTAACAGTGCTCTTGTTGCCTAAGAAAAGGAGTAATGATATAAGTTTTGATATATCTGTGTATGCAACTTCTTTGTAAAGGGAACTTCTTTCTATATGTTCTTATTTCCAACTCTCTTATATTTTCATTTGTTGCACTATTACTCTTGTTGCCAATTAGATTTGCACCCTATTGAATGCAATATTCAACACTCTACTAAAACATGAAAACCTTCTTCAGATGTGGGTGATCTGAATGAAGAAGGAATCTCTAGAGTGAGCTCGTTCTTTGAATGATTAACTTTATTCTAAGACTTATGAGGAAAGGGATAGAAAGATAACTGAAATGAAAAACTACAACCTAGAATGAACTTCAGGACTTGATAATAACTTAATGATGATTTTGATCTCTTTCTTACAAACAACTTTCAGAAAGACACAAAACTCACAACCTCTCATGAACAATTAATACATAAATAATTAGCATGAAAACCTAACTTGAAGTAAAACATGCAACCTATATTTTGAACTTTCTGCACCAAGAATTATAGTCTTAGGACATAACAAGGACTCTGTGAACAGAAATCACAAGATAACATCAAATTGAAACTACAAGTAAACACAAAATTGAGAAGTAGGAATTTTGTCTTTATTCAACTAAAGGAGAATGCCATAATTTGAAACTAAGTACAAAAGGGTTCACAAGCTCAAAAATGTGTATGAGCAAGAACTAACATCTAAACTGAGAAGAGATAAAAAAACTAAGTCTCTTCAGAATATATCACCCAAGAAACCTCAATCCGAGCTCACAAAGAAGCTCACGGAAAAAAGCTTCAAACTATCTCAAAAACTACATAAAAGCAGAGGAAAACATACTACTTTTATGACCAAACTGTAAAGCCTCTAAAAATAGGTTGAATCTTTTGTAAAATCCAGAAAAACACCTTATCTCTCCAAGATAAACCGTAAACTCGACCAAGAGGAAAATGCCAATGTAATCTACTAATAATAGCATGAAATCATAAAAAAAATTAATAAAAGATTGCTTTATGCCTTTGCTTTACAAGATTTGCAGATTTTTACCATTTGTCTATTATTTGCAATTTAAACATTGCTAAATCTTTTGCAAAAAATAAATACAACCTTATCTCTCCAATCTATAATTCTTGATTTTCTTCAAAAATCATAAAACATATCTCTAATCTATATCCTAATTGATTTTCTCAAAACCCCTTGATAATAATTAAAGGCTTCACCTAAAGGCCTAAAGTCTTCAAATAATTCATTAAATAAAACAAGGACTTAGGAAAAAATTATAGCATGAACCTCTTCATAGTTCGACCTAGGGCATGAATAAGACACAAAAGGATATTCTAAACATTATAATGTTAAATGAAAAGGACCATTTTCGAATTAGGGCATGAAGAAGACAAAAACAAAAGCAAAACCCTAAATTTGGATCATTTACAATTGGTGACTTTGGGGAAATTACTCTGCAAGTAGCGCCGCCAACATAGGGTTTGAACTAAGACTTCATTCATGCCTCCTCTCTTCTTGATTCTAGTCATAATCGACCTCCATAGCTCAGAGTAAGCATTATCTCCTTTATGCTATGCATTTTTGGATTCTTTGATGAGAAAATGGCCCCATAATTCATGGCCTTGATACAATCTTTTGATGCATTTGTGGTTTTGTGTTTCCTCCTTCTATTTTGTGTTCTTGGCCACCATACTTGAGCTTGACCTGGGCATTTGTGAGCTCCATTAGAGCTAGGCATGCCATTTGACTTCTCCATTGGCCGCCATTGGAGTTTACTATCCTTTGCAGCTACCATGATTGAGCTCGACCATGTATTGGGAGCTTAGTGAGACCTTTGGCCACTGCCTCCTCATCCTCAATGGGCAAGCAATGGTAAGCTTTGCTCTCTCTATTATTACTTATCTCCAAATTTTTATTTAAACTCTGCAACCTTGAATGGTTTCCATACCTTAAGTGGCTTTGTAACTGATAATTCCTTCCACATTTGGGCCGTGCCATGAAAGCACAACTGGTACTTATAATCTATATCTTGATGTGAAACCCTTACATGGGTGACCTTGATTCTAAAAGGAAATCTTTATTTGTCTTCCTATCTTGAAAAACCCATGTGGGTTTAGCTGAACGTTGTAAGAACGTCATTATGACAAGAAACCAAAATATGGGTATTTAAGAAAAAATGAAGAAACTCTTTGTCTCTAGAATAAATTTGCTCATCTTTGCATTTTGAATTCGAGTACTCCTATGGATATGCTTTATTTGAAGCACAAAATTGTATCTTTGGCCAAAATCCAATGTGGGTATCCATTATTTTGACTAAATTTTTATTTAATAAAATGCTCATATGGGTATTATTCTAGAAACCATAATAAGTCTGCATTTGAATTTAGACTCATCATGTGGGTTTTTCCATTTTCTGAAAGAGGTTGCTTACTCTTGAAATCTAGATTAAAATCAACATGGTATTTGTAGGAACATGTATTTTTTGAATCTGAATATATCACTATTGATCACCCACACATGGACTATGACTATAAGTGAACCCCTATCCTACTGTTCTAATAAAAATGCCCATATGGGTAAGTTGGAAACGATGAAAATCTATACACTTAACTTGGAACCCCAAAGTGGGTATTCGTTGTCTGTGAAGAAAATGCACCCCTTTTGTATTCCAACTTTGATTCATGATTATTCACCTTTCAGCATACGGGTGTTCTTAAAACGAAGAAAAACTATTCATTTAATCATTTGAAAAACTGGGCTCGACCCACCCCTTATTTCTGCATTTTCTGAAACATATTCCTGAAATCCTTACCATATGAGTTCATTTGAGTATTGTTGAACTTCAAAATTTTCATTATTTCTAAGAGAGAAGGAATTAATAGCACTTGAAACTCACTTATGAAGCCTTCTCCACTTTGATAGTCATGGACATTCTATCCTTCTTACACTAAAAACTAGAAAACAGTGAAAGATATATATTATTTTTGTATGTATATGTTGAGTTGGGGTTTTAGAAGCCCAAGAATTCTCTCCTTTAAAGCTTAAATAAGCTTTTGTATCTCTTCACCCCTTGCACAATGACAACTACACAGTTTATGGCTTTTTCTCTCATATATCTCTCTTTACTTGCACACAACACCATGTGAGTCTCAAATTTTCCTTCAAATTTAGCTATTGTGAAGGCCTAAGAAGCTTATTTTCCATGTTCTTGTTTACCATTCTCAGATAACATGATGTTGTCTTCATTTACCCTTGAATTTTGCTGAGAGTAGCCCATAGTTCACTACGCATATGTTGTCTTTATGAGATGATCATTCATTGCACTGTAAAGAAAATTGTTGTAATGATGAAACTCATAACTTTTGTTCACTTGGACAACATGACTTCACTTAAATAGTTGCATCATGAATACTCTTAATTCTTTGTACTATTTCAATGGCTGCAAATTACGCATTGCAAACTCACCTTTTATAAAAAAGAGTAGAGCTCCCTTGCTCCTTCAATGATCAAAAAGGCATACAACTACTGCCCCTCATGTTAGCATGCTCTCATTGGGGAATTTTCATTATTACACATGGAGCTTCACTACTGTTGATTGAAACAATCCTTGTATGCAAAAAATGCACTCAAATTTTCATTCTTTACCATAGTTCTATTTGCATTGTGAGCATAGAACAATGTAATAAGATTCTCCTCTGTGCTTTAATATCAGAATGCCATGAAAAAAAAACTTGAAGTCTTTACAAGCTACCTTCATTGATGATGTGATCTCTTATCAGCCCACTTGTAATGAATAAGGGCAACATGTCGAGCTCTACCCTTGTGGGAGCCCATTTTTCTCCACATGCTTGGTCTTCAAATAAAAATCAGCTTCGTGATTTTACTTATATCTGCACAAAGAAACAAACCAAGTTAGCATAAAAACAAGATATGATGATCATGATGTTTCTCCTTTAGTTCATTTCTTCTGTACTTTTCTTGATTGTTTCAATGCATGATTGATAGTAGGCTGCATTATTGTTGGTGATTTATCTAGGTATCTTCATAATCGAAGCCTCTGACATCCCTATTTTCTTTCCTGCAAGTCAACGGAGCTCATGAAGACAAAGGTACACCATTTCAGCGTCGACCATTGGCCAATCAGGCAATGATGATTATGTTGTTACTTATGTGATTTCTTCTTCCGCATCTTCCATAGTGTAGTGTGCTAGTAATGATGCACTGTGACAGTCTCGTCCATGACTTGTGTGGATATTTGAATTTCATCCTATGCTTTTCATTTTCAAAATAAAATTCATTTTAATGAAATGTTTTAATATCATTTGAATTCTTGCAATCAAATGAAGCTATGTAAATATGGATCACTTTATGAAATAATGAAAGCAATCTGAAATGCTTTATTATTGTATGCTCAATTTTGTACTTCATTTAATTGTAAAGCATTGAATAACACTTCTAAAACTTAGTTTCCTCCTCTTAATGCATAACTATCACTTGAAGAACAATGAATCAATTAAGATGCAAACAAAATTCAAGCATAACAAAAAAATAACTGTAACTTCACCCTTAAATATAACAGTATTAAGCCAGCTCCACCAATTGAGCTGTAGTGAAAAATTGGTAAAATTTTGGCAATTTCCACTAAGTGCTTGCTTGCTAAGCATAGATCAACTGCCTTAGAACACTCCATTGGGCACAAAGTCAAATCTTCCCCTTCTTGAAACTCAGAAACTTGAACAATAACACTCCAAACAGAAGAAAAACTACTAAAAGTAAATGCACAGAACGTACTTATTTGCTAAATGTGCTAACTCTAACCTACTCTAATGAGCCAAAGTAGCTGGTCAAACAAAACCATTCATAGGATGGGTGAAATAACACCCCTTTTTAATCAGCAATTGATGCATTACATGATTATGTATTGTTGAGAAAACATGAAATACAAGTAGATGTTCAATAGACTGTTGCAGTGTTTCATAAAAAATGCAAAGAAACCTACTTGCAATTTGAAAATGATCATGCATATCACTGCCATGAACTGGGCAAGTGAGCTGAACTTGATCGCCTTCAACTACAATTCCAAAAACCACTTCTTGTTTGATTACATCCTCATACTTCGGTACAAGCACGACCTCGGGTACTTCAGTAGCCTCCGAATTGGCTAAGCATCTGATTGGGCAGCCTCTCAAAATGACAAAGGTTGAATTTCTATTATTGACCTTCTGATGAAAATTTTGAAGAGTAGTATCGAGACTCTGCTCTTGTCCAACTTGAACAATGCTTGCATGCAACTTAATCTCTTGAATACTCGAATCAAAATTTTCCTTTTCAATGGAGGAAGGAAAATTTCCAAACAATGAGACAACCTCTTCTAGCATGCTTTCTATCAATATGAAAACCTTTGGCTCTTTCCTATAGCAGAAAGGAAGTTGCTCATAATCTTCATTATTACTCAAAGAAAGACACTCCAAATCAGCCTTGTCTTCCTCAACCTCATGTTGCTGACTTATGACCAAATATGTGCTTTCCTCATTATGCTCAACAAAATATGGAAGATCATCAAATGAAGCTATGTAATCATGACTCACCTCACCATTTCCTACCTCTTTAGGCCGTTGTCCAGATTCTTGAACTTGCAACTTGACAACTAATTGCTTTTGACTTTCAATCTCTTCATCATCATTGTACCTGCTACATACTTCAAAGTAATTATCAATATCTTGTTGTTGTACCTGGTCATTGCTCTCTAGAATCTACTCTTGCCCTTGATTTGTCGCTACTATGAACGTGAGCATGCCTTCCTCAACTTGGTTCACGAAAGAAGGCAACTCATTAGCAAAAAACATTCAAAGATTCCTCAAGGGATGGTTTCTCCTGTTGAATCTATTGCTGCAAATGATAAGCTACCAAATCCGAATGCAACAGGTTTACCTTTCCAAGCTCCTTGATGAAGGGTAAAGTATTTTGATCATAGGGGTCACCCATGGATTCTTTAGGTGAAGAAACCTAGGGAAATTCTTGGGTTTCTTGCAATGAAGACTGCTACTCAAGGGGTTGATCAGCAGTTGTACTAGGTGGGCTATAATCATTTCCCTCAACTTGCAAGGAATGAAAGCTTTGGAAATGTGGGATTTCAATTTTAAGAGGTTGGTCTAGAGAGTTTAAAGATCTATGCTTCCTAAAACTTGGTATTTCAACTTTAGATATGCTAGGAAGCTCACCCTATGTAAAGCTTGGAAATTGATACTTACCAAACTTCACCCAAATAGGATGTTCTGAAATGGCAGGAATTGTTTGGGCTTCATGCCTTTGAAACTGGGCAAGCAGAAGATTTTTTTGTGTAGTTGCTTCCCTCTCCAAATCCTCGTCAAACTGTGTTCTTTGGATTTCTAATTCCTGCTCATAAAGATAGGCTTCGTAGCTAGCTCCTCCTGGTGATGACTATATTCATGTTGCTTCTTGATCTCCTCTAGCTAGATCATGCAATCAAGCAGTGTGCTCTTTATACTTGCAATCCCCTCCTGCTGATCTATTTCATTCATTTTCCTTTCATAGTTTAGCCTTATTTCTAAAGCTCAAATCTTGAATATCTTGGGACTGATTTTGAACACATGAGGGTTGAGATGAAAGATGGGTAGGGGGGTGGTCGGCAACTATACTGTACATGTTGTTTTTGAAAAAAACATGGAGTTGAAACCAACAACATGATTATGTGGATATAGCTAATATGAATATGAGTAAGTAGTATTTTTAGAACTTTTATGATATGAGAGATGGTATGACGCATTATGATGAAACAATGACATGCTTGCTTATTTAAAGACTCAAAATAAGCAAAAATTAGAATATTTAAGATCATACCAACACTTGATCATTCCAAAACCAAAAAAAGCTTTTCGGAGTCACCATGGTGTTTGATGATTTTGCCTCCAAAGACTGATAATTCTGAAGGGGACACCCAACCCTTCAGTATGTGTACTTTTTTGTATTGTTCACACAGGATATACTTTGAAAGTTAGAGAACAATCACCAGGTATATTGAAATGAGCCTCCAAAAGGCTGAATAACTTGCTACATACACCAGACAACTTTAAAAGGTTAAAACTTCTCTGAAATTGAATTTCAGGGTCCCACCGAGAATGCCAAAAACTGTTTTCAATTAGATTTGCACCCTGCTGAATGCAATATTCAGCAATCTACTGAAACATGGAAACCTTCTTCAAATGTGGGTGATCTGAATGAAGAAGGAATCTCCAAAGTGAGTTGGTTCTTCAAATGATTAACTTTATTCTAAGACTTTTGAGGAAAGGGATAGAAAGATAACTGAAATGAAAAACTACGACCTATAATGAACTTTTGAGACTTGATAATAACTTAATGATTATTTTGATCTCTTCCTCACAAACAACTTTCAGAAAGACACAAAACTCACAACCTCTCATGAACAATTAATACATAAATAATTTGCATGAAAACTTGACTTGAAGTACAACATGCAACCTGTATTTTGAAATTTCTACATGAAGAATTACAGTCTTAGGACATAACAAGGACTCTGTGAACATAAATCACAAGATAACATCAAACTGAAATTGCAAGTAAACACAAAATTGACAAGTAGGAATGTTGTCTTTATTCAACTAAAGGAGAATGTTGTAATATGAAACTAAGTACAAAAGGGTTCACAAGCTCAAAAATGTGTATGAGCAGGAACTGAAATCTGAACTGAGAAGAGAAAAAAAACACAAAGTATCTTTATAATATATCACCCAAGAAACCCTAATCCAAACTCACAAAGAAGCTCAGGGAAAAAAGCTTCAAACTATCTCAAAAACTGCATAAAAGCAGAAAAAAGCATACTACTTTTATGACCAAACTGTAAAGCCTCTAAAAATAGGTTGAATCTTCTTTAAAAGCAAGAAAAACACCTTATCTCTCCAAGATAAAGTGCAAACTCAACCAAGAGGAAAATGCCAATATAATCTGCTAATATGCTTTACAAGATTTGTAGATTTTTACCATTCGTCTATTATTTGTAATTTAAAGATTGCTAAATCTTTTGCAAAAAACAAATACAACCTTATCTCTCCAATCTATAATTCTTGATTTTCTTCAAAAATCATAAAACATATCTCTAATCTATATCCTAATCGATTTTCTCAAAACCCCTTGATAATAATTAAAGGCTTCACGTAAAGGCCTAAAGTCTTCAAATAATTCATTAAATAAAACAAAGACTTAGGCAAACCTTATAACATGAACCTCTTCATAGTTCAACCTAGGGCATGAATAAGATACAAAAGGATATTCTAAACATTATAATCTTAATTGAAAACAACCATTTTCGAATTAGGGAATGAATAAGACAAAAAACAAAAGCAAAACCCTAAATTTGGATCATTTGCAATTGGTGACTTTAGGGAAATTACTTTGCAAGCAGCGCTGCCAACATAGGGTTTGAATTGAGACTTCATTCATACCTCCTCTATTCTTGATTCTGGTCACAATCAGCCTCCACAGCTCAGAGTAAGCATTATCTCCTTTATGCTATACATTTTTGGCTTCTTTGATGAGAAAATGGCCCCATAATTCATGGCCTTGATACAATCTTTTGATGCATTTGTGGTTTTGCATTTCCTCCTTCTATTTTGTGTTCTTGGATGCCATACTTGAGCTTGACCTAGGTGTTTGTGAGCTCCATTAGAGCTAGGCGTGCCATTTCACTTCTCCACTGGCCGCCATTAGAGTTTACTATCCTTACCAGCCGCCATGATTGAGCTCGACCATGCATTGGGAGCTTAGAGAGAGTTTTGGCCACTACCTCCTCATCCTCAACGGGCAAGCAATGCTAAGCTTCTCTCTCTCTATTATTCCTTATCTCCAGATTTTGATTTAAACTCTACAACCTCGAATGGTTTCCATACCTCAAGTGGCTTTGTAACTGAGAATTCCTTCCACATTTGGGCCGCACCATGAAAGAACAACTGGTACTTATAATCTGTATCTTGATCTAAAACCCTTACATGGATGACCTTGATTATGAAAGGAAATATTTATTTGTCTTCCTGTCTTGAAAACCCCATGTGGGTTTAGCTAAAAACTGTAAGAACTTCACTTTGACAAGAAACCCAAATATGGGTATTTAAGAAAAAATGAAGAAACTCTTTGTCTTTGGAATAACTTTGTTCATCTTTGCATTTTGAATTCGAGTACTCCTATGGATATCCTTTATTTGAAGCACAAAACTGTATCTTTGGCCAAAATCCAATGTGGGTATCCATTATTTTGAATAAATATGTATTTAACAAAACGCTCATATGGGTATTATTTTGGAAACCATAATAAGTCCATATTTGAATTTAGACTCATCATGTGGGTTTTTCCATTTTCTGAAAAAGGTTGCTTACTCTTGCACTCTTGATTAAAATCAACATGGTATTTGTGAGGCATATGTATTTTCTGAATCTGAATATATCACTGTTGATCACTCACACATGGGTTATGACTGTAATAGAACCCCTATCCTATCATTCTGATAAAAATACCTATATGGTTAAGCTGGAAATGATGAAAATTTGTACACTTAACTTGGAACCCCAAAGTGGGTATTCGCTGTCTGTGAAGAAAATTCACCCCTTTTGTATTCCAGCTTCGATTCATGATAATTTTACTTCCTTTGCACTTTCAGTTGCAAAAATTAGACATGGCATTCATATTATTCACCTTTCAGCATATGGGTGTTCTTAAAATGAAGGAGAACTGTTCATTTAATCATTTGAAAAACTGGGCTCGACCCACCCCTTATTTCATCATTTTGTGAAACATATTCCTGAAACACTCACCATATGAGTTCATTTGAGTATTGTTGAGCTTCAAAATTTTCATTATTTCTAAGAGAGAAGGAATTACCAGCACTTGAAACTCACCAATGAAGCCTTCTCCACTTTGATAGTCATGGCCATTCTATCTTGCTTACACTCAGAACTAGAAAATAGTGAAAGATATATATTATTTTTGTATGTATATGCTGAGTTAGGGTTCTAGAAGCCCAAGACTTCTTTCCTTTAAAGCTTAAATAAGCTTTTGTATCTCTTCATTCCCCTTGTGCAATGACAACTGTACAATTTATTCCTTTTGCTCTCATATATCTCTCTTTGCTTGCACACAAGACCATGTGAGTCTCAAATTTTCCTTCAAAATTTAGCTGTTGTGAAGGCCTAAGAAGCTTGCTCTTCCATGTGCTTGTTTACCATTCTCTGGATAACATGATGCTGTCTTCATTTACCCTTGACTTTTGTTGAGAGTAGCCCATAGTTCACTATGCATATGTTGTCTTTATGAGATGATCATTCATTGCACTGTAAAGAAAATTGTTGTAATGATGAAACTCATAACTTCTATCCACTTGGAAAGCATGACTTCACTTAAATATATGCATCATGAATACTCTGAATTCTTTGTATTGTTTCAATGGCTGCACATTGTGGATTGCAAACTCACCTTTTATAAAAAAAAAGTAGAGCTCCCTTGCTCCTTCAATTATCAAAAAGCCATACAACTGCTACCCCTCATGTTATCATGCTCTGATTTGGGAATTTACATTATTACACATGGAGCTTCACTACTATTGATTGAAACACTCCGTGTATGTAGAAAATGCACTCAAATTTTTATTCTTTACCATAGTTCTATTTGCATTGTGTGCACAAAACAATGTAATAAGATTCTCCTCTGTGCTTTAATATCAGAATGCCATAAAAAAAAAAAAATGAAGTCTTTACAAGCTACCTTCATTGATGATGTGATCTCTTATCAACCTACTTGTAATGAATAAGGACAGCATGTCGAGCTCTACCCTTGTGGGAGCCCATTTTTCTCCACATGCTTGGTCTTTAAATAAAAATCAGCTTTGTGATTTTCCCTATACCTGCATAAAGAAACAAACCAAGTTAGCATAAAAACAAGATATGATGATCATGATGTTTCTCCTTCAGTTCATTTCTTCCTTAATTTTCTTAATTATTTCAATGCATGATTGATAGTAGGCTACATTATTGTTGGTGATTCATATAGGTATCTTCATAATCAGAGCCTCTGACATCCCTCTTTTCTTTCCTGTAGGTCAACGGAGCTCGAGAAGACAAAGGTGCACCATTTCAGCGTCGACCATCAGCCAATTAGGCAACGATGATTATGTTGCTACTTATGTGATTTCTTCTTTCGCATCTTCCATAGTGTAGTGTGCTAGTAATGATGCACTATGACAGTCTCGTCCACGGCTTGTGTGGATATTTGATTTTCATCCTATGCTTTTCATTTCAAAAAGAATATGCATTTTAATGCAATGTTGTAATGTCATTTGAATTCTTGAAATCAAATGAAGCTATGTAAATATGGATCGCTTTATGAAATAATGAAAGCAATATGAAATGCTTTATTATTGTATGCTTAATTATGTACTTCATTTAATTGTAAAGCATTGAATAACACTTCTGAAACTCGGTTCCCTCCTTTTAATGCATGACTGTCACTTGATGAACAATGAATCAATTAAGATGAAAACAACACTCAGGCATAACACAAAAAATAACTGTAACTTCACCCTTAAATATAACAATATTCATCTAGCTCCACCAATTGAGCTTTAGCAAAAAAATGGTAATTTTTTTGCAATTTTCGCTAAATGCTTGCTTGCTAAGCATAGATCAGTTGTCTTAAAACACTCCATTGGGTGTGGAGTCAAATCTTCCCCTTCTTGAAACTTAGAAACTTGAACAACAACACTTGAAACAACAGCAAAATGAAATGAAACAGAACTGAAAGAAAACTAACAAGCCCTGATGGCCAACAGAACATGCATAACAACGCTTAGGGAAAGAAAAAATACTAAAAGTAAATGTGTGGAACACACTTATTTGCTGAATGTACTAACTCTAACCTACTCTAACTAGCCAAAGTAGCTGGTCAAAAAAAACCATTCGCAGGTTGGGTGAAATAACACCCCTTTTTAATCAGCAATTGATGCATTACATGATTATGTATCATTGAGAAAACATGAAACACAAGTAGATGTTCAATAGACTGTTGCAATGTTTCATAAAAAATGCAAAGAAACCTTCTTGTGGTTTGAAAATGATCATGCATATCACTGCCATGAATTGGGCAAGTGAGCTGAACTTGATCACCTTCAACTACAATTCCAAAAATTGTTTCTTGTTTGATTACATCCTGATACTTGGGTACAATCCCGACCTCAGGTACTTCAGTAGCCTCTGAACTAGCTAAGCATATAATGGGGCAGCCTCTCAAAATGAAAAAGGTTGAATTTCTATTATTGAGCTTCTGATGAAAATTTTGAAGAGTAGTATCGAGACTCTGCTCTTGTTCAACCTGAACAATGCTTGCATGCAGCTTAATCTCCTGAATACTCGAATCAAAATTTTCCTTTTCAACGAAGGAAGGAAAATGTACAAATAATGAGACGGCCTCTTCCAACACACTTTTTATCATTATGACAACCTTTGGCTCTTTCCTACACCAGAAAGGAAGCTGCTCATAATCTTCATTATTACTCAAAGAAAGACACTCCAAATCAGCCTTGTCTTCCTCAACCTCATGTTGCTGACTTTTGACCACATCTATGCTTTCCTCATTATGCTCAAAAAAATATGGAAGATCATCAAATGAAGCTATGCAATCATGACTCACCTCACCATTTACTACCTCTTCAGGCCACTATCTAGATTCTTGAACCTACAACTCGACAACTAATTGCTTCTGACTTTCAATCTCTTCATCATCACTATACTAGCTACACACTTCAAAGTAATTATCGATATCTTGTTGTTGTACTTGGTCATTGTTCTCTAGAATCTTCTCTTTCCCTTGATTTGTAGCTACTGCGGACGTGAGCATGCCTTCCTCAACTTGGTTCATGAAAGAAGGCAGCTCATTAGCAAAAGCATTCAAAGATTCCTTAGGGGATGGTTTCTCCTGTTCAATTTGATGCTACAAATGATAAGCTACCAAAGCCGAACGCATTGGGTTTACCTTTCCAAGCTCCTCAATGAAGGGTAAAGTATTTTGATCAGAGGGTTCACCCATGGATTCTTTAGGTGAAAAAACCTGGGGAAATTCTTGGGTTTCCTACAATGAAGATTGTTGCTCAAGGGGCTAATCCACAGTTGTACTAGGTGGGCTATAATCATTTCCCTCAACTTGCAAGGAATGAAAGCTTTGGAAATGTGGGATTTCAGTTTTAAGAGGTTGGTCGAATAGGAAGTCTAAAGATCTATCCTACCTAAAACTTGGTATTTTGAATGGTTTGTCCTTGATGTCAAAATCTCTTTCAGTTGGTTCTCTTTGGTGACAATCTTAGATTGGAGTTTTACGCATTATCATGGTACATATTTAATGACAAATTTGATTATATGGCTTATTGGTCTTGGCATTCAGTGGACAGTTCTATGGCTTTGAGTTACTTTCAGATTTGTCATTTCTTTATGGTATTGATCAGTTTGAGCTTCATGCAGATACAATTTATCTCATTCATACATGTATTTGGATTATGGTATTGGTTTTTAGATTTAGGGCTCTTTTTAGTTTTTAGAATTTTGAACTTGGTATTTATCACGTTCAGGTATAGTGATTCATGGTTTACTCAGGTTGAGTTGGTATATCATTGATGATCTTGGAACATATTGGTTCAGTGCTTCTTTATATTGCTCCATCTCAGGAAAATTAATTACTGTGTTAATTGCTCCTTGAAGCTTGGTTTAGTGACTTTATTCACTCATGATTTTAAAGCCATCTTGTTCTCACATTTTTTATTTGATGGCATTTATTGGCACTCACGGAATTTTTTTTTACTTTTGGCATCATTTTTTAAAATGACTAATTTGCAATGATATTAGGCCTTATTGCATTAGTAAATCACTTTGGTTAAAGTCATATTGAAATTTTCATTGACTACCATCATATATGTTTTAGCATTGTCTCCTATGTGATCATTAAGTCGAATTCATGGCATTCTTTGAAGTACTTTGACTCATATTTTGGTCTATAATGTGGTGGGCATCTTTGGATAGGTTGATTAAAAAATATTAAGGTAATATTGTGGTCGACATCATTGGACAGCAAACTCAACAATATTTTGAGTTGTTTATTATTATGTTTTTGACTTAGTGTGGACTCCAAATCACATTATATTTCAGTAAAGTCATCAAATGGGTGTGAAAAAAAGTTAGGGAAAAGTGTGTTTTTCTTTGTGCTATCATATTGGCTGGGTATGGAACCCTAGTTTCTGCCATGTAAGATTGGTTCTTGGATTTCCTTGTTGCTCTTTACTCTCCAGCTGGTTGTAATGGTTGTAACAGGTTGCTAGTATAATATGGATACTATGTTTGGCGCGTTTTTGGCTGGAATTTCAATTGAAGCTGAAAAAAAATGTGGGAATCACATATGGTCAGCCATGATTGATGGTATAGACTCAAAATGGTATTTGTTTGACTTTCAATCTGCATATTTAGGTAACATGTTTTATCATTCAATGATTTCTATCTACAAAATGACATGTTACTGGTCTTCTTTTGTTCGATTCAGCAAGGTATTAGCATCTTTTTTTCTTGGATAGAGTCAATGCATTTCAGTTATAGCTGAAATAGCATATGGGTTGATAAAATAATAAAGAAATAAGTGGGCATCTCTGTCAGTCACTGCATTAGATGATTTCAGTCATTTTCCAGCTATGATCATATTCATTTTTTTCTATCTGCATATCAATGTTTATTTGGGAATCTTGTTGTCAACATTTTTGCATTAACTCAAAACCTTCATTGATGACTTTTAAAAGAAAAAAAATCATTTTACATTGAGGTTTTATGAGATTAAGACAATGGGTAGTCGTGCCTTTTGAAAAAATTGTCAGTGTCATTTGAAATCTCTTCATTCATTGCAAAAATTATTGTTTTCAGCTTATGGGTATTCTAAAATAAAAGTTTGAGAACATGGGTTATCTAAAAATAGCTTCAGGATGGTGTCTATCTTGAGATTAATTGCATTTGATTAGGGTTTTTGTAAAATAAATTGCAGATTTGAAAAAGATCCTTTATTTATTCTTGTCAAAGCATTGATATGACTTTGTCAAAGTTTCTACAGCCTATTGCATAGGTGTTACTCTTGCAGACATTCATTCATTGGAATCATTTTCCTAAAAATAGAAAGGAGGTTATAGATTCTCCTTTGACCTAGAATTCTTTGAAGACTCTTTTGACAGACTTACTTGAAAATGCATATAAAAATAGTGTTGTGAACACTATGATACTTCTCGTTATCATTCTGAGATATTATTACTGGTTGTATTAAGAAATGTATTGAAAAAGATCTGTAATACAAAAATTGAAAAACATGATGTAGAGCAAAGTTGTAATTCTTCTCTATGTAATATTTTAAGGATTCAATAGTTGGATTCTTAGGGTATTAAAGGTAGATGAGAAAACTGAGTTTTATGAGCTTAACTGAAAACAAGGAGATCCTCTGAGATATTATTATTGTTAAGAAATATAATTTGAGGGATTGGTGCTCCTTGACATTGATATCTATAAATCAGGGGTTGGTTCTCCTTGAGTTGGTGCTAAAAAATTAGCCTGTAAGGCATTGTAAGTAGTGGGTTTTGAAGTTAAGCTAGTGAGGCAGTTTAGGACTGGTTTTTCTACCCCAAGAGGGTTTTCCAATCAAAAAATTTTTTGTCTTATGGTCTCTTTGTTTTGATGTCATAATGCTTCTTGATTGTGATAATTTTGTGAGTAATTATTCTTATTAGTCTGAGCATTGTTGAATGTTAGTTTCCTCATCTCTAAAAATGGTTCTATCAAAATGTCTTGCACAAGTGTTCTATCATTGTTGAAAGTTCTGATTCAATAGAAAGTATAAAAGTATTCATCTGATTCAAAGCTCAAGAATTGTTATAATGTGCTTAAAGTTTTTTTCTTATCTTGTGTCATTCTGTTGCACTATTGTTGCAGTGTCTTATAAAGTTGCATTGAAATCAATGGGTTAAGAAGTGTTTTAGTAATGTTGGTCTTCATTTACACAGTCTTATGAGTTGCACCTATATTATCATCATGCTTTTATTGTTAAACATGGCCAGTCACAATTGTTTTGGCAAATGCACGATATCTCTCTCAAATCATATTGGCATAAGTTGTCTAATGGACTTAGTTGATGTTGTCATATCTTTCTTTACCCCTTTTCATAAATGGTTTCAAAGTGATTACTCTTCTTTGTTGTTGATAGAAAGCTTATCATAATTAAAAGTCTTGGTCGAAGTTGAAAAAATTTTAGACATTGATTCACCCCCCGCCTCTCAGTGTCTATCCACAACTCCAACATCTTCACAATAGTGTTTTCACTTGATGCATTCAATGTTTTCAACCTAAGAGTCTTCATGATGTTTCTATACTTTAAAACCTGCATTATTTGAACAAATAGTTGACATCTTGTGGTCTCATTTAGCCTTTCAAAGGATATTAGTCAAAACTTTGGATTTCTATGCAAAATTCTAGGTGGTGTTCTCCTAGGTACATACATCTCAACATTAGCAATTTCATCAATATTTAATGGAGGTGGGCTAGATTGTGTACCTTCAATCAAGGGTGGAGTAGAATAAATACCTTGATCTTCACATGGGGATGATGGCATACCTTCTTCATCAAATCTGAGTGATGATGTACTCTCAACTTGAGATGCAGTGGATGGTGTCCAACCATATTCACTTGTGGTAGATGGTGTCCCTCTATATTTTCTTGTGCTTAATAATGTCCCTTCATATTCACTTGCGGTAGAGGGTGTCTCCAACTACAGTATCTGCATTGGTCCTAGCATGATGCTTTCACATTTGTTCCCTTTGTGCTACCAATTTCTTCTCTTTTTGACAGTTGAGGTTCCTCTTCAATTGGATTGTTTTTGTCAATCGTTTCCAATTTATTCTTTTCATGATATGTCACCACCCATTCTCTCTCCTATTCTTTGAAGGTTTCATACTCTTCATCTATTAGTTTTGTCCTTGTTCATTTATTCATTTCATACTCTCTCCCACTCTCTCCCACCCTCTCTCTCACCCTCTCCCACTCTCTCCCACTCTCTCCATCCCTATCTCCCACTCTCTCACTCTCCCACACTCTCTCCCACTCCATCCCACTCCCTCCCACCCTCTCCCAATCTCTCCCTCCCTATCTCCCACTCTTCCACTCTCCTCACTCCCTTTCAGCTCTCCACTCTCTCCCACTCTCCCAACTCTCTCAACTCTCTCCCCTCTCTCACTCTCTCCTCCCCCTCTCTCCCACTCCTCTCCTCCCTCTCTGCCCTCTCTCTCCCTTTCCCCACCCTCTCACCCTCCCACTCTCCCACTCTCTCCTACCCTCTCTCTCCCACCCTCTCACTCTCTCCCCTCCTCCCCTCTGTTTCTCTCCCCTCCCCACTCTCTCCCATCCTCCTCTCTCCACTCTCTCTACCCCATCTCTCCCACTGTCTCCCTCCCCATCTCCCACCCTCTCTCAACCACCCTCTCCCACCTCTCCCACTCTCTAGGTCCTCTCACAGCATTCCTCCCACTCTCCCACTCTATTCCTTCTCCCACTCTCTCCACCTCATTCTCCACTCTCTCCTCTCTCCTACCTCTCCTCTCTCCGCCTTCCTCCACACCCTTTCATTCTCTCCCACTCTCTCCCACTCTCTTCCTCCCTCCCTCTCTCTCCCCACTCTCTCCCACCTTCTCCACCCTCTCCCACTCTCTCCTTCTTGCTAAAATGGTAATGTACCTACTTCTTCAAAACATGTTTGCATTATAAGAATTTTTTTTCATAGATTTTTTTTCTCTCTTTGTCTATACTCTCTCCCACTCTCTCCCACTCTTTCCCACACTATCTCACCATCTCTCCCACCCTCTCCCACTCTCTCTTACTCTCTCCCACCCTATCCCATTGTCTCTCGTTGTCTCCCACCCTCTCCTACTCTCTCCCACTCTCTCTCACCCTCTCTCCCACTCTCTCACTCTCTCCCACTCTCTCCCACTCTCTCCCATCCTCTCCCACTCTCTCCCACACTCTCTCCCACTCTCCCACTCTCTCCAACTCTCTGCAACTCTCTCCCCATCTCCACCCTCTCCCTCTCTCCCACTCTCTCACTCTCTCTAGCCCTCTCTCCCACCCTCTCCTCTCTCCCACCCTCCCACTCTCTCCCACTCTCTTCCCTCTCTCCTAAGCCCTCTCCTATCTCTCTCTCTCCCTCTCTCCCACTCCCCTCTCTCTCCCACCCTCCTCTCTCCCACCTCTCCCACTCTCCCTCTCTCTAAGCCTCTCCTATCCTCCTCTCCCTCTCTCTATCACTCTCTGTCCTCCTCCCCCATGCCCTTTTTCCCACTCTCTAGCCTCTCTCCCACTCTCTGCCACTCTCAAACTCTCCCATTTATCCTCCCACCCCTCTCTCCCACCCTCTCCTCTCTTCCACCCTCCTGCACCACCATCTCCCTCTCACTCCCTCCCACTTTTCCCACCTCCCTCTCTCCTCCTCTCCAGCTCTCCCACT
The DNA here is from genome assembly GCA_007258455.2 of Sequoia sempervirens. Classification (NCBI taxonomy): domain Eukaryota; kingdom Viridiplantae; phylum Streptophyta; class Pinopsida; order Cupressales; family Cupressaceae; genus Sequoia; species Sequoia sempervirens. The sequence continues at coordinate 355,158,896 of VDFB02000008.1, read as the reverse complement.
CTTTTCCTCCCTCCTCCTATCTCTTCCTCTCTCCCACTCTCCCTCTCCCTCCACCTTATCTCCCTCTCCCCTCCTCCTCTCTCCTCTCTCCCACTCTCTCCCCCTCCTATCTCCCACTCTCACTCTCCCACTCTCTCCCACCTCTCTCCCACTCTCTCCCACCCTCTCTCCTCTCCCTCCCCACTCTCCCACCTTCTCTCACCTTCTCCCACACTCTCTCAATTCTATCTCTCCCACCCCCCTCTCTCTCTCCCTCCCTCTATCCCTCCCATCCTACCTAGATAAGTCCCTCTCACTCCAACCCCTTCTCTCCCACTCCCTCTCCCTTAAACTCTCACTTCCACCCCTTCTCCCTCTCGTGAAACTCTCTCTCCCTCTCTCTCAAGTCTCTCCTTCCCACCCCCCCTCTCTCTCTCTCCTTTCTCTCTATCTATTTACCCCACCCTACCTAGATAATTCCCTCTCACTCCATCGCCTCTTTCTCTCCCTCTCTCAGGTTGAACTCCCTCCCATACCCTCTCCCTCTCTCAAGTCTCTCACTCACACTCCCTCTCTTTCCCACTCCCTCTCTCTCACACTCCCTCTCCCTACCTAGCTAAGTCCCCCTCACTCCAACCCCTTCTCTCCAACTCCCTCTCTCTTAAAATGTCACTTCCACCTTGTTAGAACTGTAAAAATTTGTTGTTTTTACATGTTGATTTTACTCATATTTCCAGAGTGAGTCCTGCCTTGTACACATTTCCTCTCTTCATGCATATTTTCGCCATGTTTTCCCATGTTGTCCCAATGAATGCATCAAGTCATGCATTTTTCACATTCTAGTTCCTATTGACATAAGCTCATAACTGTCTCCCTGGTCCATTTTGCGTTTTCTGTTGATGAACGTCTGTGTTGCCTATCAGCAAGATGTTTTTATTGTCACGGTGATCAAAATTCATCTATTGTTCTGTTCGACATAACTTTCACATTGTTTCGACGACTAGGGATAATTCATATCGGCATAAGTGTTGTATCAGGTATGTGGTCTCACCGAGGATTTTTTGTCTCACTGATTGATGTACTAAATGTCTTATCGGTAAAGGTTCCTACTTTGGTGAAATGTCATAACGACTCCATGGTGTCTCGTCAACTTGTAAGGGTATTTTGGCAGGAGTTGCGACATCGATATAATGTCATGGCTAACTCTTGTGGTCTCACCAAACAACATGCAAAGGATTTATTTCGGCCAAACTTGTTATGTTCGGTGTGATGTCACAGCGAGATTATTTTGTCTTACTGATTGGCAACAAAGGGGTGCTTTTTGGTGAGAGATTTTATTCGATATAATGTCTTGGCGAGGTCTTCTTGTCTTGCAAACCGACAGTGGAGGGATTGACTTTATTGGTATGAGTTACTGACATTTGGTGGGAGGTCTTAGTGATTTCGTTGGGTCTCACCAATATAAAAGGCAAGGGGTCTCTATCAGTATAAGAGTTGCATTATCTTGGTGATCTAAAATGAGCTTGGGATGTTTCGGTATGACTCACTGGCTTCTTTGGGACCTCTCCCCGAGTTTGAATTGTCTTGGTGAAATTGAATGGGAGATGGTTTTCGGTGAGAGGTTGGCATTGTCTTGGCGACCTAAGGATGAAAGGAACATATCAGTAGGAGTTAGCGATATCGGTATGAGGTCTCAGCAAGTGACCTCCGGTCTCGTCAATGGACCACAAAAAGACTTGTTGGTATGAGAATTTTTTGGTCATAGCGACACAAGATGAATAAAGGAACTTTTGATGAAACACAATGTGGTCTACGTGAGGTCTCTCTGATATTAGAATGTTATGGTGACTGAAACAAATATAACAGAAATGTGATCTTGGGGAAACATAAAGGTATTCGATATGATTTCTCCCCGATGGTAGAATGTCACGGCAAAAGAGAATAAAGTAGAGTGTGGGCTGACAATGATATTATTGCCTTGGAATACCTATAGGGATGTCTCAGCGAACAATTAATAAAACTCAGTTACTGTGGCCAACATGAGAATTTCTAAATGTAGCGATTGGATGACATGGATCTGAAGTGACATGTCTATTCAAATGCTGGTGTATAAATATGCATTCTCGATTGTAGAGGATATTATTAGATCTTAGATAGAGACAGTAGATTAGAGATGGATATAGTAGAATAAAGTTCTCTTTCCAAAAACTATGTTGCATATTTTCAAATGGCGATTTCTATGAAATTCAGCTAGTTTGGTAATTTATTTCTGGTGTCAATTGTCTATTGAATTTATTGAAAAGTATTGCTAAGTTGTCTGCAATTTGATTCTTTCTAGTTGTTTAAGTTGATATAACAAGCTTATTTTCAATTTATCAGTGCACATTTGCTGTATCTGTGTGGTTAATTAACTAGTTCTCTCAAGAAGAGATTAAATCCTTTTAGTTGATCATAGTAATCAGGGAAATTCATCTGGATTATTAAAGTAGAGCTTAGTAGTCATAATCTTGCATGTTTATACAAGTTTTAAATAGAACATATGCCAGCAATTTGATTTTCTACCAGAATAAGTTGCCCACTTCTGTTTCATTTGACTCTGCATACCCAATAAGGCACTGGTCTCTGCAATTTCATCATTTGGATTCATTCAGTTTCTTTACATAGGTTTTACATTTGTTAATTGAGTATTTTAGGATTTAGATCAGAAGATTGCTATTGCTATCAAGTTGATTTCATTTGTTCACTTCCATCTGCCATTGTAGAAAAATCATTGTGCAAGAAAGATAATCATAAGTCAAGTCTGCTTCATTCATAAAGGTTCACCCGCCTAGGTCTAGCAACACCTGAAGAGTAGAAGGTTGAAAGATTTTGACCTTGTATGTTTCCCTAAAGCGTATCAAGAGATTGGAAGCCTCTTGAGGCATTTCGCTTGCATTTTTGAGAGTTAACAAATTGGTGACTCTGTTGGGGATTACATTAGAAAATTTGATTGAAGACCATCATATAGAGTTAGTGAAGAGAAGATTTGTAATTTGAGAAGTTTCAGGTGATCCCACTAGGGAAAAGATCAAAAATAATCATTTTCCTAATTTTGGAAAAGTAGGTGGCGACTCTGGAAAAAGGTTTGATGAAGAATGAAATTTGTATATGGAATGAATAAATACACAAATGCAAGCAGGCATTGGATTCCTCAAATGCCTGATAGTACAATTGGAAATTCTCACAATGGAGGCAATTCATATCATGCACAATAGAATATATACTCACCACAACCACCTCATGGTCAGCATTATGTTCCATATCATCATACACAACACTATGGTCTGATGTACTAGCATCAGTACCCACCTAGCACTCCCCCTCATCATTACACAACAATGATTAGATAGTTTGATTTGGCAGGGATTCAATTATCCCCTTATCCAATGGATGGTAGTTGGAGAGGAATTGTTCCAAAGTTTACAAGAAGTAATGCAATTACTGTTGATGAGAATTTAAGAAGTTTCAATGCTCTCATCCAAGATTTGGGTGTGCCATATGAAAATTTACACATGAGGCTATTCATGATATCACTTGTTGAAGATTCCAAGGATTGGTTCAACAACCTACCAACAGTCTCTATTGATTCTATTGAAGGATTTCAAGATCAATTCCTTGAGCAATATGGGAATCCAAGTGCACTAGATGTTGCTCTTCATGAATTAATATGGATTTAGAAAGATCAAAATGACACAATTTATGATTTTAATAAGAGATTCAATAAATTGCAGAATAAGATACCTCATGGATCAAAGTTTCCAGATTCTATAGCATTGAGTGTTTATTTGAATGCTTTTGATCCCAAAACAGGGTATGAATTGAGAAATAGATTCCTGAGAGATTTGGCTGAGGCTTAGATGATGGCACAAACAATTGAAAACAATAGGAGGGTTGCAAGGATAATGTATAAAAGAGAAAATCCTAAGGTTCCTCAACAAAGCAGTAATTATCAGTACAGACGGGAGAATACTTATAGAAATGAGAGGCCGAGGTTGCATGACATGCCTTATAATATATACTAGAAGGATGAGAAACCTATAACAGCTAGGCCTGGAAACAAAGATGCTCCTGATCCATTGAGCAAGAAGGGAACCTATATGGTAAGTAACAATTACTTCTGTGAATTTTGTGATAAGCCACATTCCCTAGATCATTGTGTTGTAGCCCAAAGAATGTAAGAGGAGGGAATGTTGATGGAAACAATATAGAAGATCACACAGTATATTTGACTTCAAAAAAATTTCACCATGTTGTGGAGAAGTACTCATCTTCAAAGGATGAAGGTTATCAGCATGATGTTTTAAATCAGAAATACAATGTTCATATGCCTAAACAACAAGTCCTTTCTGACTCTGAAGAAGATTATATAGTGCCACATTCTGTTGAGCTGCCTACTCAATGCAATATGAGGAGACTCACCGAAGAGGAGATAAAGAGACTAACTATTGGTGCAGCTAAGGAAGCAAAGAGTAAACACTGGCTGAGAAGTAGGATAGTAAATGAGAATGAAGATGTCCCCAAAGGAATCTTTATGAAAGATCAGAAGGTGACACAAGGGGCTGATAAGAAAGCAAAAAGTAGACAGCATAATAAAAGTGGACAGAAGCCTATCCAAAAGGAGAAAGTTATAGAGCTACTCAGAGATATGTAAGAGACTAATCAGAAGGAAGAAAACAAAGAAGAAACATTGGAGCAGAAGAAAAGGATGAAGGCAGAGGGCTCCTCTTTTAACTTCATTCAAGCATTATCCCAAGGAATAAGGTATGAGAACACTATCAATATTGAATCAAATAGTTGTATTTTTGATGAGTATAAAGAAATTGATCAGATGATGCAACCGATAGAAGATGAAACATGTGCAAATCAAGATGATTCCTGTGATAGCTTGCATGAAGAAGATGAAGGTACAAGAGATTTCTCTTGCAAAATAGATTGTGATAGGTAAAGTAGTTCATGTTGTGAGGAATCCAGTGAATACTCAGATTTTGATGATGAACCAGAGGATTTTGATATGCAATCAAGGGATTCTTCTACCTATTATGAAGATACAACTGATGATGATGAGGTTTGTACATTTGAAAGTGATTTCCAAAATTTTTTAAACCCATTGTATGATGAAGAGTTAAATGAAGATCAGATGATATTTTGTGGAGGTATGCCCATGAATGAACTTTGGGTATTTTCAAATCCACTTTATGAAAGAGAGGAAATAATTTCAGACAAACAAAGTGTTTATGGAACAAATGATTGTGTTGATAATCTTTCTAATTTTTCATTCTCTGATGATTTTGGACTTCTTTTTGACGATGACAAAAGTAAAGAATACAACTATAGTATTGAAAATAAAGAATTGTGTTGACTCAGCAATGGACATATTTTAGATTTATTAATTCCTAAATACCAGGGATGTGCATATGAGGGTGATCTTGAAGATTTGTGTCCAGCTTACATTTGTTTTGATAGTGAGAGATCTTTGTGTAAATATTTTTATGACTCCCAGTGCATTTCTTGGAGTGATGGTGAAACTTTTGGTGTTGATCAAAAGCTTGTTTCCATTTAGGATGAGGTATGTGATTTTTAAATTTATAACTCATATCGAGAAGATGTTTATTTGCATGCCAAGGATAATAGAAGTCCAGTTTTTATTGGTTCACATATGCATGATACTGGAGATGTGAGCTATAATATAATATTATCTCCAAATGATGATTTGGAAGAGGTGCAAAAGGTTTCAGATTTGTATGTTTCAGACAATGTTGGTTTGACATAATTTTTTGATTCTCAAGAGAATCGCTTTGATGATGAATTTTCAATGCAGCTAAATGAGTGTTTTATAATACACAACAGTGAGAAAGATAATGAGGAATTTTGCATTTAATATATGTATATTTTTTATGTTGGAGATAAGAGAGATTTGTCTGATGATAAAGAATATAAATTACAGAATGGTGTAGGGGTTTTGGGCCAAGCTAAGCATAGCGATTCTCTAAAAGCTTTCAGTGACAAGGTAGATTACTTGAATGTCTTCAGGAAGAATTTGATGAACTTGAGACAAAGTCAAGTATTTGACAGGGGAAAAGTATGGTTTGAGTTTCAGATTGTAATAGCTCAAAACAGGTGAAGTTGAAACATAGAGGATTAAGGGTTTCTAGTGCATGGACAACTCTTGCTTATCCTCTCTAAAAATATTTTCCATGCACAGTAGTTTAGGGTTGTGATTCACCTTCATTTTGCATCCATTTCACTTCCATCTTGCATTCATTTTGCATTCATTCCTTCATGCTTCATTTCCATTTCGATTCTTCCCACTACTCATCATTTTGTGTCTGGTCTACTCACCCAAAGATTATGGATCCTTGCAATGATCTTACTATCATTCATCCCCAGATGGAGCCACTGTTAGAACTATAAAAAAATGTTATTTTTACATGTTGATTTAACTCATATATTTCTAGAGTGAGTCCTGCCTTGTACACATTTCCTCTCTTCATGCATATTTTCTCCATGTTTTCCCATGTTGTCCCATTGAATCCATTGGGTCATGCATTTTTCACATTCTGGTTCCTATCGACATAATCTCATAACTGTCTCCCCGATCCATTTTTTGTTTTCTACTGATGAATGTCTATGTTGCCTATCGATAAGATGTTTTTATTGTCATGGTGATCAAAATTCATCTATTGTTATGTTCGGCATAACTTTCACATTGTTTTGGTGACTGGGGAGAATTCATATTGGCAAAAGTGTTGTATTCGATATGTGGTCTCACTGAGGATTTTTTGTCTCACCGACTGATGTACTGAATGTCTTATCGGCAAAGGTTCCTGCTTCGGTGAAATGTCATAACGACTACGTGGTGTCTCATCGACTTGTAAGGGTATTTCGATAGGAGTTATGGCGTCGATATAATGTCATGGAAAACTCTTGTGGTCTCACTGAACAACATGCGAGGGATTCATTTCGGCCAAACTTGTTATGTTTGGTGTGATGTTACAGTGAGATTGTTTTGTCTTATCGACCGACAACAAAGGGGTGCTTTTCGATGAGAGATTTTATTTGATATAATGTCTTCGCGAGGTCTTCTTGTCTTTCTGACCAATGGTGGAGGGATTGACTTTATCGGTATGAGTTACTGACATTCGATGGGAGGTCTTAGCGATTTCGTTGGTTCTCACTGATATAAAAAGCAAGGGGTCTCTGTCGGTATAAGAGTTGCATTCTCTTGGAAATCTAAAATGAGCTTGGGATGTTTCAGTATGACTCAATGGCTTCTTTGGGACCTCTCCCCGAGTTTGAATTGTCTTGGTGAAAGTGAATGAGAGATGGTTTTTGGCAAGAGGTTGGCATTGTCTTGGTGACCTAAGGATGAAAGGAACATATCGGTAGGAGTTAGCGATATCGATATGAGGTCTTGGTGAGTGACCTCCGGTCTTGCTGATGGAACACAAAAAGACTTGTCGATACAAGAATTTTTTGGTCATAGCGACACAAGATGAATAAAGGCACTTTCGGTGAAACACAATGTGGTCTATGTGAGGTCTCTCTGATATCAGAATGTTATGGTGACTGAAACAAATATAACAGAAATGTGATCTTGGGGAAACATAAAGGTATTCAATATGATTTATCCTCGATGGTAGAATGTCACAGCGAAAGAAAATAAAGCAGAGCACAGGCTAACAGCGATATTATTGCCTTCAACATACCTACAAGGATGTCTCAACAAACAATTAATAAAACTCAGTTACTATGGCCAACATGGATCTAAAGCGACATGTCTATTCAAATGTTGGTGTATAAATATGCATTCTAGATTGTGGAGGATATCATCAGATCTTAGATAGAGATAATAGATTAGAGATGGATAGAGTAGAACAAAGTTCTCTTTCAAGACACTATGTTGCATATTTTCAAATGGTGATTTCAATGAAATTCAGCTAGTGTGGTAATTTATTTTTGGTGTCAATTGTCTGTTGAATTTATTGAAAAGTATTGCTAAGTTGTCTGCAAGTTGATTCTTTCTGGTTATTTAAATTGATAAAACAAGCTTATTTTCAATTTATCAGGCACATTTTTTGTATCTCGTGGTTAATTAATTGGTTCTCTCAAGAAGAGACAATCCTTTAGCTGATCATAGTAATCAAGGAAATTCATCTAGATTATTAAAGTAGAGCTTAGTAGTCATAATCCTGCATGTCTATATAAGTTGTAAACAAAACATATGCCAACAATTTGATTTTCAGCAGAATAAGTTGCCCACTTCGTTTCATTTGACTCACATACCCAATAAGGCACTAGTCTCTGCAATTTCATCATTTAGATTCATTCAGTTTCTTTACATATGTTTTACATTTTTTAATTGAGCATTTTAGGATTTAGATCAGAAGATTGCTACTGCTATCAAGTTGATTTCATTTGTTCACTTCCATCTGCCATTGTGGACAAATCATTGTGCAAGAAAGATAATCATAAGTCAAGTCTGCTTCATTTAGAAAGGTACACCCACCTAGGTCTAGCAGCACTTGAAGAGTAGAAGGTTGAAAGATTTTGACCTTCTCTGTTGCCCTAAAGCGTATCAAGAGATTGGTAGCCTCTTGAGGCATTCTGCCTATATTTTTGAGAGATAACACACCCCCTCTTCCTCTCCCCATCCCACCCTACCTAGACAACTCTCTCTCTCTTTTAAAATTCTCCCTCCCTCTAAAGACATACATAAGTACATACAAGCATAATACATATCTACATACAATCCTACATCCATACAAGCAACATACATACATGTGTAGATACAATCTTACATACATATAGGCATACATGCAATATACATGCATTGATACATATAGGCATACATACATACATACATACATGTGACACACCAGCATACATGTACATAAAAACTTACAAATATATCAACAAACATTCAATAGAGTGGAATTTAACATAAAGGAAGACATAACGTGAGCGCATTATAATGCACCTGTATTATGCCTTTCTTGACATGTATCCCGGAGAAGTAAAAAAATGTCAAAACTAAGACATAACGCAAGCGTGTTATACTGCGCCTGTGCCTTATACTTTTCTTTGGGAATCCCTAAGCCTTAGCATTCGTATTTTCCTTGGAATACAAACCCAAAGGCTTGGAAGGAATTCCCAATGACTAGATACATGTTTTTCAAATCCTACAATTTTTTACATAATCGGGTTCGTGCTCACCGTCAGGATTGCATCTGGTTCAATATCGACAAAATCAAACACATGGTTAATGTTAGGTTCTATCTTTGCTATCCAATGATGTAATTGTTTTCACTTTTTAACTATGTTAAGCCTTTCATCCATAATTTCTTTTGTTTGTATGTCTCTTTTATGGGTAAGTGCACCAAGGTAGTTCCTGATTTCAGAAAAAAAACTGGCCACTTAAGCCCCCTTTTTGGTAACTATCTTGGTGCACATACCCATATATATGTATATATATATATATTAGTGGAAAGACTAAGAATTTCCCCTTTGTGTATGGTTATAATATAATATAAGGAGGTATAAGGAGTTATCGACATATGTGTTATGGATAAATGCATTGTTCTTTTTTTGTTAATATAATAAAGCTTCATTTGTTTATCTAAATTCTTTACTGTAAATTCTTGTTTTTCTTACTGTATCCTCAAGGGTATAAACTGTTAGGATAGGTGAAATTACAATTGTCATCCCAAGTTGATTAATGTTTCTGCACATTTTTTGGAAAGTGTGCTTGAGGAAATGAGAGGAAGAATATTTATTATTTATTTTTCTATGACAAATTGTAATTGCATTCATAGAGGTGGACCCACTACGATGATAGTTACAAAGCATCCCGAGAGCATATTCCTTTTGGGCATCTAACTTTTGGGTGGGGACCACCCAAAAGTGCATGCTCTTGCAAGTTATTTACATGTTATCTTGGGTTGGGTGCCCAAGCTTGCATGTTTCTTGATTTGAGTCGTTGGAGCCATCAGAGAGTTATGGAGCACTATGTATTGACCAAATTTCATTGGCTATGGGTTAGGTGCCCACGTGAAGGCCATGTGAGCATTTAATAATTTTCACCATATTTTTGTGCTATCAACTAAGGGGGGAATGGGTTTTTCCAAGTGGTTTTACTTGTTTCAAGATACCATATGTGGTATTCTCTCCCACAAAATTTTATGTATTGGAGCTTTGAGATGGTGTTTTCATGAATTTGTTTGCAGGTTATTAAAGTAACAAAGTGTTATCAGAAACTAGAGAGGATTGTTATATTGATGTAATTCATTTAATATTAATACAAAAATTTCATCTCTTTGGGTGTGGAGTTTTTTCCTACAAGGGTTTCTCCACATATATCTTGTGTCACTTATGATTCTCAACTTGTGGTATTGTTGATTTTTCTTTCATGTTTGGAATTATTAATTACATATCATAATATTGGTAATCTTGAAGACACAATTTTAGATTTATAACCACATATTTAAGTTCATATTGTTACAAGTTTTACCTTGAATTTCCAACATTTGGTATCAGAGCTAATAGTTTTGTTGAGAAAGGGATGCCTTTCTCTTAAGTACTGAAGGTTTTTTTGGTTGTAGCCAGAGATTGTGCATTGTGGGTTTTGTAGATTTGTGAAGAAGATTGAAAACCATGGCTTCTACCTCCCATCTGGATATTGAGAAATTCAATGGAATTGGTTACAAGATGTGGAATTTGAAGATGGAGGATCTCCTTGAAGAGAGAGATAAGTGGTTGGCAGTTTCAAATGAAGAAAACACTAGAATCAATGTCTAATGAATATTAGAATAAAATAGACAAGAAGGCACAAGGAACCATTCAGTTGTGTCTTATAGATTTTTTTCACCTAAATATTTTAGAAGAATCTACCACATACAAGTTGTGGAGGATAGGTGAAATTTACTAATTAACTAAAATTCTAACAAATAAGTTGTATCTCAAAAGAACGTTTGCATTCTTTTAAAATGAAGGGTGGTGATTCTATTATAGAAAATTTAAATGTTTTTAATATGTTTATAACTAAACTTGCTTTTGTAGATGTTAAGATAGAAGAAGAATATAAATGTATTTTGTTGCTTTGTTCTTTACCCAAATCTGAAGAAAATCTAATTGTTTCCATAAGTGGTGGTGGTACAAAACCAAAGATGGATAGTCTCATTGCTATACTACTTTTAGAAGAGATGAGAAGAAAGGAGGGCCTAAAGGGGAAAATTTCATGAATTTGGGCTTCCAAGATGCCTTGCATGTGTGAGGAAGGTCCAAAGAGAAAGGAGGGCCTAAAGGGGAAAAAAAGAGAGACAAATCTAAAGGATGTTCTAAAACCCCCAGGAACAGTAGAGTAAAGTGTTGGAATTTTGATAAGAGATGACATATGAAGGAGTGCAAAAACAAGAAAAAGAGTTTAGATATTTCCATGAAAAAGCCTTCAAAAGATGGTGATTTTGATGCTTCATTTATTTATGCTAACATTGTTAGTAACGATGCTTGGCTTATTGATTTAGGTTGCTCCTACCATATGAATCCTCACAAGGAGTGGTTTACTTCATAATCAGCTTATGATGGGGGGGGATTTTAAATTAGTGATAACAACATGAAGAAGATTGTTGGTAAGGGAAAGGTAAAGTTGTGTTTCAGTGATGCAAGGATTAAAAGCCTTGATAATGTTTCACACATTCCAAGACTTGCGAGAAATTTAATTTTAGTATCCATGTTGAATGATTTTGGAATTCATGTGACATTTCACAAGTCTGGTTGTAGGTTAGTAAGAGGGAATTTGGTGATTCTTAAAGGATCTAGAATAGGGACTTTGTTTAGGTTAAATACCTCCACTTTTTGTATTTTTTCCAATGTAACTAGCACTAAAGATGCATGTATGTTGTGGAACCATAGATTAGATCACATAAGTGAAAAGGGTCTTAAGACCATTTTGAATAGTTTTTTTTATTATATTAAAATTGGAATGGTCAGTATCTATTACAAACCAGCCATAGAGGCAAACCAGGGACTCACGAGTAGTGAGAAAACCAAAAAAGGTAAATGTAAACTATAGCATAAACAGTTGAAGAACATGAAAACAACAAAAAAGAAACCATGGGATTGGGACTAGCACAAAAATACTAGAAACCTATAGGTCTCCTAAAATCTTGAGACTAGTGTTTGTGTTCCACTACTGGGAAAGGAACTCAAGTTTCTTCTCAAAAGTCACAAGCCCTTGAAGAATGTCTTGGGTAACCTTGGTAACATCGCGAGCTGAGGTGTTCATCTTCTTATTCTTCTTCTTCTACACATGACCATTGTCATCCCCATCCACAAGCTGCTTCCCCTGGTTTTTTCTTATCTCATCTTGAAACACTTGAAGAGTGAGGGCTATATTTTTCATAGTCTCTTTGTTGTAGTTAGTGATAACCCTCAAACACTTCATGGTCTTCTAGCAAATGTCATCAATTTTAGCCAATAAACTCTTTTTATCTTCTTCTGTCCCAACAATGGCTTGAATATCGTCCAACTCTTTTTCCCACCTTTCCCACCTCTCAAAGGACCTGGCCAAGGAGGTAATCATTTCCCAATGCATTTTTTTCTCCACCCCCTAGGCCACACTACCTATTGTTCCAACACCTTTCCCTCCAAGATTTGTATCCTCTCTTTAGCAGTAACTAGCTGCCCCAAGAGCCATTTCATAATATCCTTCTCAACATTGATAGTATCAAGGATTTCATTCAATTTTTTACTTATGGGGTTGGCATGGATATGAATTGACCTAGGCACATTCCTAGGTTCTTCCAAGTTGAAGCACAAATTGGGAGAATTATGAGGGATGGGGTTAGAAATGGGTATGGTGTGGGGACCTTCGAGTTGTGGCCTTGAGTCGAGGAGTGAATAGGAGAATTAGCTGAGGTGGGGTTCCATTAATCATCATCATCATTAGTGTTATCAGACTCACTCGACCCAAAAATAAATGGTTGTGGGTGTGGGCTACACTAGGGGATTGCATTTTATAGGGATGGAAGGGGTATTGTCATTAGTAGGGGCTTTACCCCAAACCTGGGTACTACAATAGATGTTAGGAGGAGTTTCATCCATTATGATAGAAGGGTTGGGGTCCCCCAGGGGATTAGTGGGGTCTAGAATAGTTAAAGTGTTCTTGCGCACAATAGCAAAGGAGGGAAGCAAGGTGTCATCAAAATTACATAAATGCAGGATTAGGCCCTGATGAAGGGGAAGTTTCTAACTTTTGGCTTGGACATTCCTGATGGAATACTCAAGCGAAGACATAATTGAGAAGGGGAAATTCATCTTAATATTGCACCTAAGATGGTTGAGCATGGGGAAAAGGTGGGCATGGAAGTGGCGGAAAAACCCTTCCAGAGTGACGTACCTCATGAGAATTTTAGCAATGGCACTCCAAACACCAGGAAGGTCTGTATGATTGAAACCATTCTGCAATTTGTTCACCTTCTCACCCTCTTTCAGGAACCATTTCATGTCCTCCTAGTAATGGCTCTTAGACTTGCGCGGGAGGTAGATCCCCTCCAAAGAAATCCCCTAACCTACGCAATAAGTTCAAGGGACACAACAAAAGAAATTCTGCCCACAATAATAGTCCCATCCACCCATGAATTAGAGAATTCCATAGATATTTTGTGGTTAACACCCTGCATCCCCTCCACATATGAGGCTAGCTTTCCCCTTTCAAGAATCACCCAAACCTATTTATTCTACTTCTAACCATCACAAGCAGTAGGTTCCTCTTGGACTAAATCACCACCCATCATGCCACCCAAAAAATTAGAGCAATGAAAAACTAGTAATGGAGATGACTTCAAAAACCAAAGCTGTAAATAAAAATGACCCATCAAAGAGTGATTAGGAAGCTTAAGTTGCCATAAATGACAAGAGTGGAAACTATCAAAATGAGATGACAACAAATCACACCCAATCTCAATTACACAGTCCTTTGACAACATTACGAATTAATTTGAGCACCTATCTAGGGATATGGTGGATATTAACCCATTTCACCAAATTAGGAGTAAAAGCTCCTAGATTTGTGAAGACATTGACTACTTTATTACCACTCCTAAACATTTGATACACTTTGCAATTCCCAAGGGAAATCATTAGATTACGAGCTGAGGACATGGGGTCCCGAAGAGTCTAGCACGGAGAAGCAAGCTCAACCATCATAAGAACCATATTCCTCAAATACCCTTCAATGACTATGTTAGAAAACCCCAACTTGCGTGGTAATTTTGATACCATAGAAGGTTGCCATCCCTTAGTGAAACTAGATGATTGGATCCCCAAATTAACCACATATTCCATCACAAACCTACCCTTATGGTCATGAAAGACCCCACCCACACTCACCTGACCTGGATTGGGTTTGGATGAGCTATCAAAATTGAGCTTTAGCCAGCCAGTCTCGCGGGGGGGGGACCAAGGCATACAACTTCTTTCCAGAGGAATAAGAAAACTAAGGGAATCAAGAGTCCCAGAGAGATTCCAAGTAGAAGTAATCAAAATATCTAGGTCATTAGGGTTTCTTTTGGGCTTGCAAGGGGTTGCAGAGATCAACTCTACAAATTGACTAATAATTTTGTTAGCCACCACCTACCACGAGGAAATTTTGTTCCTGAACACTCTGTTATTGCACTCCTTCCAAAGCACCCAACCTATGACAAACAATGATTTCCATAAATCAACGATCAAAGGGTGAGACATCGAAGGGGACCAATAGTCCAAAATCTCATGCAAATCCTTTTGCCAAACCCAAAAAACTTTGAAAAGGGACTAAATTCTCTGCCTAAATTTCCAAGAGGAGCAATAGAAGAGAAAGTGAGGAATAAAAAATAATGGTTCCCAATTTGAATTCCCTTTTTCTTTAGATTATCCAAAGTGAGGATCTGTTTGTGACAAATATTTCACCAAAATAATTTGACTTTAGGTAAATTATTGGCATGCAAAAGATGCATCCAATCAAACAAAGAGTTCTAGGAAATTGAAAGAAGGTTGTAGCCGGTCTTAATAGAATAGATGTCATCCTTAGAATTTTTCCAAACTAGTGAGTCAGGCAAATCAAAGGGGAAGAACTTATGATTCTTGACAATTCTGAGAAGTTCTTCAGCAGCTAGCCGTAGGGGGAGTCAAACCAAGTTGGGTCAATATTCCATTTAGGAGGGTCAAGAGAGAAATCCACATAGTCTAAAACTTTATCACCCAACCAATTACAAAGGTCCTGACGAACAATAGACAAAATAGGGTGGATGCCAAGAGCTTGAGAAGAAAACCAATTATCATCCCAAAAGGAGACTAAGTTGCCCAATCTGACCAGTGAAGAGGTCCTAAAAGAAAGGAGATTCTAGGTTTTTAAGAGGTTATTCTAGATCATCAAACTAGAAGGCAAGACCTCATTGTTCAACAAGGAAAGACAATGATGACCAGGGCATTGGGTCCACAAAAAGCTCAAAAAGGGGAAGTGTTTTTGATGTTTTCTAGAATTTGTCACTCTTGGACTGAAAATTTGAGGCACTTAAACAATGAATCTTTAAAAAAGTTAGTACTATGAAATTTAGCATTTTGAATCTAGTTTCTATATATGTAATTTATTAAAATACCCAAATTATAGAAATTAAATTTTGATTGGGATGTACAAAAACCTCTTTTAAAAAGTCCCTATTTTTTTACCATACCATGCACATGTACGGACACCACTTTTTGACCCAAATAAAGGTATTTTTCTAATTCCTTTTGCGGAAAGAGATCTAACAACATGAAGATTGATGAGGAATTTTTTTTATAACTTTTTTTATTTTTATTGAATTTTTATTTGCCTTAATTGTTTTAAAAATCAACGTGTACAAACAACATAATTGGACCTAAACTAAACATTTTTTGAATCTTTTTTTTTCATTGTGTAGAGAATTGTCTAAATATTGATGCCATATATTTTTTTTACAAGAAACTTAACCAAAAAAAGCTATTAAAAAACAAAAAACCTTGATATTTCAAGTTTAAGGACTCGTTTTCTTAGAAATTTCTTAAAAAATAAAAAATATAATCCAATCTTAATAAAAATTATATATTTGGAAACTAGACATTGTGATATCTAATGGGTTTTAATTTTATAGATTGATTCGGAAAAAAAGTCCATAAGCCATATTGCCAAAGTTAGTTTTTTCTCTTGAAATTGCCCCAACCTTGTACTTGTAGGTCTAAGCCTAGGTGTTGGGTTACCATTCCTTTTCTAAGCCTAAATTGAAATGGAAAACATCTCTTGTGATTTTCAAACCTTTTGGAACAAGTACACACTTCAAAATGGGTACCTATTTTAAAAAATGAATGGGTATTTGTTATAAAACTAAAAAATGACACTTCCCTTGAATGTGGACCCAACTTCTTAGTCAAACCCGCTGCAAATACTTATCTTTGAGGATAGTAATCCATTTAGAATGATTTTTAATAAGCTTCCATGAGATTTTGGTGATAAGATCCATGTTCATCGATCTTGTTTTCCTCAAAACCAACCCACCATAACATTTCCTGGAGCATACAGTGTCCCAATTGACCAAGGAGAATCTATTCTTTTCCTCAATACTCGACCACAAGAATCTATACTGGATTTGTTCAAGTTTCTCTAACCATGCTGCGAGCATAAAACATAGAGACATAAGGTACACAACTAAACTTTGAAGGGTGGTTTTAAGGAGGAGGAGCTTACCAACAATTAGTGAGAAGGGCCCCTTTCCATGCAATGAACTTTCTTTGAACCTATTCTAGCAAAGTAGACCAAACAAAATTATCCACCTTTCCCACCATAAGTGGCATACCCATTTAAGTTGAAGGGAGGTAGAGAATATGACATTGAATAATTTTGGAAATCCTAGCTTGGAGAGCAGGTTCAACATTCAAGAAAAAATAACACTTTTGTTAAAGTTAATACATTTCCTAGAGGCCAAAGAAAACTTAGAAAAGGTGTCCATCCAACCCTTAGCCTCCACCAAGGTGGTCACCCCCATGAAGATTGTATCATCCACAAATTGTTGATGGGAGATCGAGCTAGAAATAGATGAAGGGGAAAACCCCTCTAGAGAACCATTCAAGATTATGCATTCAAATTGCAACCAAGAACTTCAACCATCAAAATAAAGAGATAGTGGGACAACAAATCACCTTGACAAATGCCACTAGTAGCCAAGAAAAGTCCTTGTGGAGTACCATTGACAATCATCGAGTATTTAAGAGAAGTCACATAGCTCTGGATAAGATTCATCAATTTAACTGACAAATCAAAATGTCATAGAACTTCAAAAAGGAAGTCCCATGACACCTTATCATAGGCCTTGGAGATGTCCAAATTGAGTGTCATACTTTCCTTTCTACTTTTATCCATAAAAAGTTGGTTGACAATATTTTTTATTATTTTGTTGGTAAAAATGATTTTTATGAGCATTGTGTGTTTGATAAACATAATAGATCATCATTTCCTAATGGAACTAATAAAGCTAAGAGACTATTAGAGATTATTCATTTGGATTTGTTTAGACCAATGGATGTTGATTATTTTAGAAAATCTCATTATTATGTTACTTTTGTTGATTATGTATCAAGATACACTTGGATTTATTTTATGCACGCAAAATCTAAATTTTTCACTAAGTTTTAGGAATTTAAAGCCTTAGTCGAGAAGCAAATGGATTATAAGATAAGGGTGTTGAGATTTGACAATGGGGGTGGATATTGTTCTAGGGAACTCGATGAGTTCTATAAGCATGTAGGTGTTGTTCAAAAAAATTCTACTCCTTATACAACCCAACAAAATGGGGTAGCAAAAGAATGAATCAAACCTTGATGGAAAGAGCTAGGAGCATGTTGAGTGGTTCTAAGCTTGATAGATGTTTTTGGGTTGAAGCTATAAGTATTACAAGTTATTTGATTAATAGATCTCCTTGTTCAACTCTTGTTGATAAAACTCCTTATGAAGTATGGATAGGTAGAAATTCCTCTATTTCACATTTAAGGGTCTTTGGTTGTGAGGCTTTTGTTCATGTTCCTCAAGAGAAGCATTCTAAATTGGATCCAAAAGCATAGAAATACATCTTTGTTGGTTATGATGAGAATGTAAAAGATTATAAAATTTGGAATCTACTAACCCATAAAATGGTTTTCTCTAGAGATGTGATTTTTAGGGGGTTTGGAGCATACTCAAGTGAAGAAAAAAAAAAGGAGAAAGATAAGAAAAAAACAATGCACTTCGAGACAAAGATTGAGAAGCAAGAAGATGCACATGTGGAAGAACAATCAGATGGATTTAAGGATGAAGAAGAAGAAGAGGGTTTAGATAGTTCAAATGATGTGTGGGATGAGTACACAGTAGAGGAAGAATAGGTAGAGCCCATTACTCCTATCTTGAGGAGGTCCACAAGGCAACAAAATCTTGTTGACAAGTATAGCACATTAGATTAGTATTGTGCATTTGTTTTATTGAGTAATGAAAATGAACCTAGATCTTTTAAGGAGGCTCTCTCTTTGGAGGAAATTGAGTCTTGGATGTAGGCCATGTAGGAGATGATGGATTTTGATAGTTGTGATACTTGGGATCTTGTCATTTTTCCCAAAGGAAGGAAGCCCATTAGTTGCAAGTGGGCATTTAAAAAGAAATTTGGAGCAGATGGTCAATTAGAGTGGTATAAGGCTAAATTGGTGGCAAAGGGCTACTCCCAGAGAGAGGGAGTTGATTTTGATGATATTTTATCTCCTGTTTCTAAGTTAACTTCTATTATATTCCTATTATCCATTATTGTTGCCTATGATCTTGAAATAGAGAAAATGGATGTTAAAACTGCTTTCTTACATGGGGATCTTGAGGAAGAAATTTATATGTGATAGCCTATCAATTTTTTTGTGAAAGGAAAATAACACATGGTTTGTAGGTTAAAGAGATCTTTATATGGTTTGAAATAATCACCTAGGATGTGGTACCAGAAGTTTGATACATAATTTACATTGAAGTTTGGTTTTTGTTAGGAGTGAGGAGGAACATTATGTTTATGTTAAGGTTATTGATGATCAAATACTTTTCATTGTCTTGTATGCTGATGATGTTAGAGTAATCATACATTAGCTAATAATTAATTACTCTTTTTAATTAATTATTAATCTAATTTATTCACACACACTTAAGCTAAACATAGGAGTTCATTTACGCTTTTAGGGTTTTTCTCCTATATGGCATGCAACCCTCATTGTATTATCAATCTAGAGATTTACTCTTGAACTTTCAAACTTTGAGGACTCCTGTTTTCCTTGAAGATTCTTGAGGTTCATTCTGTAGCTTTTTCTTGTTGAGGAATATTGTAATTTTTTATTAGCAAATCTCTTGTGTGGAATGTTTCTTTGTTTGTTGTTTGATCCAGTGGGTCATGGTTTTTACAATTTAACATGGTATTAGAGCATGGATTCATCAAACCCATTCTTGATTTATGAGGTATTTTTCCTCAACAAGGGTTACAGGCTTTAGATTTGAATCCCCTTTACTTTTTTTGAAAATTTTGGAGGTAGGTGAATTTTGGTGTGCATCTAGAATCAAAACATAGTCTTCTTTTGGATTCGAAGTTGTCGATTTAAAGTCAGCTTTGGATTTTATTTGGCCTAATCTTGAAATCCTAAGGTCATATTTTTGAGGGTTTGAAGCATTTTTTTTTTCAGATCCAAAGGGTAGCTTCATTTTTGGTGCTTTTGGCATGAAAAGGACCTCAAGGTTGTGTTCAAGAGGCTGATTCCACTAATTTTGACTATAAATTTTTCCAAATTGGCTATAGGAGTCTCAGGAGAAAAAAAAATTACCAGGGGTCCTGGTATGACCCCTGGTAGAGTTTGTCGCATGATTTAAAAAAAAAAATTAAAAAAGTGTTTTTTTAAAATAAAGTGTTGCACTATACTAAATAATGCTACACTTATAATAGCACTAAGCACAACACTTTAAATAAGCACTAGGATTCATCAATATAAGTGTTGCCCATAATTTTTAATTTTTTAATATTTCCAACCACAAAAAATTGAAACTTAGGAATATTCCCTTTAGATTCTACTAAAAATGTTCACCATATTCTACAAGAAAATAATATTTTGTCAACCATCTTTTGCAGGGGCTAGATTTTTTTCTGATAGCCATGAATATTCCTAAAATATTTACTAACGTCATGCTAACATTAGCATGACATCAATGGTATGAACGCATGTGCAGAGCACCAAAGACCACCTTTATGCCCTAAAGGAGTTATTTTTCCATCTGGCAATAACTTGGGCAATGATGTTAGATTTTGGAAAACAAGATATCATTGGAAAGCTAGTTCTGCCAACTTTCTAGTAGTTTCATAGGTCTCATCACTTGTTTTTGCTATTGGTGCATTCTACAACCTATTGAAGTCAAAGGTGCTGTTTTTAGTCCCAATATTGTAACTTTTGACCAGTTTCTCCACTTTTCACGATTCCAGCAGTGTTGGGACCATCTTTTAGAGATCCTTAGATTTTTTACCTTAGTATCAATCAAAGCTTTTGGAAAAGGATGAGTTTCCCCTCATATTAAGTGGTGGTAACTTCTAAGCAATAAGAGATATATTCAATCCCAAAAAACTTCTTCAAACATGAAACATGGAAGACATTATGGATTTTTCTATCTATTGGAAGCTCCACCTCATAAGAAACTTCTCCCACCTTTTGGATTATCTTGTATGGCCCATAGAACTTAGGCTTGAGCTTCTTTTCTCCACTTTTCTTGATGGAAGACTATTTATAGGATTGAAACCTTATAAATACCATGTCTCCCACCTCAAATGAACTTTCTATGTACTTCCTATTTGCATACATGGTTTTCTAGCTTTGGGAAATTTTTAAATGATCCTTGAGAGTTCTCAAAATATCTTGACTTTGATATACCAAATCACTAGCTATCAAAGTTTTACTATCTATCAGGACTAACTCTGCAAAGGTTAATTCATCATATCCATAAAGTAATTTGAATGGAGAAATGTCAACAAATATGTGATGAGTTATGTTGTAACAATACTCTCCCAAATGTAACCATTTGATCTAGGTCACCTACTGACTAGTAGCATAATTCCTTAGTATCCTTATAGCCACTTTTTTTACAATTTTAGTTTTCCCATCAATTATTGGATGATAGCTTGTGCTAAGGGTGATCTTGGTGCCTATTAGATGGAATAACTTCTTCCAAAAAGTACTAAGGAACCGAATAGCCTTGTCATTGACAATGTTCTTGGGCAACCCATGCAACTAGAAAAATTCCTTGAAGAATATTTCTACAACTTGTGGAGCTTTATAGTCACTAGAGATGAAAAATAAATGAGCATACTCAATTAATATATCCACTAAAATGTAGATGAAATATTTTCCCCATGCTTTGGGTAATATAGTGATGAAATCCATGGAGATGCTCTCCTATTTGTGTTTTGGAATGAGAAGAGGATGTAGTAATTTGACCAAAAATTCTTGTTCCCCCTTGTTCTGCTAACATGTGACACATTCTTTGATGTGTGAGAGAACATTGTCCTTGATGCTTTTCCAAGATAATATTTCTCTAATCTATTAGTAAGTTTTGTAGAACCTGATATGCCCTTCCATAGGTGCATTATGATAGGCCTCTAGTATCTTCTCTTTCATCTTGGATTTGGAAACTAGGAATACTCTATTCTTGAATAGAATCATACCTTTTGGAACCACATATCAGTCATCCTTTTTGGAACCTTCCATAATTCTAGTAGGAAAAGGATCCTTGGCTTATTCCTCTAGGATTAACTCCTTCCAATTAGTTGATGTGATGAATACATGGCAGAGAGTAGGCCTCCTAAAGAGTATCATTCAAGTTTAAGTACCCATTTATGCTAGACGTATCATTCAAATTTTATTGACAGAACTTCATGTTGTTGTGATCTAATTTGGCCACAAATATTTTGCACAAGAGGTATTTTCAAAACTTCTCCAAGTCATGCATTATGGTTAGCAGCTCTTTGTCATATAAAGAATATCCTCATTCATGTGCCCTTAACTTCCTACTTTAAAAAGCTATGGGATATCTTTTTTGAGAAAGTATTGCTCCAATTCCTTCTTTAGAAGCATCACATTCCACAACAAATGGAAGTGAGAAATCAAGAATTACAAGAAATAGATACAATCCCATTACCTCTTTTAGGTTCTATAAGGTCCCTTGTGCTTTCATTTTCCATTCAAATGATCCTACTTTAGTTAGATTGGTGAGAGGTTCTACAGACTGAGAAAATGCTCTAAAAAACCTTTGGTGATAGATACATAATTCAAATAAACCTTTAGCTATGACAAGTTTGTAGGAGGTGGGTAGTCTAGAATGGCTTGGATCTTCTACTAATCAACCTAAACTCCTTTAGCACTTATGGCATGTCCTAAATACAATATCTCTATTGAACCAAACTCACATTTGGATATATTTTTAAACAAAGACTGATGTTCTAGAATTCCCAAGACTATATCCAAATGCTTAAAATGTTCTTCCCATTTTTTTATATAGATCATAATATCATCAAAGAAAACCAACAATAAATTCCTCAAGTGATAATTACCAAAAACATGATTCATGCATGATTAGAAAATTTTCAGAGCATTAGTGAGACCAAAGGGCATAACCAAGGACTCAAAATGCCCATAGTGACACCAAAAATGTAGTCTTTTTTACATCTTCCCTCATATAGACCTGGTGGTATTTGGATCTCAAATCAATCTTCTAGAAGTACACCACACCATGTAGCTCATCAATCAACTCATCTATCTATGGTATGGGGTATCAGTTCTTAATGTTCTTCTTGTTCAATGCTTGATAGAATATGAACATCCATAAAGTGTCATCCTTCTCCTTTACTAGCACCACAAAAGATGCGAAAGGACTAGAGCTTGGTCTGATGTAGCCCATATCCAAAAATTCCTTTATTGCTTTCTCTATGTCCTCCTTATACTTCCAAGGATCTTGGTAAGGAGTGGTCATAGCCAGCTTTGATCCTAGTTCAAGTTCAATAATATGATAGAAACCTCTATCTGCTGGCAATTCAAGAGGTATTTCACTAAAAGTTGTAGCTCATCAATCAACTCATCTATCTATTGTATGGGGTGTCAGTTCTTAATGTTCTTCTTGTTCAATGCTTGATAGTTTATGCACATCTATAAAGTGTCATCCTTCTCCTTTACCAACACCACAAAAGATGCAAAAGGACTAGAGCTTGGTCTGATGGAGCCCATATCCAATAGCTCCTTTATTGCTTTCTCTATGTCCTCCTTATACTTCCAAGGGTTTTGGTAAGGAGTGGTCATAACCAACTTTGATCCTAGTTCAAGTTCTATAATATGATAGAAACCTCTATCTGGTGACAATTCAAGAGGTATTTCACTAAAAACCAAACTATACCTATTCAAAATATTTTGTATATCCATATGAACTTGACCATTCTTACCTTTAGAAGAGCCTTTTGAAATAACCAAACAACTAGTAGTCCAAGCAACTTGGTTCTTTCGAAAGATCCTCTCCATTATCCTAGCTAATACTACTTATGGACCTCCAATAGCTATTACCTTTAGAACCACATCCTTCCCATTGGATTTGAACTTGAGTTCCACTATTTGGTAGTTTGTAGTGTACTTACCCAATGAATGTAGCCACTACACATACAAAATTACATCAATTTCACCCAAACCAATAACCTAGAAATTATCACAAACTTTATGACCTCCAAATGTTATGTCTAACTACTTTCAAGCTTTCTCCTTGTAGGGTAAGTTATACCCATCTTCCATAGTGATAGTGAAGCCTTCAAAAATTCTTCATATCTAGCCTTCTTCTCCTCACAAGTCCCTCTTCAATGAAGTTTTGGATAGCTCCTCTATTAATCATAATAGTCACTCTATTTGAAAAAGGACTCCTTAAACTTTGAAGGAATGGTACCTATGTGTTCTAGAAAGTGATGCCAAAGTACCACCATTGTCTTTCTTCTTATCTTCTTCCAGTAGAGGGGTGTCTTCTAGATCATGAAATTCATTAGACTCACTTAATTATGACTCTTTGTTAGAAATTATGGCTACTATATATTTCCCCTTTCCAAGGAATTTATGTCCTGAAGCCCATGGCTCTCCATAAGAGAAACAAAGTTCCTTCCTTCTAAGCTCATTCCTAGTTTCATCATCAATCTTCTAGGTGTGGCAAGGGAGTTGATTTGTTACACCCCTAACTTTAACTATGCTTTACTTTTTACTTTTGAAGTAATTAGTAGATAATTATGCATGATTCAATGATTTGATGTTTAGTAAAAATGTCTAGAAAAATAAATGTTTTCATGAGTTATGTTTATTTGACTCAAAATTGACACGGGTTTAAAAGTTGTCAAGATTTGATGATTTCATAAGGATTATGAAATGATTAATGATACATTAATCTCGAGTTGGTGTTTGCAAGTTGCATTCAGGGAATAGGTTTTCACCCCTCTAAGAAAGGGAGGGAGAGCATCATCAGAGAGAAGGGTATAGATAAAAGGAAAATAATAGTTTGTCGCCACCTTAGGTCTAGTGTTGGTGTAAAATGGTGAACCTATTTGAGTCGGGTAAGTGATACTCAACCCTTTTGGTCTAATTTTATTTTTTGACTCAAAAAGTTGTTGATGTCATTTAAAGTCTATTTCATGTTGTTTAACATCAACCTAGTTGTTTGGAGGAAAGTGACATCGTCAAGGTTGAACATCATTTGCTTTGCGATTGAGACATCTTTCTGTCAAACACGTTGCTTCTTATGTCATAAATGAGTTTATGTTGTGACCTCAATTTCGTAATTGGTAGTAATACATATGTTTTAGATTATTATTATGTAGATATCCTTGAGCTCAGAGAAGCTTTAACCTTCTAGAGTGGTGTTTAATGCTCAACAACTTCATTTATGCTTGCAAGCCACTGAGTAAGAGCTTTTATAGGCTCATTAACGAAGGTTAAGGTGGGAATGTTTGTGAAGCTAACCCTTGGGTCTACGTGAAATTTCATGTTAAGATAGTTAAAGGAGTGGCCCATTTAGTTTGGGTATCTAGTGTAGTGGAGAAGCTTTTTTTTAAAACAAAGAAGTGATCTTTAAAGACTCATCGCTCCACTTCTAGTGCATGTGAATGAAGCTAGAGTTTAGGAAAAGTTTTTTCCTATGATACCATTACTTATTAGTGAATCTTTTAACAACCTTGGGTTCAGTTACTCATAGTTGAGTGGGTAGTTGTTTAAAAAATCTCAAGAGGAATCATAGTGGACTTTAAGGGAAACCGTTATGGGAGGAACATTTTTTGTTATCAAGGGTAGAGTTTATAGAAATCTCTAAAGATAGAAGTTAGTTATTGGGGGAGGGGAAGATAACTACTTTGGAGTGGTTGAATGAGTCATCTTATTTTTTCTTATGAGTTAATAGGGAAAGAGAGGAGTGCATCTCTACACTATGGAAGAAGACGTCGAGCGAAAGAAAGAAGTTGCTCAAGAGGAACTATTGACATTGACAAACTCCTTTCAGGTAGAAAGAGAGCCCTTGACATAATGCTATTCTTTCTTTCATCTGATAAGATAGTTATCTTTGTGTCGAATCTTATGTTTAAATTGTAGTGGCTCTAGACCACTCTGGTCAAGCCTGTATATGATTTAAGTATATTCTTAAGGAATGGTTTAAGGTTGAATGATCAAACCAATTTTACTTTGTTGTATTCTCTAAGAAAGAGCTCGTGGTCAAATGAGCGAGCTGAGATTATCATTGAAGTTATATGTATGTGATGGATCAAGTTCATTATGATCTTAGTGAATGAAATTATCTATGTATTCTCTTTATGAAACCGATGCTAGTAGTAGGGTTAATGATATAACTGAGGCCATGTTTAATCAACCCTCAAGATATGAGGTAGTGTATAAGGTCAAGAACATAGTTTATTACAAGTCTAGATTAATATGTATCTTTCTTATAAATGAACATTCTAAGATAGTGCTTAACACTAAAAGATCACATGGGTAAATATGAGTTGTCAGCCATTATAAAACTATTCTTTTGGTCTAAGGCAAGGTATGCCTATAAAGTCAATATTATGACTCTTACCTTCAAGGTTGATAAAATCGAACTTGTGAACCATAAGGACCTAGGGTGGTGATTGTGGTCGCTTTGTAATAAGTTAAAAGTGGGATAAGGTGATAAGGAGTTGCGATTCCCCATTACTATAGTAACCCAAATGGTCAAAACAAACCCAAGATGGGAGTTGATTTACCTAGTATGGGCTATGATTTGAATGGATCTCACTTATTTTGGACCTAGAGTGAAAGGTCAATTTAAACTTACTGTAGGTCATGATAGCATAAACCGAGTTAGGGTGGTAGACATACAACAAATTTTAATGCGTAATGCTTATGCATGAAAATCTTTTGCAAAATTAATGCAACCATCCCTACATGTATTGGTGGTCCATAGTGCTCTAGATGCCCTAGTTTCTCCAGTAGTGAAATGTGAACTCAAGCAATGACAAGTGGTCTAGGAAAGACTAGAAGTATTTGTTCTTATGTTTTGCTACACTTATGCTATTACCTTTGGACAATGAGGATGTTTGATATTTCCATGTATTTAGTTAGAGAAGCTAAACCCTAGTATTGAAACAAGGAGGATATAGGAAATCTATAACTCTTATCCTGGATATGACATTGTATATATATATATATATACATTGATTGATAGTGAAAGGTTGAGAAAACCATAGAACAAGACAAGAAGAGTCTTTATAATACCTTAAGAGATTCTATGATAATGTTGAAACTCGGTTTAATGCATCAAAGATGTTTAGTATTTGAATCTAGAGAGTAAAATGATAGAAAGTCATAAACCCTATCAATTGCAAGAATGCAATAAGGGACTTTTAAAAAATGTTAGAAATACCTAAATCCTTACATTACATGTATATCTTGGATTAAGGATTAGTTCTAAGTTATATTGGCTAGAATGGATTTTTTGTATAGATGAGTTTGTGTCTAGAGAGTACCAAATAAAGTAAGTTAAACTATAGGATGAGATAGTTTCTAAGATGAGTTAGAGGTGTGTGTCTAGATGGCATGACCAATCAGAATGATCATACTTAGCTAAAAGGGATCTAGAGTTGTATGGTCGATTGAGTTTTTTAGAACACATCACCAAGACTCGGATGGAGAAACTTGATAGTTCCTTATATCTATACACTTCTTGTAGGGTAGGGCCACTTCCAGTTAGGAAGTGTGTGGGGGACCACTTGAGTCTGTGGTTGGAGGAAAATTTCTCAAATGATGCTCTCCCTCTATAGTAGAAGACTCACCAAGGCTCATGACGATAGATATCAACATTCCAGATGCAGTGAACTCCATGTTATGGCTTATGGTAGTCAAACTTATGAGGTAAAACTATTGTTTTTACAATTGCATTTTATGTAATATAAATGAAAAGTGTAAGGACTTCTCTTTGATTTCTAGCTGTGATTATATATGATTTCAAGTTTAAAATTATCTAGAAAAGTTGTACTTTATTTCTTGTGCTTATGCAAATTTTATTTTTAAAAAGAAAAAAAATATCTCTCATGTTTACTAAGTTTAATTACCTTCTAGTAAATTATTGAGAGTACTCGAGTGTTAAGATGAGGGATGTTACACAATTTTTTAGCAGTCCAAGGATTCTTTTAGAAATTTCCTTTTTTCTTATTTCATGTTGAGGGTTTTGATTTCCTGTTGGGAATTGAATTCTCTAGATCAAAATCTTTATGGATAGTCTCTTGAAGTGTTGGGGGGTGGAATGCCTTCACAAGCCCTTGAGTTTTTCTTCCAAGCCTTCAATGAATAAGATTATGAGGTTCTTATTTGAGATGTCAATAACCATGACTAATAGCCTTTAGAACTTTGAAACATATTCTTCCACACTTCCCCTTTGTTTGAGGTGAGTCAAATCTCTAAAATGTTCTTTTGAATCTCTCCTATCAAATCTCTCAACAAGTTTTCTACAAAACTCATCAAAATATTTGATCAATTTATGGCCTTGAGTGATCAAACCATGGTACCACCAATCATGAGAAATCCCTTCCAAATGTAGGGTGGAAAATTTGATGTCATCTTCCTCAAACATAGGTTTGAGTTCCAAGTATGTGTGTCACCAAAAATTGTATACTTTACTTGATATGGGAATAATTGATGATAAATTGGACTTAATGAGGCCTTGATTTAGTGTTGTGAGGTGTTTTACAAATCCACACTAGGTCTTAAGCCCTTTCAAATTGAATAAAATGCATTTATTGATGCCTTGTAAAGTGTTGTAACACATCTTGACACTTTTCTAAGACCATAATATCATAATTCACCTAAATAACCTTACTAAGACCTATTTCAAAGTCTTGTAAAGTCTTGTAACAAACTTTCACACTTTCCTAGGCTTGTCATCAATATTTACACCTTTCTTATGATTTAAATGGCCCCTTTATACACTTGCACGCCTTACTTAAGTGTCTTGTTGAAGAAGGACCTAATAAAAATTATTTAAATTATCACAATTCTCAACATCCACTTAAAAATTCCCAAGTGGAATAAGTCACCATTGGTGGCGACTTAGTCCCATTTGGCTCAAAAATCAAAATAAATTTAAATTTCTTTCAGGTTTTTATTCCTTAAGACCTAAGGTTGGCCTATGATGAGGTATTTTTTGGAATTAGGGCATAATTGTGTATAAATATAGGGTTTTCCCTCTCGTTTTACCTAATTAATTCACTCCTCTTTCTTTCATCATTCATCTTCATCATTCTTCTCAAGCAAGCTAGGACATCAAGATAGCTCTCTAAGGCATTCAAAGGTTGAATCAACATCCATTGTTACAGAAAATCAAGATCAATCATCATGGAAAGGTACTAATTCCATTGTTTTATTCTTCATTACTTTATTTCTCCATTTTGGTTTAATTACCTAAAAGGGGTTTGACAAAGGCAAACCCCCATGCCCTAACATCCAACATTTTTTTCTCTCTTTGCATGATTTACAAGTCTCGTTTGCATATTTTCCTAAGAAAAAGATTAGAATGTTTTCATCAAAGTTTCAAAGCCCTTCAAAGTTTTCAAAACCATAAAAGAGGCTTGGAGAACACCTATAGGCTGAATTTTGTAGTTTCATATTCAAAAAATTACCAAGAGCAAAAGTGCAGGTCGAGATGAGCTAACTTTGCATATTACCAGTTTTAGAGAAAATTACTAGTTGTGGCGACTTAGTCCCACCATGCAAGTTTTTAAGATTTCTTTGCATATTCGGACACCCATTTGGCTAAAATAGCCCCAATGCAGTTTTCCAGAATTTTCCCAAACCTGGACTAAGTTGCCCTAGCCTGGCGTAAGTATCCCAGTCAACATTTTTAGTCAAATTTTTAGGATTCCAGAATCTCTCCACATCAGATTCCTGATTCCAGGTGCACCTCTTCAATTTTGTTCAGTTATTTCATCATTTACTTGCATTTTTAGGTGTTTTTTCATATCACAGTGTGTTTTCCAGCACTTCACATTTCTTAGGTTTTGCATCATTAAATCATTTTATTTTTAGATTAGTGCATTATTAAATCATAATTAGACATATTATATCTCATTTAATACATTGATCTTGAGTGTATACATTAGCATTTTGGACCCCATCCCTTTCTCCTTTTAGGTGAAAAACCCAAGAAGGAGCTAAAGTAGTTGGGCAATCCAAAATCATTGTCCATAGTATGTATCAAGTTTCTACAACTATTCCCTATCAATTCTCTTCTTAGATTATTCAAAAGGGGGAATAGATAGCTTCTTGAATGAGTGCTCCAAATATTTTGGCTTAGGGGGTGAATGGTAAGTTCCTTTCTTATTCTTCTTCATTGCCATGAAATCTCTCAAAGATAAGTTGTCCTTGATCTGAGGGTCCAAAGCCTTATACTCTTCATAAGCTCTTGAGTTGTCATCTTAGAGTGTAGTTTCTTCCCTTCGAACTTCTTCTACTCTCTAAATGAATTTAGGCTTGAGAAGCCTATTATTGAAGTTATTTTCAGAGCTTTGTGCAATAACCATATTCTCCTTCCCCTTTCCACCACTGGTTTCATTATTAGTTCCATTAATACTATCGCCCTCCTTCTTAGCATTGGTCTGCATCCATTGAAACATCTGGAGAAACATGTCAACAAGACAATTTTTCCCTTGTATCATTTCATCAAATCTTTCTTTGGCTTCTTTTGCTTCATCATCCATGGTTTCTTCTTGACCTATTTTCTTTAATTCTCTCTTCTAAGGCCTAATCTCCCTTTCACTTGGAAACATTAATCATTAGAAATTCCTAACAAGATAGAAAAATCATTCTCTAATACCATTGTAATGTCCCTAACAAATAATTTTAATGAAAGACTAATTTGCAAATTGTATTCAATACACATCAACATATGAACACAAAGATAATTCTCCAATATATTGACAAACTTTAGAATCTCATTCAAATATATGATATTTCCATTACAACTCACAACAATGATCTAGAATGATATACAAGGTTCTCATAGATCAATAATAGTATACTAAATTCCTTACAGAGTCCTTGAAGCTTAGATGTTATCTCTGAATGAGAATGTCCTTAGGAACCAAAGGGGTTTTGTCCTTTGATCCTAGTGATCCATAGGTTTTTGTCCACGAAAGGGGTTACAAGACGTGTCCCAAAAATACAGAAGAATGATATAATAATTTGATGCCCCTTACATGAATTGACTCCCTACATTTATATGCCAACAATTTCCCTTAAGGAACGAGTTGGCCTTGAGCCAAAATGACACCAAAGCCCAAAATTTGAATTTCACATGCTACACTAGGTCAGCCTGAAGGCCAAAGTAGATTCTCCCTACAAAATAATTTACCAAAGTAAAGTGCTATAGTCATCTATATGCATCATCAAACTCAGGGATAGGTAAAACAACATTTATAAGAAGATCAAAATTATTACATTGTTGAAGACCTTGGGCACAAAATTTTGGGATACTTGTTCGGGGAAGCCATTTTCCTAAATTGCCAAACCATCAAAACCAAAAAAAATTGTTGGGTTGATATAGTTTGAGGAGATATAAAGGGAAACCTATAATAGCCTACAATAAATATAGAAGGTTAAGAGTTTTCTTATGTCAAAGGCATGGTGTGACATATAGATGGAAAAATACCTCAAGCAAAGAGACAAACCTAGTAGCAAAAACAATAACCTCAAACCTCTTATTGAAGTTATTTCCCTTTGCCAATTTTTACTTAACTACTTTTCATTACATTTGTGATTATATTAAATTTGTTAGCATTTAGTGAAAGAAAACCCAAACAAAATATTTTTTAGTTTTATAATTTTTAGAATTTAGTTGAAAGAAATATGTTATCTTAGCCAAAGATAACTATATGTTTAGTTTACTTATGTGTAAATTAACCAGTCAAATCTCTAATTAAGATGTTATACAAAAATAGGCAAGAAATTAGTGCATCATTGTGTGTATAACTAACTTTCTTCAAAGTACTTTGAAAAAATTAGGGTATGATTTTGGTTTTTCCTTTTTGGAAAATTATAGCATTTGATAGTATTATTTTTGTAAATTTGGAACTAGGTCTGTGAATAATTGATTTATTTCAGTGTAACTAGCAAGTTTGATGGAGTTCCATTCTTCCAATTTGATTTTTCCTTTTCTTTAGGGCCTTTTCCACTTTACAATAGTTAATCTCTAATTTTGTGAGACATTCAAACTATAATTTAAATTCCTCTTCTGCTTTTAATTTGATATATTATGTGCGATCTCTTTTTTGGTCTACAAAATATCTAGGTTTCCATTGCATTTGCACAAGGGATACTTTCTAAATATACTTTCTAGGGGATTTCTTCCAATAAATAACCTATCATAGTAAAGTGCTTTAGTCATTTACATGCATTATCAAACTTGGAGGTAGGTAAAACAACATTCGTAGGGAGATTAAAATTCTTATCTTGTGGAATTCATTGGGCACAAACTTCTAAGGATTTTTGTTTAGAGGAGTCATTGTCTAGATTCGCCAAACCATCAACACCAACAAAAAAAATTGAGTTGATATAGTTTGATGCCATATAAAGGACAATGT
This sequence comes from Sequoia sempervirens, assembly GCA_007258455.2. Lineage (NCBI taxonomy): Eukaryota > Viridiplantae > Streptophyta > Pinopsida > Cupressales > Cupressaceae > Sequoia > Sequoia sempervirens. The sequence goes on along the minus strand of VDFB02000008.1, from coordinate 355,126,686 downwards.
AAGAAATCCACAATAAATATAGAAGGCTAAGAGTGTTTCTATGCCAAAAAGATGGTGCGACATATAAATGCTAAAAGACAACAAACAAAGACGTAAACCCTAATAGAAAAGAAACTAGCCTCAATCCTCTTGTAGAAGCTATTTCCCTTTGCCAATTTTGACTTTAACTAGTTTTAAAAAACTGCTACTCTTCATTAATTTTACGATTCTAGATTAAATTTGTAAGCATCTAGTCAATCAAAAAGAACCTGAATAGAATCTTTTTTGTTTTATAGTTATGCAAAAGGCATATCATATTTGGAAATGGCCGGCCTCTTTTTAACTACCAACAGTTCATAATTACTTGTAATATAGTTATATCAATTTGACCCGTTCAATGTTTTTCATCAATTTTTAAATCCTCCTCATTTTTTCATGTTAAATATTGTACAATTTCTATTCGCAAATTTTTTACCATTCACTGCTCTTCTTTTCTAACTTTCAAAATTATGTGGTGGTGAAAACTGGTCAAAAGCAGATAATGCGAGCAAAAATCTTAGTTGTGTGGTTGTAAAATTGACAAAACTAAGAGATTTACATAGAAATACCTAGTAGGCCTAAGAGATTTACTGGAGTAATTTTGATTGACATCATGGTTTCATTTTATCCTACAAATTAAGCATCTAATAGTCTCATCCCAGTCTCCCAGAGATTCCAAATGGACACAAGGTGTGAAGGCCGTTGGCAAAAGACAAATAATTATTGGAACTATAATTTGAAATGCCATTGAAAATCACCTTCTATCTACAATAAGTTGATTTCGTATTTGGTGGCAATTTGAAGCCCTTAAAGTATGTATTATTTCCAATAATAGAAATGGTATCATCTCTAATAAATTATTATTATTCAATAATTTTAAAATTATATTTGTTATAATAACTTTATCTCGATGACAAGGCCTTTTTAAAAATATAAAAAATAATTTCTATTTAAAAATGATAAGAAAGAAATATTTTTTATAATAATGTAATCTTATTATTATTATTTAATAATTTAAAAATATAATTATTCATTACATAAAATTATATATTTATAATAATAAAATACAAGAGCTCAATTTGTTTTTCTATTATTAATTATGTAATTTTAAATTATATAATTTATAATATTTTTATTTATTATAGTTTTAAGTATTGTGTTAGAATTCATGATATTATAATTCATATTTTATTTTCAATGCATAAGTTGCAAGTAGTGGAATATAATTTTTTATAATATTATTTATAGATCTTATGTCATATTTAATGAGATATATGTATGATTATTATCAAACTAATGTTTACTTAATATTAATTTTTATAAATAATCTTACATAAAATATTATCATATATTATTATTTTTTAAATAACTTTAATTTTATTACTTAAATAACTAAAATTAAATCAAATCATGTTTCTTAAATATACCTCACTTAAAAAAAAATGAATAACCTTTATCAAATTATATTAAATTAAATAAATATTATAGTTAAATTTTAAACATCATCTTTGGTTTTGCTAGTCAAGACATGACCATCCATTTGAATTACTTTTAAGTTTTATTCTACATTTACTAAGGCAAATAATTATATTCCAAATAGTATAAAAGTGTATGATTATATAATTAGTTAAATTATACTAGAAGAGATACATATATAGAGAGATAGAGACAAAGAGAATAGAAGTGGAGACAAAAAATTGAAAGAGAGGGGAATAGACAAGAGAGATAGAGAATGAGAGAAATATAAGATATGGAAAGGGAAAGTGAGATAGATAAAAGGAAAACTAACTTTTGACTAGTTGTTTCACACCAACAATCTAAGAATGACATGTGTCCTTGAGGAGTTATACTCAAGGTAGCATGTCATTTGATATAGATATGTTCAAGTTAGCATGTCATTTGATATAGAGAGACAAACATATAGAGAGTGAAAGACATAAAAGAGACCTTTGTAAGTTGATGCATAGTTGATTCAAAACTCACTTCTCCATTGAGACCTTTGTTGCATAAACAACATAATTTTCTAAATGACCTACCAATTGATATCATGTACTACACAATTGTATGAAAAAAATAGACCAAAACTTTGCCTAATTGACCTTCCACACCTCATTGACCTTCCACACCTCTTCGCGTACCCATTGCACACCAAGGTGCGATTGCTAGTTTCTATAACTCATAGAAAGCAATATAACGCCAAAGATAACTATATGTTTAGTTTAGTTCTATATACATCAACTAGTCAAATCTTTGATTATGTCGTTCCGAAGAAATAGGCATGAAATTAGTGCGTCGGTGGACGGATAACTGACTTTCTTGGAAGTCCTATTTTGGTTTTTCCTTTTTGGAAAATTTTAACATCTGATAATATGATTTTTGTAAATCTGGAACTGGGTGTTTGAATAATTGATTTCTTTCAGTTTAATTGGCAAGTTTCACTGACTTCCATGTTGCCAAATTTGTGTGGGGCAGGCTTCCAGTTCCATCTTTCTTTTGCTGTGGAGACTTTTCCACTTTAAAAGAGTTAATCTCTGATTTTTCTGAGAAATTCAGACTACAATTTTCTTGTCTTTCGCTTTTAACTGGATATATTATGTGTGATCTCTTATTCGGGATTTAAAATATCCGGGATGCCACTGCTTTCGCACAGAGGATAATCATGTTCAAGAGAAGGGCTTGTGCTTTGATAATCCTGCTTCCATTTTTAATCTATTGCTCGAATGCACAGCAGCCAAATGGGAATAGCACTAATTTTTCCTTTGCCTACTTTAGTCGGAACAACAGCCAGCAGCTGATATATATGGGGAACGCTTCCTTTTCGCCTACACATGATTATATCGATCTCACACCGGATCCATACATTTCTTCTTCAAACGAGTATGGGGCGTTGCAGAACTGCATCGGAAGGGTTCTCTACCACCACCAGCTCACGATGTGGCCGGCGAGTTTCACCACCGTCTTCACCATCGTCGTGAAAAACATCACGACCAACGCCACGGGCGGAGTCAGGAATTATAATGGCGACGGTATTGCCTTCATCATCGTTCCGAATAACAAAAGCTTTTTAGCAAAGAGCTATGGGGGCTTCCTCGGCCTCTTCGACTTCTCCACAAACGGAAACATGACCGGGCAGCTTGCAGTCGAATTCGACACATCCCAGAACGCATTCGACCCGGACAACAATCATGTGGGCATCGACATCCAGAGCATCATGTCCAACGCAACAGCCAATATGGGAAACCACGGCATGGACATCATGGCCGGGCGAGCTATACAAGTGCGGGTCGACTATGACGGATGGGCTAAATCCCTGCAAATCTACGCACGTTATGCAAACAATACTTCGGCCTACACGAGCCTTTTGAACCACACGGTGGAGCTCGAAAAAACTGTTCCAAGATCGGCGTACGTGGGATTTTCTGCGGCAACAGGGAATTCATACGAGATACACAGAATTCTCGGCTGGAATTTCAGCTCCGTGATTTTACCCGAGTCTTCTCTGAATTTGCTCCCAGTAGGAAAGGGAAAGGGAACGGCCGGAGGGGTCAAAATCGACGTCTTGGCGGGATCCATTACAGTCGGATTAGTTGTGGTAGGATTATTAGTCTCGTGGTTCGTGGTTATGAAAAGGAAAAGGAAGGCTGCTTCAACTCTTGTCAGAAGAAGCTTCAGTGAGGAATTGGCAGTGATTCAAAACGCGCCTCACCGGTACCCCTACGAGCAACTTGCCGCCGCCACAAACAACTTCAGCGAATCGGAGCTTCTGGGAACTGGCGGGTTCGGGAGCGTCTATAGAGGAAACCTTAGCGCCAGAGGGTTGGTAGCGGTGAAGAAAATTTCGGCCGGGTCAAGACAGGGGAAAAGGGAGTTCATATCAGAAATCAGCACCATAGGCCGCCTACGCCACCGGAACCTCGTGCAACTTTACGGGTGGTGCCACGAGCGAGACGAGCTTCTCCTTGTCTACGATTACATGCCCAACGGAAGCTTGGACAGATTTCTCTACGACAGAACTGGGGTCACGCCCTTGAATTGGCCGCGGCGCCATAGGATTTTATGCGGCCTCGCTTCGGCTCTACTCTACCTGCACGAAGAATGGGAGCAAAGGGTCGTTCACCGGGACGTGAAGCCCAGCAATGTGATGCTCGACGGGGAATTCAACGCCCGCCTTGGGGACTTTGGTCTGGCCAGGTTTATCGAGCACGACGATACTCATCCTGCTGTGACGACCGGGCTGGCGGGTACGCCCGGGTACATGGCGCCCGAGTGCAGCTACACGGGCAAGGCCACCGCAGAGACCGACGTCTTCAGTTTTGGGATCGTGCTGTTGGAGGTGGCCACGGGTAGGCGTGTGCTGGAGCGCAAGTCTCCATTGGCTGAAGGGAATTTGGTGGACTGGGTTTGGAGTCTTTACAGCCGGGATAGTGTTTTGGAGTGTGTGGATCCCAATTTGGAAGGGTCTGATTATGATGCAGAGGAGATACGAAGGGTGTTAATCTTGGGACTCGCCTGCTCGCATCCTGATCCACAGTTACGTCCTTCTATCAGGCAAGCTATTCAAGTGCTCATAAACCCTAATGAAGACCTGCCGCAGCTGCCTTACACCAGGCCATGGCGATCTATATTGTTTTGCCTCCGGTTGGAGCTGTGTTTTCTCAGTCCAACATGTCTTCGAATATGGGTGGAGGTGCCGCATCGTCTAGTCTCATGGCGGAAAGTAGCATAGGATCCATTACTACTTCAATACACGAAGGTAGATAGGTCCCATTACTTTATGTCTTGCTCTCCTTTTCTTAATCGTCTCGGTTTATGGTTAGGGTAGAGGTGTTGAGCATGTTTTAATACTTGTGATAGTAGTAGTTTAAATAATGTCTAATATTTTTATTAATATTGGATCAATAGTTGTCACATGACTATTCATAATTAAACAAAATGTATTTGTTTGATTTAAAAAGCATTCAATCATGTGATGCCACATCAGCGTTCAACTACCCATGATCAATGTGAATGCATAAGTATTGGTCAACTACATATTGACAAAAAGCATGTTGAGGTGGCATCATATTTGATGATGTGGCCCTGAAACGAAAGTTATAAGCAAGAGACTTGCCAAGTAAGCTATTGTAAAAAATTGAGAGATTTAAAATTTCCACATAGGATAATTAGAAGCGTGAAGTTAGGGTGCTCAACTACTGGGTCCTCTCCCCTAGCTTTGTTTAGTTGTCTCTTTCTGTAATTTTAATATGTACCTTTCATAAAAAAGTATTTGCTTGAACACTCTTAAACCAACTGTCATGGTTTTAGCGTCACGGTAAATGAGGTATGTGTAAAATAGTAACGATTGTAAAAGCAAGCTTAACTAATCAATGGACTGTGGAAAACTCATATCGACTATAAGATTGACATTTCTCATCATATGTTCTAAAATAATTAGATTAGCATTGTAAAAACCTTCAAAAATAGTGTACTGGAGATTTCTATTTGTTGAGTTGTCTGCGTAAAAAAATTTGAGCTAAAATTTCATTACAGTATTTTAAGCATAAAATACAAGAATTGCAACTCTAAATTTTTAGAGATCTATATGTATATAAAAAACATAAGAAACAAATGATTCTTCTATTTTATGCATAATAGGTAAATATAGTAATCGGCAATCAATGTAATTAATATTTTAATTGAAGATTTTATTTAATTATTTTATAATTTTAAATATTTTATTTAAAAATTAATTTTTTTATAAAGTTAATTTGTAATATTTTGTAACTTTTTTTATTGATTTATTGGCATTATTTATTATGATTCTAATTATTTATCGTGATCATGACTTCTTTAATTTGTATGTGTATGTCTAAATTAGATGATTTATTTTATTTTTATTTGTGTGTAATTAGTATAATTGTGTGGGACCAATTTACCTATCTACTAGTGAAATAATGGAATAGTAATATGACAAGATTGTACAACTTGTTGCTATGTAAACTAGTTCAATATGCATATTTTGACTATTGTTCTCTAAGGAAATATATATAACATATCAATTTTGAAAAGTTTAACTTTTATATATGTATAGCTTAATTAATTTATAGGATATCTCAAATTTATTAATATAACTCATTAATAATTCACTAATATGTATAAAAGTCAAATTATATATATACACAAGTTGCTACCATGGGATAGCTTTGGTTATATTAAATAAAGAAAATTGGCTTTTACTTGTTCCCAAAAGAGAGAATTATGAATCTTCATGCTCTCAATTGTTGCTATGCAAAATGAAGAGGGGACCATTGTTAAGTTCTTGCAATCACTTTTTCCTTTTTCATTATAATGGTACAGGATTATTTTTCAAAAATTTCTTAAACTTCTCAAAGTTATTTAATGCACCAAGACTTTTCTATATACCAGAAGATAAATTACCAATATGTCATTCTCCTTGAGCTCATCTCTATTGAAAATTCCACCAATGTCAATATTTGTCTCCTACTATCATTGTTTGAGATATCCTCCATCACTTCACTAAGCCACTATTCTTTGAAGAAGTTGGTAAAAATCAATTTCCCCTACATTTTCCTGTCTAGCATGTTAATCATAATTGTTAGTGCAAGTCATCCATTATTTATTTATCATGTATGGGCCCTCCTTTGAGCTTATTTTTTCTAACAATGGATATTATCACTCTCAATTTATGGCATATTTATAATGAATAGTTATTGGAGTAGGTGCAATAAATCCTCCACTTTACACTTACATTGTTTTAGTGTAGGTTTTTTAATATTATTTTTCCTACATATTATCAAGCATATCTTAGGTTATAGAGACATTTTTTATGTGAGGACACATGGTGTAATCCATCGATTACATGTGTTGCTCTCACCCACACTTGGGTGGTTGAGTCTCACACCCTCTTTTGGCCTTTTATGCCACCTCACAAAACCACTCATCTATCTCTTTTCGAGTAGTTTATGCCACATGTTTGGCATTTTCCAAGTAGGCATAACTCCCACCTAATTTAGTTATTTGGGAGTTATTACCCCTCTTGGAATTATATGCCCATATTGTGTTATATATTCAACACTCACCTCTCCCTCCTATCTAGTCCAAATGAGTTTATATCAACTCAGTCAGCTCAAGGGAGAGCTAGGACATATTGTGTCATTTAGTGTGTGATAATAACATCATTATGTTATTACACCATATTCTAATGTTTTATCTCTTGTTGCTCTCGTGTGGAAGGTTGATCTTGGTTTTGCAAGTGATCCTAGGTGCTCGAGTTCATCAGCAACTCTTACATGGTATCAGAGCATTCAGATCTACAAGCCCCTTCTCGAATCTGAGAGAGATTTAGTAGTGAGCTTTTGTTGGATGTGTTTTCAGTCAAAATGGACATCGCCATCGAGTCCAGAAGGCTTCGTAGATGAATTTTGATATAAGGTACTCTATTTTTTGCCTCCTTGTGATTTAGTGCAATAGGACATACATTGTCTTTTAGACTTGGCTACTTGTGATGACTTCTTGACAGGTATTTTAGACTTGTTTGTGGAGTCTCATATTGTAGATTTGGGAGACATTATCGACAATATACATCTTCTCTTTGATGAAGTTTCTTCATCTTCTTCAGATGTTGAGGAGGAACCTTTTGACCCTCTTTTTCTTTACCCACATGATCATTCTTCATAGTTTGACATGATTGTGGCCACTACTGAGCAGCATTTGGAGAAGACACCTTTGTCTTTAGAGGAGATATCTTTGTCTTTGAATTTTGTTCTACATCCATCTCCACTAGGTTTTGGATTGTCATATTTTGCAGTGTGGCCTAGAACACCTGATTTGATGGTGATAGCTTTCAGCATTGACATGGGGACACATGAGCAAAGTTCAGAGACATCGTACATTTTCATCATTCTTCCTTCATATTCCTTTCAGGAATGGGAAGATATCTTGCATACATCCTTGGTTTTCTTTCTTCCTAAGGGGAGGAATATTGTTTGGCGATCTTAAATCATCTTCAACTTCTTGTGTTGATCATTCACCAACAATGTAGGAGATTCTACATTAGGGGACTGCATGGTCCTTCTTCTCTATTGGGGGGGAGTTTTGTCCTATGGGTTTTCTCTTTCTCATCTTTGAGAGGTTTCATCATTGTACATGGGTACCTTACATGGCCTTGTAGCAAGACCCATCTTTGCATTGTTTCATCTTTTCACCCATCTAAGCTATGCTTAAGGGGGGGTGTTAGTGTAGGTTTTTTACTATTATTTTTCCTACATATTATTAAGCATACCTTAGGTTATAGAGACATTTTTTATGTGAGGACACGTGGTGTAATCCAACAATTACATGTGTTGCTCTCACCCACACTTGGGTGGTTGGTTTTCACACCCTCTTTTGGCCTTTTATGCCACCTCACAAAACCACTCATCTGTCTCTTTCTAAGTAGGTTATCCCACATGTTTGGAATTTTCCAAATAGGAATAACTCCCATCTAATTTGGTTATTTGGGAGTTATTACCCCTCTTGGAATTATATGCCCATATTGTGCTATATATTCAACACTCACCTCTCCCTCCTATCTAGGCTAGATGAGTTCATATCAACTCAGTCAGTTCAAGGGAGAGTTGAGGCATATTGTATCATTTAGTGTGTGATAATAACATTATTATGTTATTGCACCATATTCTAGTGTTTTATCTCTTGCTGCTCTCGTGTGGAAGGTTGATCTTGGTTTTGTAGGTGAACCTGGGTGCTTGAGTTCATCAGCAACTCTTACACATTGCACTCTTGCCATGGAAAAATATCTAGCCACCTTTCACATCTTCACCTCCTTTCTTCTTCTTTAATATCTCCACCACTTTTACCAATGCTCAGAAATATATTTCATTAGATTGCTTCTAAAATTTCTCTTCATATCTAATACTTTTGGAACAAACAAAATCACATGTTTTGTTATGCTTCAATGTAATGACCCTTGCTGAATCTGGCCTAAAAATTTTAGTTTCCTGACTGGGACATTTCGTCAAACAATTTGCTTGCCATTGTTGTATGTTGTTTCTTTTTTGTTTTTGATGAAAATAGTGAAGATAAAAGACTTTATTTGAAATCTTCCAACAACTAAGATGTAAGAGAGCGCAATGACATTTATTTCCTAACCTTACAAGTGCATATGATGATAGTAACGAAGTATAGCCACATCAATACACAGCTACAACAGGGGTCATTATGGCAAACAGTTGGTATGCAACTCAGACTCAAGTATGATGCAGTTCAACTTGTTACATTCCTCGCCAATGGATTACAATTAGATCAAAGCAACAACTCAAATTGACTCAATGCAAATATATATATTATCATATGACATTTATTTCAATCTGCTGTGACAGAGGTTTACTGTAAGCAGTACAATGGGATGCTAGATTCTGATTTATATAGCAATTACGATTGCATGGTACAGAAGAAAATATGATGATACCCAGAAATGACTCTTGTCATCAATACCAATCTAAAAGTGCACCTACAGAAAATATGTCATAGCTAAAATGCAAATATGACTCACTATTACAAGATGTCGACATAGGAGTGCAGATGCAACTGGAAATATAAACTAATACAGATTACTTTAATTGGAATGTGAACCTAGATTGCTGGTGGCCAATAACATCAATTGGATGTCTCTTCTAAACCACACGATTCACCTGGAAACTGAGTCGACGGTTCATGATCAAAAATTGTTGCGCCCAGTTCCTTGGTTGAGTCACGTCTCCAAGATGTGTCCCAGCTGTTTGACGAATCACGACTTGTCTGTGGTTATTTTTGTCTTTATTGTTGATACCTTATGAAATATTTCATAAGCCTGATTTCCCTTTGCTATGCATCTCCTCTGACTTGGCGTTTATTTTATTTTTTTCTTCTATCACCTAGTCTTTCTTTGTCGTCAATCCTTCTTTGACTCTGTTCTCCAAAAGAATGATCTAGCTTTACCTTCTACTTGCGTCTCTGACTTGGTTTTATGTGAATGTCCAAGCATTCACACAATGTGGTCCCGACAGCTCAGACGGACTTAATATTTTCCAATGCCTTTGACCCTTCTCTAGGCGGCTATCACAGATGACATCTTCCTCAGTGCATACAAGATCGACTGGATGGCAAGCGGACTTAGTCAGCTTAATATTAAGTCTCCAAAAGCTGTCTTTTACCAATATCTGAAGATTCCAACATATTTTGTCTTTTCTAGAGTTGTCGTCTTATTCTCCAGTTTAATACTTGTAATTTCTCTTTCCTTCAAATAAACCTTTCGATTTGTCTTCACTCAACTTCACATATATCGAATTTGTCTTGTGTTTTTTGACTTACCTTAAATAAAGTCGATATCCTCTGTCTTAATGTGGCCTCGTTGTCTTGACCTGATTAGTCTTATTTGCAGATATGAATAAACAAAATTCAATCCTTTGAAATGCCTGCAGATAATCCCAATGACTGAGGATATATCTCGAAAAACCTGAATCTTTCCAAATGCTGAAACCTTACTTTTCAAAATGACTGAGTGTTATCTTCAAAACCCTGCAATGGTGATCTTCAAATTGATTGACCTTGTCTTCACAAATTATCAATCTTCTTAGATTTGGCCAAAGGCCATTAAATCAAGAAAATCCTCTATTAAGCACAATTTGGACTTCTGAAGTAAACCCTACAATCGACAATAATCTCAGTTGATAGTTTCACAGCCTCAAAGTTGCACAATCAATAAGAGTTTCATTCGCAAAGGTTCAATAATGGCAGAAACCCTAGCAGGCTCCTTCACCAAACAAGTTCTTCAAGCAAATATCAATTCCTGGTTATCCAAAAATGATCTCTTAAGATCCTTTTACACTTTTCCCAGGAGAGCTCACACACTTTTCTTGCCAGTGTGGGATAAAAGATATATTTTTCACTTTAAAATAATATTTAATTGCACTTTAATAATAATAAAATATCATTATAATATAAAGTGCAAATAAACATTATAACATCATAACATGAGAAATATATTATCTCCCCTAAAAACCATATAAAATCAAATGTGAAACCACAAGCAATTGCCCAAATGACCCTCTCATCAACTCCTTGGCCTACAAGGGTCAACAATAAGCCAAACTCCATCAATGTTTGAATACTAGGTAGAAAGGGACATTACATTCAACCTCCATACTGCTATCCTTTCTTCTATCTACATCTAGGATCCTTGAAATATTTTCTCACACTCCTATTTAGTTTGACATAACTATTAACTCATTATGTTCTACTCTTCTATTAGCTAAGAAATTCATAGCCTCGGTTTCTTCCTAATATATATTCCTTGTGAAAAAAGACTAAAATCTATTTAGAATAGGGATGATTGATTCATCCATTGTCTTCACTTTCATTTTGTAGAACTTTTGCTTCTAATCTCATTGATGCATACCATTGAGTCACCTTCCACATTGATCGATATTATGTTCTCTTGTTGTAAATAATTAGATAGGCATTGTAAAAATATTCAAAACTAGAATATAGTATATTTGTATTTGTTGAGTTATCCACTTAAAGAATTTGAGGAGAAATTTCATTACAACATTTAAGTATTAAATACATATTACAACCTTAAATTTTTAGAGATCTATATGTATATTATTATTATTTTTAAATAAAAATCACTCTTTTATTTTATGCACAATAGGTAATTATAGTACAATTGGTAATCATTGTAACTAATATTCTATTTGAAAAAATATTTAATTATTTTGTATTTTTAAAATATTTTTACTTAAAATTTTAAGATTGTATGAAGCTAATTTGTAATATTTATAAAAATTTGATTGATTTTGTAATGTACTCAACTTTCAAAACTAGATGTACTTAATAATTCAACAAGAAAGTAAATAACCACGTGCTAAAAATCAACAGTAATTTTTTCTGGACTTTCATATTTCATTCATTTTACATGATGAATAATAAAATGGAAACTACAATCATCTAAATTTTAAATGCAATAATTACAATAAGGAAATTGTGACAATGTTTTCTTTCAAAATATATTTATCAATTTCATTTTAATAAATTTTTTTACAAATACCAGTAAGTATTATAAAATTTCCCATATTTGAATCCCATATTTGACTCATAAGTCTTGACGAAGTCATCTACAAGAGGGAGAGCATCACTCAAGTGCATTACCTCCAACCATAGATCAACATTCTCCCACACACCTTCCATCTGAAAGTGACCCTACCCTTCACAAAGAGTATAGATAAAGAAAACCAAAAAATTTATGTTATTTGATTCCCAGTGTTGTATCCTACATAACCCAATTGATCATACAACTTTAGACAAACCTCTCATTAAGTATGATCAATCCAATTAGATTATGAAATCTGGAACATTGTGAACCGACTAAATACAAGTAGACTTTTGCATCACTTTGGTCATTTTTAAATAAAATAAACACTTCCATAGGAAATGTAGTTGTGTTTTCACACACCAAGCTAACTCAACTTGGAAACAACATGCATCCTATGGTTTATCAAACATTTGACTCATTTGATTTACCATCTAACTTTTCATAAACATTTAAAACCAAGCATGATTTCTTATCTATGAGTAGTAATGACCAAGGTCATTGAAATATGTGCTGATAGAGAACATTCATTTTGCATACTAGCAGTTCACAGATCTTGGCTACTACCATGTATTCATTTATCCATATAAGTAAATCAATAGTGTTTAATACTCTCTAAATTTCATAGCATAAGACTCTTAACTCCCTTAAAAAAGTTATAGTATATTCAATTAATAAGACCTACCTACCACTGGCTCATGATCTTAGATACGTCTATCACTAAAGGTTCTTGACAACTCGTAATACAAACAAACAAGAGTTATGTTCTCTATCAACAAGATAATTTCATTTTAAATATTTTTGGTTTTTTATTTTTCTTCTTTCATCTTCATTCAAGAAAATATTTGATAAGACTAATGAAGGTACAAAATGATATCTAATTCTTTTTATTAGAATATTCATATAATTACGTTATCCTTGGTATAAATAAAAGCTCTAAGTAAAATCTACTTACTCACTGCCATATTAGCCAATCTAAAATTTTCATTTATATTTATAAATATATTCCACAATAGTCCATACATGCTCATATATGTATGAATACATCTCTGTACATTTATATATCGATATGATATTTATATATATGAGTATTTACGAGATTTTTTTTATTCTTGGGAAATTTATTCAATAATAATATATACAACTATTTCTTCCTAAATTTAAAAATTCATTCCCTTAATTGAATATAATGCAAACTAGCAAGATAAAAAGAATTCTCGTCTTTACACTAATATCCGTTGTTGTTCATCACAAATAAATGAAAGATTTAAATGATTTTAGTCATAGGTAAATAAACTTAGTTGTCTCTTTTTCTCGTGTATAGGCATACATTTATATGTATTAGTATTTATTTTTATTCAAAAATTTAGAATTTATGTTATTCCATAACTTGGAAAATGAGAACAATAGATGAAAATATGCTTGGAGGTATAAAGAACTTCCTCTGTAAAATCTCAGACTTCCTTCTTTCCCACATAACCAACTACTCAGTCCTCCTTCACACTTCCTTACATTTGCATTCACTACTCCTAAGTTTAGTATGATCTCTTAACAATCAATTCTCCTATACTTATCTATAGAGACTCTTCCCTCCTTCCCTTTAGGAAAATACTCTCTTCATATAATAGCAATACTTCCTTTCCAAAATATATGTGACTACTATATCGATATAATAACAATAATTTATATATATATATATGTGTGTGTGTGTGTGTGTGTGTGTGTGTGTGTGTGTGTGTGTGTGTGTGTGTGTGTGACTCCCTCCCTCTCTCACATCCTATCCATAAATGAAGTCAATTTAAGTTCTTTTAATGCCAAGCATATTTTCATTGATGATGGCATAAGGTCTTCCACATGAGTTTTAATTCAGTTAGCTTTTATTTTACTATATATTAACTTGCCACACACTGGGCTAACTTCGCTTACTAGTCTCACATGTCTCATTAATATTAATGACCTTATATATATATATATATATATGTATATATTTGTATATATATTTATATTTGGGTGATCACACAATATTGGTTTACAATTTCAAGGAGATCCTATTTTTTGCTGAAATCACATATTTTTAGAAATTATAATTATTAAGCCTTGGAAAGTTCCATTTAAAGGATTCTAATTGAATATGGATTGATCGAACCACCTTAGATCAAACCCCCTTGGATAGAACCTCACTAGTTTTAAACCATACCTATAACATAGTCTCTTTTACACCTATCAAAATGTTGATAAAAAAACCACTTTTAATTTACCTTTTCGGGGATCAAATGAATTCATTTAATTTATGTTTTTTTTAAGCATGTAGTCCTTATTACAAGCTTCCCAAATAGTATAATTTTAAATAAATTTAATTTTATTATTATATTTATTTTTTATTTCTTGTGAATGTAGGTTTTTCACCGAAAATCAAGCTCTTTGTTTTGCACATGTGGAAAAATAGCAGATTATCAAAAAACAAAAATTGAAAAATATCAATGCACTAGATATTGAAGTCCTTGACCCAACAAAAAAAATAAAATTGAATTTTGATACATACAAAAACAGTTATGTTGTATACAGTCCACCTATGTTTGAATTGTAATTGGTTTGACTTCAAAACTTGATTAAGTCAATAAAACACTATAAAGCCAAATGAAAGTGCTAGATATTGTAGTTAAAAGTATAAATTTGAAAAAACTAGAATTTTATCCTTCATGAAAAAAAGTTATGTTGTATACGGTGAGCATCACTCCTTAAAAATGGTGGTTACTGAAAAAAACTAGTTTTCGAAGGAGATAGAAAAAGAAGTGCAATATGATTCCAAAAATTATGAAAAAATGATATTTAGAATCTACAGACAAAATTCCACAAATCACTAGTTTGCATCATCTTCAAATTCGTAACGATTTAGCTACTATAGGTGTTCGAAAGTGAAGATTTAGTTAGAAAAAATCAGTTTAGTGTCCAGTTTGGCTAAAAATTGTAAACCAATATTATGGGATCACTCATTTATATATATATATTTATATTTGTATATATTCATATATATGTATGTATATATATAATTTTATTTTTAATACTTTTAAATAATAAACAAATAAATCTTTACATTTAAAAGATAACAAAAAAATGATGATTAAGAATCAATAATATTGCCCCACGACCAATGTGAGATATTAGATCAAAGACCAAGAATGAAATCAACATAGCCTTTCAACAAGACCACACAAGCCAATATACTTGATTAACTCAACAACAACGCAAGGTAGAACTTGATAACTTACTTGGGGTTTGGCACAAATTTCAAAACTTATGTGAGTGTGTGATTAACTAAAAATGGCATCTACCCATTTATTCCTAATTTCTATACACTTCTCTTTGGTGATACTCTCCCTCTCCTTCTGGGAGGGAAATTTTTCTCCTACATTCAACTTAGAAATCCATCACAATGGTCAGTCCATTAATAGCCATGATATCATAATAATTAATCAAAAGTAATAATCATTACAATTCCTTGATCCTTTAATAATTTTTTTTACGTTGCATTATAATTTCATCTAAGCATCAACTAAAGTAAAATCATCCACTCATGTTTAAAACATATTTTTAATGTAAAATTTAAAAGTAATTGTAAGCCAAAATTTGGAGTACATGATATATCTCCTCCCTTAAGGATCATCATTATTAGGGAGAAGTAGTTGCAATGACAATATATATTTTGAATCGAAGTTCCACAAAAGCAGTTCAAAACATCACTCTAAAGGAAGCCTGGAGTGGTCATAAGCCTTCAGTGGTTCATCTTCACATATTTGGTTGTCCTGCATATGTTCACATTCTAGTTCAGAAGTGGAAGAATTTGGATGAAAAATCCCAACTTTGTATCTTCATGGGATACTCAGATGAAACTAAAGGATATAGATTCTACAATTCTAACACAAACCAATGGATTGTTAGTTAGGATGTGATTTTTGATGAAGGAGGAGTATGGAAATGGAAAAAAGGAGTTCAAAAAAATATACCACTAATCATGAGGATTGAAAGTGATCAAGTTCCTCCTCTCCCCACAAGCTCAAGTAGAAGTTCAAGCCCAAGTTCACCAAGTTCATCAAGCTCACCAAGTTCCTCTTCAAGAGATAGTTCAATTCCACCATCTAGTCGAAGCTCTTCACGAAAGGTATAAAGTTTAAATATTTATCATTTAAAGAGTTCTAATGTGAATCCAATTGCCAATTTTTCTTTTCTTATGTATTGTAAAAAAAAGGACCCTTTGCTTGACATGGGATTAATTGGACTTAATGAGGCCTTGATTCCTGGGTGTTGTGAGGCATTTTATACATCCACACTAGGTCTTGGACCCTTGCAAATTGAATAACATGCTTTTAATGATGTTTTGTAAAGGTGTTGTAAAGTCTTGTAATGGACTTTCACGCTTTTCTAGACTTAATGAACCCATCTCTTCCAAGTTCAACATTATAAAATGTGTTTAATAACATTATCACATCAATCTAGGAGGCTAATAACTTAAACCTAATGTTAAACTAGTGTTGTAATTTGTCTTGCACATTCACATTGGTTCTTGCGCCTTCCTAGACTAAGTGGACCTCATTTTAGTGTTGTAAAATGTATTTAATCACACTTTCACATTGATTTTTGTGTCCCAAGCCCTATTTGACATTCACATCATCACTAATAGTCTCATATTAATCCATATTGTGCATCCCGAGGCTTAAATTGATCAAATACTTGACAAGGTTTCATTTTAGACCTTATTTCCTTATCTCTTGGCATCTGAGCTGTCAAATTGGCCCCTGTGGGACCCATTCACCATGCATGGTGAATCAGTCTCATTTAGGTGGGACCCATTCACCATGTGTGGCAAATCAGTCCCATTTGGTTCAATTTTGACCTTTGAGTAGGAAAATGTGAAATTTGAGTTTAATTTTGCTTCATGTTGGTATGTGATGAGGCATTAACAGGTAAAATAGGTGAATTTATTATATAAATATAAATATTTTAACTCATTTTCACATCCATTAACCTAATTCACATTCATTCTTCATTATTCATTTACCATTCTTCCATTTCATGTCAAACAACTTAGGGTTTTATCATTTCAAGGCATTAAGATATCAATTTTTAGACATTCAAGGGAAGATCCTTCATGTTTTACTGCATACAAGTTTCAAGATCAAACATCATGGAAAGGTAATCAATTCCATTTTTGCATGTTTAATTCTATTCTTTCATCATTTTGGCTTAATTACCTAAAAGGGGTTTTACCAAGGCAAACCCCCATGCTCTAACATTCACCATTTCTTCTTCTCTTCTTGTGTGTTTGTAGATTTAGTTACCTTGAAAGCTTGGAAATCATTGAAGATCAAGTTGAAAATTTTCTCAAGTCTTTTTATTCAACAAGTAAAAATATCAACAAAAACTCATTTTTAGACCCATAAATCAGAGTTTTGGAAGCGAGCACCTGTAGGAAGTCAAAGTGCAGATCGAAAGCTTTGGAATCCACTTTTGAAAATCTAAAAATTCAAAAGTTGACTCATTCACCATGGGTGGCGAATGAGTCCCACTCCAAGGTCAATTTTGATTTTTCTGCATTTTTTAGTACCCTTTTAACAGAAATAGGTTTTGGCTCAGTTTGACAGAACTGGGACTGATTCACCCAAAATGGCGAATGAGTCCCTCCAGGCCTAAAAATCAACATCAACAACATTCCAGAAGCAATTTCCAGTATCCTTCAACCTTTCAAGTGCACACTTCAAGTTTTGTTCATTCATATTTAGCTTTGCATTAATTTCTAGTTCATTGTTGCATTACACAATGTGTTTTCAAACATCACTTATTTCTTAAGTTTTGCATTCACATTCGATCAATTTCATTGCTTAGTTGCATCTAGATCATCTCATTTAGTCATATAAACATTATACATTACATAATTTGAATGAACCCCTTAGCATTTTTGGCTCTACTTTCTTCTTTTAAGTGAAAACCCTAGAAGAGTTAGAAAGGTGCATGGTGCCAAAAATCTACGGTTCATCTTAGTACAATTCAAGTTGAACCTTCTATGTATGAAGAAGCTGTGAAAGAAACAATATGGATTCATGCTATGAATGAAGAGATGCATGCAATTGATAAAAATAATACATGGAAATTAGTGCAACTTCCCAAAGCCAAATAAGTGATTGGTGTCAAATGGATTTATAATGTGAAATACCAGGTTGATGGCACCATGAAAAGACACAAGGCAAGATTTATTTCCAAGGGATTTGCACAAACACATGTAGTAGATTATTCAAATACTTTCACTCTAGTTGCAAGATTTGATACAATTAAGATTATATTAGCTATTGTTGCACAATACAAGTGGCCAATCTATTAGATGGATGTAAAATCAGCCTTCCTAAATGGTTATATTGGTGAGGAAGTCTATGTGGAACAACCTATGAGCTATGAAATTCCAAGAAAATAACATTTGGTTTACAAGTTTTAAAAGGCTCTTTATGGATTGAAGTAAGCTCCTTGTGCCTGGTATGCAAGGATTGATAGTTGTTTCTTGAAAAAAGGATTCAATTGTAATCTGACATCTTGGTAATGATATTCTCATTGATTTCCTTTATGTTGATGATCTCATTTATATAGGTAACAGACCAACTCTCATGGAGAAATTTCAAGCCTAAATACAAGAAGAATTTGAAATGTCAAATCTAGGACTCATGCATTATTTTCTTAGTGTGGAGATGCAACAACAATCTGAAGACCTATATTTATTTCTCAAACCAAGTATGTAGTTGATTTATTGAAGTTGTTTAGAATGATGACATCCATTGTATTTGCAACCCCCGTAGCCCTTGGTGAGAAATTAACCAAAGAAGATGCAAGTTCCAAAGTGGATGCTACTTTGTATAGAAGTTTGGTTGGGAGCCTGATGTACCTCACTTCAACTTGACCTAATATTATGTATGTTGTAAGCCTCATCTCTTGGTTCATGCAAGATCCACATGAGTCTCATTGGCGTGTTACAAAAATAATCTTAAGGTATGTGAGTCGTACATAAAATTTTGGCATTCGTTATTCTCCCATTGATAAATTCAAGCTAGTTGGTTATATAGATTATGATTGGGTTGCCTTAGTGGATGCTATAAAATCAACATCTGGTTATGTTTTCTCATTTGGCCCAGGAGTTGTATCTTGGAGTAGTATAAAACAAGCAACCATGGCTCTCTATTCCATAGAAGCAAAATATATTACAACAACATCTACAAGTTGTCAATCCATGTGGATTCAAAGGATTTTAGAGGATCTGCAATTGGTTCAAGAACATCCAAAAACTATTTATTTTGATAACAATAGCACCATTGCAATGACCAAAAATCATGTGTTTCATGTTAGATTGAAGCACATTGAGATTAGGCATCATTTCATATGTGACTTGGTTCAAGATGGGACAATGGAATTATAGTTTTCCCTACATTTGAGCAAGTTGTTGATATCTTTACCAAGGCTCTTCCTACCCCCAGTTTTGTTGCTTTGAGAAATTAGTTGGGCCTCATCTCCGTTACTCATCCTAGGGGAGATTGAAGACATGTGCATGATCAATGACATGATCAATGAATTGGATTTATGCTATTATTTTCAACAATTTTTTTAGCTTTAATGCATAAGAAATTGCAATTGTGTGCATTATCTTTAGGCAATAGTTTTAGTTATATTTTAGATTTTTAGCATGATCAATGCATGCTTTCCTTGCATGGTCGATGTTTTTTTTAATAGTCTTTTTTTTTCCCCCTCTAAGATTAACTTGCATGAAAAACACATGCAATTTTTGTATGATTGCAACTTTGAAGCATCGTTGTAAAAACTCTTTATATAGAGATCATGTTGTAGCAAATTTATATACACAGAAAAATAATAGTCATATATTCTTTTAGCTTCATTTTCGCTCAATCCTTGAGCAAATCTATTTGTGCTCATTAATTTATTAAATATGATGATTGTTTCAATCTGGATTTTCAGTATAATGTTAGAGCTTCCTTAATCATTCTATTCAACCATAACATCACACCTCTTTAACTAAAGTGCTAATATCTTCAAATATATAGCTTTTAATGGTTAAATTTATACCATATCTAACATAATGTGCACAAGAGAGTTAAATTTTATAAACAAGAACGCATAAGAATGTACCATTACATGTGAACATAAATTAGAGTGCTAGCTTTCTTTCTTGTAACTACTTTATTCTTTATAAAACCAAAAATATATATAAAAAACAAAAAAAATTAAAAAATAAAATTATGCGCAAATATACATTAGCGTGACAGTTTAAAATTGACCTTTTTGAGGCAACATTTGTTTCAAATGGACAGTCTGTAAAATTTGACAGAAATGAAAGTAACGTTAAATAGGAAAATAGATTGCTTGAGAATAACGCATGATTACCGGAGTGGCCATCATCATTAATATGTAAACCGTGTATGCTGAACAAAAACCCTCATCAAAATATTCATCACATTACAAAGTCCTTCATCCTTATTGGCTCTTTAAATATTATGTTTCATCTAATTCAATGTGTGTCTGTGCTTCAGAGAGGTGAGGGATCTACAAAAACAATATAAACAAAAGCAATTATATAGAACAACAATAACATGAATGTTAAGAAATATCAGTGAGAATATCTTGTTGAACAAATTACCTTACTGTGGCTTTTGCAGAGAGGTTTTAGCAAGGTACTAATAAATATTATGTGGCAATCGCGGGGTGGGAATTGCCTGCAACTCTTGATGCTTCTTCAACACAATTGTAAATACATCGTCCATGTCCATTTCCTCAGCGCTCAGTCCATCAGGAAGAGTCCAGTCGAAGGAATGGAGCAACGAAGCCAAAATCAAATGAACCAACTTATCAGCCAAAGGAAGCCCCACGCATATTCTTCTTCCTGCTCCAAATGGTATCAGCTCAAAATCCTGGCCTTTAAAGTCGATCTTACTTTTCTCACCCTCCAAAAATCTCTCTGGCATAAATTTGGAGGGCTCCTTCCACAGTACAGGATCCCTTCCTATTGCCCACACATTGACCCATGCTTCCGCGTCTTTGGGGATCACAAATCCCTTAATTTCACAACTACTGTCCGCTCTGTGAGGGAGCAGAAGAGGAGCAACTGGATGCAATCGAAGCACTTCTTTCACCACAGCACAGAGGTACGGCAGACGGTCTATATCATATTCTTCCACTCTTCTGTCTCGACCCACGACCCCTTTCAGTTCTGCTTGGGCCCGTTCCATTGTCTTTGGGTTGTGAATGAGTTCCGCCATTGCCCATTCCAATGTCCCAGCAGTGGTGTCACTACCAGCCGTCAGCAGCTCCTACCCACATCAGAAAAAACACCCAAATAAATGGAAAAGCTTAAACAGTCACTCTATTGTTTACTTTTTCAATAATTCCAGAATACCAAATACAATCTAACTTAACACTTACAAAAATTATGGCCCTGATTTCCGTCAGAGAGAGATCATTCTCTCCTTGATCTCTCAGCTCCAGCAAGGCGTCTAGAAAATCCTTCTCTGCCCCTCTTTCATCACTCAACTCTGTGCTTCTCCGTGCCAGTCGATTGCTTATGCACACATCTAAAAATTTACGGGTTCGCTTTAAATTGAACCCTATCTGACGGCCCACGCCATGAAGATCCAGAAACCCAAGCCAGGGAAAAAAATCGGCCAAATTGGGTTTTAGGCAAAGCTTTGACCATGATATAAGAGCGTTGGTGAATTCCACAGCATCGGGATTGTTGCAATCGGTTAGCTCTGTGCTTAACATCAGATTACCCATGAGATTCAGAACCATCCGATAAATTGTATGCCCAATGGACACAGTCTTTCCCTTCACACTGTTTTCCTCGAAAATCAATCGAATCATTTGGAATACCAAATCTCTTCTGACATTTTGAGAAGCTTGGAGTTTCTTCGCAGAGAAAAACCCTATGGTCGAAATTCGCCCGAGTTTCCGCCAGTAGGGTCCGTATTGGCTCCATATTATTGATGACTTATGGTAAGAGAGATTCTTCATTGCTTGTATAACAGTCCGCCCAGCCAAGTTATGGTCGTGGGTTTTGAGCACCTCATTTGCCATGGCAGCAGAGGAGACCACTACTGCTGTTTTCATGCCCAGAGAGACTGTCATTAACGGGCCGTATTGGCTAGACAGGGCAAACAGGGACTCGTAGGGCTTTTTGCCCAGCAGTGAGAGGTTTCCTACAACAGGCCAACCAGGTGGCCCAGGTGGAAGACGAAGCCTCCTAGTCTTTTTTGTCCATTGTAATACAGAGAACAAGAACAGAGCACTGCCAAAAACACTGCTAACAAGCAGAAACCAATATATCTGCTGGTTATCCATGAGATTATAGAGCAAAGCTTCAGCAATGAGTTGTCATCAACCATACCATTTTCTCTGAAGACCACTTCCCTCTACATGCCCATTTTTTCGCAGAGCCGACCAAATCATTCCCGATTACACTACGAAGTCAAGATTCCATAAATCTCAAACATACTCAGAAATTGAAATATTATGAATCAGAATTTGATATAATATAAAATTCTCAGAACATTACCGGTTCAACGACGAAAGCCTATTAGTCAAGATTCGTATAATTGAAAACACTGCAGGTTACTATCCGAATGCTTATGAGTCAAGATTCGATGTAAAGCCGACAAGTGTTCCTCTGGGGGGAGTGTATCGATAAAAGAGAGCACTAGAACGCACTTATGATCTTTTTAAAGTGTTATTTTCATGTCCCTTTTCTTTTCTTTTTTCCTTTCTTCTTCTTTTCTTCTCTCTTTCTCTTTCTTTTTCTTTTCTTTTGTGTTTTTTTTTTTCATATGGTACTTTTTATCTAATTATTCATTATTCTATTTAAATATCACAAATTTTAAAATTATATTACTTAATAAAATTCTAACATCTCATTCTTATTCAAAAATGATAATTTTTTGGAGTAGATCACGTGGTTGAACTATTAGAAAATATAGATGATGGTTGTAGGTTCAATTATCTTAGATTTACCTCCACCTAAGTGGAGAGCAACTCTTTTGGATGAAAGTGATAGTGGTGTGTGTTAGGACTTCACTTTCTAAATCCCATCAAATATTTGATTTCTCCATTAAAAAAAAGATGGTAAATAGTTGTCCTATTTTTATTGAACAAAGTTTACCTTTGACCATAACAAATTAAGAGAACACATTGAAATCCTTGATATAAGCAATAATATAAGTTATGGGTGATGACCATCTATAATATGTGAATAACCAATGGATCAAATACACATGAAAGGAGAAGAAAAATAACTTTAAACAAAACTCTAATGAAATAAGAATCTAATAGACTCACCAAAATGTCAAAAAATAAAATGCATCCTAATTAGCCCGAACGGCTAGTAGAGTTGGCTTGGGCAATGGGTTTTCTCTCCATTGGTCTCAGGTTCGACTCCACTCCCGGGTTTAAGAGGTGGGACGTCTTCTACACGGGGGATCTCACTCGTAGGGGATTAGTCTCGCGCTAGCTCGCCTTAGATAGCTAGGGTAAAGGTTGTTGGGTCGTTGGGCTAAGTTGCGGGGACACCCATGTTGTATTAATAAAAAAATAAAAAATAAAAAATGCATCCTAATTAATTTACAAACTATTTATTTTTAAATCAATAACATTATTATTAGATCATCAATTGAAACTAAAACATATAAATGATAAATATAAAATAGACATAAGAAAGATAATACTTAACTATTTTAATGTGAAGTTGTGACAAATGTAATCAAATTCTTACTTGATATTCACGTATATTAGTCATGCTGTAAAAATAAAAAAATAATTAGACTGAAATTGCATCTAGAATCTTGTCTCACTAGCATATCATGTCCAACATGTGTGATCTCATCCTTTTAAGTTATTCAACCATTACAATCATACATTGATTCCAAGCCGCGTCGGTATCCATACAACACACGTTCTTGTAATCAATTCAAATTTAAAATTCAGCGGTTGAATTCCTCTAGTCTTGTAAGTTTAAAGTCTTGCCCATTCAATTCCCTTCCATTCCTTAGAAAATACAGAGCTTGTAAGTTTAAAGTCTTGTTGTCCATCATCAATGGTTATCTAGCAACCTTATAAATTCTTCCTATTCCTATGAATTGTGTGTACTACTGCATCTCCTGGTATGAATTTTATTCGATTTGTTGTTGCGTTTAAAAAATAATAATGCAGGGATTTATTTCTTGCGATTGTTTGTGGTGCGGGGGTTTCAAGTATACTCAGCGTGAACAGAAGACAAGAATTTATGCATTTAATTATTGCTTATAAGTTTGTTTTCGATGTACTCAAATCTTGTACTGTGTTGATTCTGCTTCTCCATCATCGTGCCTTCGGCGTTCATTATTCAACTCACAGTAAAATTTCTCAAGCTGATGGTGAGGACAGGAATTGATCCAACCACAACAATAGTTGATGTCAATGTAAGTTCTTCTAAACTAATAATAATTCTACAGTTCTGCAATTCTGCTTTCCATATTATAATTATATTTCTAAAGTACTGTAATCGAATTACAATAAAAATTTATCAACAACAATATCTTACTGTGTATATTGGAAGAAACAGAACACATTACTGTGATTTCTAGTGTACTGTTATATAATAATAATTTTGCGTCGATTGCTGGCTTAACGTAGAATTTTTACGGTTCAGGGAAGGGGAAATCATTTTCCATGCTCTGCTAAAAGAATTACCTCTGAAAACAAAGTGGGATTTTCTGCTCCCTCGCTGCAACAAAATTAATAGAGGAGTGCAGGGGAGGAATTAGTAATGGTAACCCTAGGAAAATTGAGGGAAAATTGAGAATTAGGAAGGGAAGGTTTTAATGTACCCTACGAAAGCATAAGCCCTCTGTAGTCTCTTGTCACTGCAACAGATGCTAGAAGTTGTTTAAAATGGATGCTTGCTGGCTTAGTAGAAGAGGCATGTGATGGATAGAAACCAAATCTAGTCATGTTACTCTCACTGAATACAACGAGGAAGTTAATAGATTCTGTGATTTTCTAGGAAAAAATATCATTCATTTAGAAAAGAAAACAAGATTCAAACCTCTATTGAAAAGTCTAGCACTAGGGGTATAACCAAGAATGAAAGCACTTGTGTATATCTCTCGATTACAATAGATACCAAGTACTCAATACAATCGAAGAAACATGATACAGAGAATTTATGATTGTGTAGAATAAGTATTGCTCAAAGGATACACCAAAAAATTAGCAGTTGATCTATGTTTAGCTACAGTGATTTGTTGTGGAACTCAACCTTAATAAAAAATCATCATAGGATATTACCTGCCAAAAAGCACGCTACCATAGCCCAAGTCATTCAATCGATCATTTGAGCTATGTTGCCTCCCTTTGTTTCTTTGCAATTGTGAAATTATTAGTAATTGAACACTGATCTCTTATGTTATAGTCAAAACTGATAAGAAAACAAAATTGACATTTTCAAATTTTATTTGAGATAATAAAATTCAAAAGAAAAAGCATTATCACTCAACAAGTTCAATCACAAATCAAATGATCTAGGTGAATCATTGAATGAGCCTCTAGGCACAAAAACTAGCCCACATAGATCAAGACACCCTCTTTCAAAGCTCAAAAGCAAAAAAAAAAGTATCCATCACCAAGTCCAATCATAGATTAGATGATCCTAATCATGGGAGTAATCACCCCAACCTTATGTGCTCCTCGAGTGGGCTTGTTAGTTTACACCAACTCACCATGCATAAATAACGAATACTAGTAGAACTATGAAAAGATCAGTTTGGGCCTTCTACAGGCTAGCTCATCATGTCCCCACTTATATCATCATGTGCAATAGTTGTCCTTGCTATCATAATAGCTTGTCAATAAAAATAACCATTGAGGGTGTACTATCCTCACTTATATCATCCTGTACAATAGTTGTCCTTGCTATCATAATCGCTGGTGGGTTCTAATTTTGTTGCATTAAGAAATAACAAATAACACACAAAGTCATAATACCTTCTTCATCACTTCTTCAGTACGCAATAAATTACTTGTTAAGCCTCAACAACCACTGTAGCATTTAATGCACAAATCACCTCTCTGGATTGACAGAAATTAATGGTGGATCTTCCTTTATTTAGAAACCATAAATGTAAACTTTGTTGTACCATTGCTCACTCTACACTCATTTCCAAAGGCTTTGATAATATGAATTCTCCAACCTTTCCATGTACACCATATTTAATAAACATGTTATTATTGTTGATATCATAATAGTCATATCATAAACAAGTATATATTCTTGCAATATATATTACCATTTTTTAAGTTTTTGTTTTAGGTTCAAATATCTCTTGAGATTTTCCTATGACATTTCAGCAAGCCACAACTTCTTAAATAGTAACTTATTCTCAGAGAGTTTGACCAACAATAATTGATGTATACTTTGTATTATATGGACAACGGAGACACAAAATGGTAAAAAATAGGGGACATTCAAAATATCAAATTTTGAATTAGAAGATCTTCTTCTTTTGTATAGATAAATAGATTCTACAACACACTTCAAATTTGATACTTTCGTCTCTTGATATGCCAAATTCATTGACAACCACAAGCAAATATCTTTAAGTGTTGATAGATAATATATCCTAAAGGTGGATACTTAACCATATTTCTCTCAAAAACCACATTAACTTCTAGATTATTCTAAGAGTCAGACAATTTGATTGGTTGTAAATTTGAATGCAAATATCTAGAATATAAGGCCTTAAGGAAGCTATCAAGTTAGTCACTTTGATCATTTTCTTTATCTTTGTTTATTAGAATCTATATAAAAAGTAATTTTCAAAAATTTAATAGAAACATTGCTTACTTTATTCATTGAAAATAAGAATAAACACAAGTAGTGGGATCATCAACCTTGAAGCCATTGGAAATTTCCTTACCCTAAACATAATGTTACATAGCCTTGTATTTGCCTCACATTCCAATTCTTCACATTATTACCTGTGTTTGACCTCCCTTGCATACCCTTGTGTAGCCTATAAAAGTTGCAAATTCTTCATGCTAAAACATTAAGTTATGTCACAAAAGCCAAACACTTTGTTTCCCACTTGGAGTTTACAATTTGGTAAATCTTTCATATTAAACACCTATCCTCCTTGTTGGTCATGTATATATGCAAACTCTCTAAAACACTTACATTAGACCTCCATTACCCCCTACATAGTGTGGATATATTCAAATAATTGTTGGGTTCTGAAAACTTTGATAGATTTAATATTCTTTTATCAACATGTCGTATCACTTTTAACATTTTATTGGATTGTGTAGACACTTAAAAATGACCTAGGCCTTCAAACTCTAATTTACCACTTTCATCCTAGCATAATTATGACATTTAATTATGTCCTTGGTTCACATTCGACTATTAATTAAATAATTTATAAATATTTAATTGATTCATATCTCTTTTATTCTTCATGATTATTAAATAAATAAATTTTATTTATTTATTCAATACATCTTTAATTGTCTAAATATTCTCATAATTAAATAAATTTCTTAATTTATTTAATTATCTTTATTCATGATGTCTTCTTGAGTATTAAATAAATGAATTTTATTTATTTATTTAGTATGTCACTAATTCTCATAATTAAATGAATTTATTAATTTATTTAATTATTGGTCATAATCCTCTAAATTAAATAATTAATTACCTAGTTTAACATTTCTCTCATTTTAAATAAATTAATTATTTAAAATGATCCCACATTATTAGCTATCACTTCATTTTAGTAAATAATATAAAAATTGATTATTTACTATCACACAAAATCCATATTTTGAATTAATTTAATTCAAAATGGTAATCTTCTTCCAAAAATCAAGTAATTGAGCAAATTATTGATTTTTCAAATCTGCTTTTAGTTCAACCTTTATCCTCTTGATTTTCAAATCTTACAAATCAAGTAGTCTTTATCTTCTTGATTTTCAAAAATCTTTATCTTTTTGACTAATTATCACATTTATTCTCAACCGTCGATTTGATTTTCTCAAATGACATCTTGTCCACTCATTTAAGATTTTTTCCCTAACCCTAATTAGGGATTGTCACATGAAATCTCGTCCACTGATTTTAGGCTTCGTCAGCTTTCAATCTTGTCCGTCCATCCAAAATTTTATTTTCTATAAAATACCAATTTGCTCACTTTCTCAGGACCACGAATTCATTATTGCAACATGTTTATGCTTAGATCTTAATTGCATACTTTGCACTTAGCTTGTTTAATTCAATTTTATTATTTGTCATAGGCATAGTCTTTTGTCATTTTGTCATAGACATTTTGTCATTCAAATCCTTCAAAACTTGCATAGGACATAGTCATAGTCAATTGCTCACACATAAAAATCTCAGGGCAATAATCATACGATCACTACGAGCTAGAAGGCGCTATGGAGAAGAATCGTGGAAGCTTCAAGGAATAACTGGTATAATCTTTCTTGTATTTTCTTTCATTGCACTTGATAGCTTCT
Organism: Sequoia sempervirens; assembly: GCA_007258455.2. Taxonomy (NCBI): domain Eukaryota; kingdom Viridiplantae; phylum Streptophyta; class Pinopsida; order Cupressales; family Cupressaceae; genus Sequoia; species Sequoia sempervirens. Next base: position 355,097,960 of record VDFB02000008.1, on the reverse strand, counting down.
TTGGGTTTTTGTTTATTGATCTAATCCACTAACTCTACCCAAAAATAACCCATTGATACATTGGTGAACCCGATGCATTTATTTTTTTGGTAGTTTTCATACAATTTTACATGTTCTCTATCTTTTTTACAAGTATAGGTATGGAGCGACGCATTTGAGTTTTATTGAGCCGCATTTGATGTGTCATGACACATTCGACATATGAAACACCGCAATCGCTCTAATGCACCGCAAATGAAGTCAGGAAAGTCGCATTTGAACAATGAATTGATGCATCTTCCTGTTAAACTAGAATGCGGGCCCACGACACATTTGCTACACTGAGAGATGCATTTGGCTGGTGATTTCCTTTTCAAATTTTGCATTCGGGTTTTTTTGTTTTCTATTCTTTTTTTTACATTCTAGTTTTCTTCTGCATTCTACCTAGCATAGGGGGTTTTTGTGTTACTAATCTTTGTTTCAGCGTGTGGTGGTTACATTTTGAGGGCCCAAGACCTTTTTCTAAAACTACTAACAAGTGCTTTTGCAAGTTCGAGTGTCCAAGATTCATTCCAAAAACATTGTGCTTGTTCTTTTTAGAATAGAAAATATTTATTTTTGTTGCACTTAAAATGAACATGCTTTCAATTCTATTTGATTGTGTTTGAAAGTGGTAGGTGAATATGCTCTCACCCTATGCAAACTAGGTGATCAGAAAGCCAGACTCACTTTGTCCATGTGTAACCTTGATGCAATAACCGAAGTATCCTATCCCATTGCGCAGTCATGCAATTCTAGGTGTAAGAGAAATGATTATTGCCTCTAGAAATTGGGCCTACGTAGGGATTTCATCATCCCAACGCGACTCAAACCAGAAATGGAGCTAAAGCCAAGCTACCCCTGACTGGCATATATATGTGAATCTTAAGGGAAAACCTAAGATTACGAATGCAAATGTGTCATACGGACCAAGTAGTACTCCCCAAAACCCTATTCGGTGTAACCTCTTCAGGCTGGAGTGCCTCCTAAATGGAGATTAATCTTGTGCCCCATGTATGACCACTCAAACGGGGATCCCAAACTAAATACTCTTGTGTAGTAAGCCAAAAACCTTCTATTTGCTAGTACAACACCGGTTAGTGTGAAGCCTTCCACGTCTTTGTAGTCTTTAGTAGAGGTGATCAATCTATCATGGGAGTTTCATGGGGGTTGGAAGCTTGGTTGGCTTGAGAAGAGAGTGTACTATAAGGGGCAGCCCATGCAGCCAAGCTTCTGGATTCACACACTACTGATATGCGGCTGGGGAAACCCATGTGGAGTCTAGCGAATATTGTCCTGGCTTAACCATAGGATTGTACTTGTTCTCTTATGTGTTTGATTACTTTTCAAAACATTGTGCTTGACAAGTGTTTTTTGGATACTGAAACAAAAAAAAGAACACTCAAACATCTTGAAACAAATAATCAAAATTTAAATGATTCGGGTTTTTGACCACAAATATAAAAAAATTGACTTTTTTACATTCTACAATGCATATGTTAAACCACAATCGCTCTATCGCACCACATTTGCTAGCCTTTGCAACATATTTGCTACTCCAAACATCACATTCACCTGGCTTGAAACACATTTTCCTTCTATAAAGCCGCATCTGAAATACTGAACCGCATTTTTGCATCTATAAAGCCACATTTGCAACACTGAACCAGATTTTCCATTTCTAGTGCCGCATTTGATAACTACAATGCATTTGCTACCTATAATGATGTAATCGCCTAACAGAAAAATAAACCCTATTTTAGACCAGAATTCAAGTCCAGACATCTTAGCCTACTGTCAAAACATCTTTCTCAAAGGTCTCTGTCAAAAACCAAAATCAAAATTGCTCAAAACATCCATCATTTGCATTTCACTAGCTCGCATTTTAACCATAGGTTTAAAATTTCAAAATTTTAGTTGCATTCACCAGGCATCATAATCATCATAAATTTTAGCATAAATTTTTCCTTAGGTTTCATCTTGGCAAACTTTGGATTAGGCCAAATCTCCACACTTTGCAAAATAATTATTTTCTAAACTAGGTTATCTTGGGACTTAGTCATTATTCCTCTTTTCGGTCATTGTCCTTTTTGTGAGAACCTCCAACTCAACAGTTTAGTTAGGCAGGTCACTCATCATTTCAACCTTGTCATTTAGTCCCCTTAGCAAGTCCTTTGATAACCTAAATTGAGACATTTAAGTCAAAATTAGAGTGGTTAGGAAAACCTTTCTCCAAATATTGTCCAAACTTAGTCCTCATTTTAAACTTAGACTTTACATTGTCCATCATTGGTCCTCATTTTCAACCTTGACTTTGCATTAATCATCTTAGTCCTCATTTTGCACTTCAACCTTGACAACCTTGTCATATTTTCTTCATCATTTCCTTAGGAAAATGTCATCATCACCTTGCATTGTCATCCTTTATTCCAAAAATACAAAAAAAATTGTCATAACTTGTCATCCTAGTCGTCATTTTACATTGGCCATTTTCTTTAGGAAACATTGTTGCATTGTCATCTCTTATTATTGAAAATCCAAAAACATAGTCTTGCATTAGCATGCTTTATCAAAAATACAAGAAAAACATAGGCTAGCATCATCCTTGCATTTAGTTGTCATTCTCATCACTCTCATTTGAGCAATTTCCTTTTATGGTGGAAACTAGACTCCAAAGAAAGAAACGAAAAATGACAAACTTTAGGGGTGGGTGCATGAAGTTGGTCGCACTTTTGTGGCCAAATGGGAAAAAAAATTGGAAAGACATAACGCGCTCATGTTATAACGTGAGCGTTTTATGTGATTTTAAAAGAAAAACAAAGTCAAATGTATATCATTTGCTCTTTACTATTTCTCAGCTCTGCCCGCAGCCAAAAATCCCCACTTTCATGCTCGCGTTCTAGGAGGAAGGATTTTTGCAAATTTCATCAAGAATAGTTGGATTTTGTTTGCAAATATGGCGCCACAACGACGAAGAGATGTGGGAGGTAAGTATTGTTTTCTATTTGTTTTGAATTTTTTAGTTTGAAATTGATTTTGTTTGTTTTAAGTTAAATTCAAATGATTGTTTTTTTAAAAATTTGTAGGAAATCCTACAAATTCTCAACAAGAAGAGGAGGTAAATCCTAAACAAGAAGAGGAGGTAAATCTTCAACAGCAAAATCCTCAACAAAATCAACCTCCCCCACCATTCTCTCAATTCCCTTCTGGCACTTAAGAAAATTTGAGGAGTGAAATTGAGAACAATAGAAAACAACTTGAGGATCTTATCAATATCAATAGGTTGAGTGATCCAAATGCTTCAACCACAGAAAGAATGCTTCTAGCAAATTCATTGAAAGACATGTTAAAAAATGTAGATGCAATCACCCAACAAATATCTAGATGGCAAGATAGGAGGTAGAAAACCAGGGCATATTATGCAGACAAATTGTCATATAAACAAGTAAAAGATTTAAAAATTACTAAAGGCGATTTGTGCTCTCTATTCATTGACCCTAAAACAAATCAAAATCTTACCCTCAATGTAAAGAGGTTTCCTATTCATTGGTGCCACCACCAAGAGATTAGGAACCGTTTTTATGAAAGATGGTATATGGTCTTTGATTACCCATCGTGCAATAATTGTGAAGTCCCCCAATATTTTCTTAGGAAACTATACAGTGAGTTTGTATTGAACCAAATCCCAAATTATTTTGATATGAGGGAGTTCCAAGGGAGATGTGGGGGGTCAGCTCAGGATAGGCCCAGTGCACAGCCGGATCCTACGCGGCAAGGGAGATGATGTCTCGCTAGGCTGCCTCGTGAGCAGATTGTGATGCCTGTCATTGCAAAGGAGAGTGTCGACATAGAGACATTGCAGGTGATCACAACTTTGACCTAGAGTGTCATCCATCACACTAGCCCTATTGTACAACGCCATCCAGGGGAGTCTTTAGGTGGTGGCCTTCGAACCTTGGATGTGTGTCAATCTTGCAGGGTGACTTGTTCGTATGACCCTACCGACACTCAAGAGGGTGCTACATAGGATCCATATGCTACTACGCAGCCTGATCCATATGCATCTATGGGGATGGAGAGGATGGCTGATATTTTGCATGATGCATATGGCATTGACACTTAGGTAAAATTCAGCATGTTCATTGAATTTAATTTATTACATTTCAATTGCGAAATGCAAGATTAACTAATTTAGTTTTACTATTTTAATAAAATTGCAGGGTCACAGTGTAGAGACTAGATACACCAGTCATCCACCTACTTTTTTTTTCAATACACCTATCAATGGGGTATGTAAAGTTAGTAAATAATTATAAATTTATTACATGTGTTAATAGCATTGTTTTACGAATGGTATTTTAATATGTGATTTTGGATGTTAAACAGGGTATTGTTGGAGGTTTCAAGGAAACACCTCCGAGTGCCAGTAGATTTGACCAAACGTTCACGGAGGTAATATAGAATTTAAAGAGAACTTAAGTAATGAATTCTAAGTTTAATAGATTTGTGTAGTTTATATTCATATTGTTGGTTACGTTGCATTACACATCATTCAAACTCAAAGCATTACTTCAAATTCGATAACTAATAATAAAAAATATATCTATTTAATACTTGTACACAAAATTTTGTTCATTAGATCTCATACGTTATAAGTCATCACATGGATCGCTATTGTAACTTTTTTGTGATTGAATAATTTGTTGTTTTATTTTCAGATGTTGGTGACAGAAACACCGCCAAACATTACGAGGGCAATGGATTTTGGTGTTTCCTCTGCTATACAATCCTCGATGGCTCTGATAGGGGAGGTATGAAGAAAATTACTAAATTCCAATTTACATTCATTGTTATAGATGAACTAGTTCTAGTGAAAAATCAAACCATTATTGATTCATAGTTTAATTCCTATTTGGATGGTTTATACAGGGCTTGAGCAGGCCTGAGCATTGGCATGCAAATATTTCCATCGAGGAGAGTGATCGTGAGATGGCCGTAAGTGATTATTTTGTTAAATATATTAATTTTTATAATGTAATTTCTATATATTAATGTCTTTAATTCTTATTGTAACAGTTGAAACTTCACTAGGAGCTAAACCCTAGGAGGAGCACCAGGAGCACTCCTCAAGCACAACAGAAATGGGTGATAAAATTATCGCCATCGGATCGCCCAGCAAAGGGAAAGAAAATTGTATTTGAACCGGAGCATGGAGAGAAATGAATTTTGAATGCACAGAGCCCTTTGTTGTATGCCTACATGGCAATTTTGTACATATTTTGTGTTGGATATATTTGACATTGTATGCCTATATGGCATTCTCGTAAGTCTATATGGCTATTTTGTAACTATATTTTATACTTATATCAACATATATTGATGTATGAGTACATGGCTATTTACTTAATACAAATCTTTTTTACTGATGGTGTCCATATTTGCAAATTATAAATTCATGGTATATTATGCTATGATATATTTTTTCTAAGCATCCATAGCTTGTTCGAAAGCACCTGTTTTAGGCTTTTAGCCATAGCAGCAAGGAAATGAACTATTTGATAAAATGCTTTGATAGACATGTAAGAAAAATGTGTTAGCATAGACAAGGCAGTGAACTCTTTGAAAAAATGCCTCAAAGAAATGTGGTCTCATGGTGATGGAATGGCATGACAAATGCCATGACAAGCAAATTGTTGTGGATTGTCTGGCATTCCATCACCGATGAGACCATTTCTTTAAGGCATTTTTCAAACATTTCCTTTGCCTTGTCTATGATATTGCTTACTATTATGCTTTTGATAGATTTTTTCCAGAATCCATAGCTTGTTTGAGAAAGCACTTGTTTGAGCTTTCAACCATAGCAACAAAACTTAACACTTGAACTATTTGGGCAAATGCTTTGGTAGACATATGAAAAATGTGGTAGTATAGACAAGAAGGTGAAGCTGTTTGAAAAAAATGCCTCAAAAGAAATGTGGTCTCATAGAATGCCACTTGAAAACCAAATGCAATTGGAACTTGCTCCTAGTTATTAGTTATGCAATGTGAAGTAATTGCACTTAACTATAGGATTGACTTTGTAAAAACTATATTGTAATTGAAATTTTGTCATCTATCAGCATCTAGTTATTAATTATGAAATGTGAAGCAATGCTTTCATTTTGAAAGATGTGCAATGCAATGTAATCAACGTTATGAATATAAACTACAAAAATCTATTTTTTACTAAGTTACCGGTTCAGTTTTGGGTTCGGGATCGGGTTCGAGAACCCAGTTAAGCTTGATTTGAAATTTTTTGGGGTTGGAGTTCATTTTGGGTTACATTAATACAAAAACAGAAATCCAAGTGCCATATATTTGCAGCAGTAATCAAGTTCATAATACACCACCATATTAATAGTCAAATAACATAGCAAAAATACACCACCACTTTCATAGTGAAATATTAAAATATTAGTGATCTACTCGAATGTCATGATACAAGATTATAAATTAAAGTTCAAACATAAAAATGTCAAGTGTTTACAATCAACCATTATTGATCATTGATCAATCTAAAAAGTGTGAACATTTTTCTATGTGGAAGGCAAACAAGAAAATAGTGTTACATAACTATTTACATTGTGAAAGAGCCAAAACCTTTTTCTTGCATATCGTAGAAGAATCTCAGTGATTTTTTGGGTGTCCTTGCCTTGGAACAGAACTATCCTGAGCCATGAATGATTGACCAAGAACTGTGAGAAATAAATAAGATAAATCACATGCAATTTGTTGCAATTTCTTTCCTTGGGAAAAAGGGTAAACTTTTCTTTTCAGGGAGAATCTCCTTTAGAGTTTGAACGTGCATTGATAATTTTCAAGATAGACTTAGCCAAATATGTCATCTAGGTTTGAAGCTTTTAGGTAAAATGTTTGCTTCTTAAAATTTTGTTCAAAATTCAAGATGCAAGCTCTCCTCCCTTAGGGAAGAGAAGGCCTATCAAACCTAACACTCTTCTACAACACTTCTTAAGTTCTTGTTGATGCAGTATTAGATGCGAAGTTTCAAAATAGGCATGGTTATATAAATTTTCATCCCATGACTATCATTGCATCAAACTAAGAATTTTCAATCCTTTATGGTCTAGACAAGAGAAGTATGGAGTAGTGTTCCAATGCTAAAGTCTTATTGTGAATCTCTTTGCTATGAGTGGTTTAAAAATGAGGAATCTGTCTTCTGCACCGAATGAGAAATATTCACAATATGTGCTAGGAAGGAATATAAGTCCATAAGATCGAGTATGCAAGAACTGAGAATTGCAAAATTGGCTTACATTTGACTTCCAAACACATAAATTTTCACACTTTTCAATGTTCACACGTAAGTCAAAAATTATATGTGTAAGTTGTAAAGCATACACTTGAATACACATAACTCATATCTATTGAACCATGAATTTATAATTTGCAAATATGGACACCATTGATAAAAAATGTTTGTATTAAGCAAATAGCCATGTACGCATACATCAATATATGTCGATATAAGTATAAAATATAGTTACAAAATAGCCATATAGGCTTACAAGAATGCCATATAGGCATACAATTTCAAATATATCCAACACAAAATATGTACAAAATTGCCATCTAGGCATACAACAAAGGGCTCTGTGCATTCAAAATTCATTTCTCTCCATGCTCTGGTTCAAATACAATTTTCTTTCCCTTTACTGGGCGATCCGATGGCGATAATTTTGTCACCCAAATCTGTTGTGTTCGAGGAGTGCTCCTGCTACTCCTCCTAGGGGTTAGCTCCAGGTGAAGTTTCAACTGTTACAATAAGAAGTAAAGACATTAATATATAGAAATTACATTATAAAAATTAATATATTTAACAAAATAATCACTTATGGCCATCTCACGATCACTCTCCTCAATGGAAATATTTGTGCGTCGATGCTCAGGCATGCTCAAGCCCTGTATAAACCATCCAAATAGGAATTAAACTACGAATCAATAATGGTTTTATTTTTCACTCAAACTAGTTCATCTATAACAATGAATGTAAATTGAAATTTAGTAATTTGCCTCATACCTCCCCTATCAGACCCATTGAGGATTGTATAGCAGAGGAAACACCAATATCCATTGCCCTCATAATGTTTGGTGGTGTTTCTATCACCAACATCTGAAAATAAAACAAAAAATTATTCAATCACAAAAAAGTTACAATAGCGATCCATGTGATGACTTATAACGTATGAGATCTAATGAACAAAATTTTGAGTACAAGTATTAAACAGATATATTTCTGATTATTAGTTATCGAATTTGAAGTAATTCTTTGAGTTTGAATGATGTGTAATGCAACGTAACCAACAAATGAATATAAACATCACAAATCTATTAAACTTAGAATTCATTTCTTAAGTTCTCTTTAAATTCTATATTACCTCTGTGAACGTTTGATCAAATCTACTAGCACTCGGAGGTGTTTCCTTCAAACCTCCAATAGTATCCTATTCAACATCCAAAATCACATATTAAAATACCATTCGTAAAACAATGCTATTAACACATGTAATAAATTTATAATTGTTTACTAGCTTTACATACCCCACCGATAGGTGTATTGCAAAAATAAGTAGGTGGATGACTGGTGTATCCAGTCTCTACACTGTGACCCTGCAATTTTATTAAAATAGTAAAACTAAACTAGTTAATCTTGCATTTCACAATCAAAATTTAATAAATTAAATTTAATGAACATGCTAAATTTTACCCGAGTGTTAGTGCCATATGCATCATGCAAAATGTCAGCCATCCTCTCCATCCTCATAGATACATACGGATCAGGCTGTGTAGTAGCATATGGATCCTGCGTAACACCCTCCTAAGTGTCGATAGGGTCATACGAACAAGTCGGCCCGTAAGATTGACACACATGGGTTCTAAGGCCACCAGCTAAAGACTCCCCTGGATGGCGCTGTACAATAGGGCTAGTGTGATGGATGACACTCCAGGTCAAAGTTGTGATCACTTGCAATGTCTCTATGTCGGCACTCTCCTTCACAATGATAGGCATCACAATCTACTCACAAGGCAGCCTAGCGAGAGGTCGTCTCCCTTGTCACGTAGGATCCAGCTGTGCAGAGGGCCTTTCCTGAGCTGACCCCCCACCTCTCCCCTGGAACTCCCTCATATCAAAATAATTTGGGATTTGGTTCAATACAAACTCACTATATAGTTTCCTAAGAAAATATTGGGGGACTTCACAATTATTGCATGGTAGGTAATCAAAGACCATATACCATCTTTCATAAAAATGGTTCTTAATCTCTTGGTGATGGCACCAATGAATAGGAAACCTCTTTGCATTGAGGGTAAGAATTTGATTTGTTTTAGGGTCAGTGAATAGAGAGCACAAATCACCTTTAGTAATTTTTAAATCTTTTACTTGTTTATATGATAATTTGTCTGCATAATATGCCCTGGCTGTCTGCCTCCTATCTTGCCATCCAGATATTTGTTGGGTGATTGCATCTACATTTTTTAACATGTCTTTCAATGAATTTTCTAAACATTCTTTCTATGGTTGAAGCATTTGGATCACTCAACCGCGATAGTTATCCTCAGGATTTTTTTTTCTATTGTTCTGTTTCACTCCAAATTTAATGTGCGGAGGAATTAAGAGAATAGTGCGGTTGATTTGTTGAGGTTGATTTTGTTGAGGGATTTACCTCCTCTTCTTGTTGAGGATTTGGGATTTTAAATTGAAATAAATAAATCAAATCTAACCTAAAACAAACAAAATCAATTTCAAACTAACAAATTCAAAACAAATATGAAAAACAATACTTACCTCCTGCATCTCTTAGATCATCGTGGCACCATATTTGCAAACAAAATCCAAGCTGTTTCTTGATGAAATTTTAAAAATCCTTCCTCCTAAACTATGGCGTGAAAGTGAGTTACAGCCATGGTAGCGATAAAGAAAATGATACACATTTGACTTTTTTTTTCTTTTAAAATCACATAATGCGCTCGCGTTATGTCTTTTTCCAAAAAAAAATCCCATTTGGCCACAAAAGTGCGACTAACTTCATGCACCCGCCCTTTAATCTAACAATCATCTCTTTTAATTAAATAAATCAAAATATTTATTTAATTAATCTCTTATCACATTCCTCTCATATTTGATTTAAATAAATCCACAAATTTAAGTCAAATAGGTCACATCATCTAACCCCCTTCATTAAATTAATTAACCTTGATTAATTTAATCTCCTCCCATGTCCCATCCTCTAGCTTTTACCACTTGCACATGAAAATAGATTTAATTCATTTATGAAACCTCTATTTTCCTCACAAGACATCTTTTGGAATATTCTCCAAGTTTGAATTCAAAAATCCAAGTTGACATGTACATCCAACAAGGCATTTACTCCATCTTACATGTCCTTTTTCATTGAGCCAAGTGGCATTCAATGCATTCTTTCTTCCCTCTTGCATGTCATTTCAACAAATTCAAAATTCAAAAATAGGCATTTATTGGCACAATCCTCAAAACTTGCACATCCTCCATCCACTCATAGGTTGACAAGTGGCATCTTGCCATTGGATGAATGTTAGTCCCACATTGCTCTATTTTGGACATTCATCCATCTTGGCATTCTATAAATAAAGAGCTCATCTCCTCATTTGATCATCCACAATTTGAGTAAACTTACTATGCTTAAATATTTAGCCATTTCCATCCATCATCAATTAATCATAGCTAGGTTATGTAGATTTTTCCATTGGAGCACTCATCGTCAAGCATCAACAAAGTGGATCATTCATCAACATTCAACAATCTTGCATCATAGGAATTGGTAAAGGGCCAATTTTCACATCAAATTGGCACCAATTCCCCCATGGGATCATGAGTTTGCTAGTTTAATTAGGATTCAATCTCTATTTTGTTGTTTTCATTGTGTTCTTCATCTTTTTCCCTCATTTAAGATTTGCAAATGGATTTCATGGGGAATCCTTGTTCTTGCTTGTATTCTCTAATCTAATGTGTTTGTTCTTATTGTTTTGCAGGTATTAGAATTGGGGTTCGCACACAAAGTAATAGTGTGTGAGAGAGCAGAGGAAGAGAAAATGTGTGAATAGTGATATAATCATTCGATTGCAGAACAGAGTGTGAAGAAGTTTGAGCGAAGTGTGAAGGAGTGTTTATGTGCTTAACTAGAATTGTAATCAAGTTTTTGTAGGAGCTACTTTCTTAATTTATACCCTGCAGATCTAATCTGAATTTTTGTAAGATAGTGTCTTCTTTGGGTAGTGAGCCCTCTTGTATTTGAGTAGTGAGCTCTAGGCAATGTGCCTGAATGCATGTGCATTCCCATTATTCTTCTTTATACTTTTAATAGGGTATAATATTGTGGACTGACATCCACCATGGTTTTTCCCCTAACAGGGTTTCCACGTAAAAAATCTTAGTGTTCTCTGTGTTTCTGATGTACTGATGGTTTATGATTTATTGTTCATTCATCAAATCTGAGATTAAGTTAAGTTTTTGAAAAGTTTAAATATTTTGTGACAATTGATTCACCTCCCCTCTCAGTTGTTTGTCCTTGTTTTTCCAACACACTATACTTAAACCCTAAACCATACAATTTGAACCCTTCACTCTATGCCTTATACCCTCAATCCCTCAACCATATACCCTATATCCTAAACCATAATCCCTATATTCTACACACTTAATCTTAGACACTCAAAAGGTTTGAATATTATCCCTCAATTGTAAACCCTCAACCCTCAACCCTATACCCTATACCATAAACCCTAAACCCTACACCAGGCTCAACCCTCATCCCTATACCCTATATCCTCAACCTTGAACATTGTCCCTCAACCCTATACTTGAAACATAAAACATTATAGTCTCAACCTTTAAACTTATGTAATATTCCCTCAACCCATACCTAAAACCCTAAACCCTAATCCCTATGCCTTATACCTCAACCCTATACCTTAAACCCTAAACCCTACACCCTCAACCCTTGTTGCTAAACCCTATACCCTCAACCCATACCCTAGACCCTATACCCAATATCCTTAACCCTTTAATCCATATAGCCTATACACTTAACCTTATACCCTCAACCCTAAACATTATCCCTCAACTATAAACCATAAACCCTCAACCCCATAACTAAACCCTAAACCCTACATTCAACCTTGTACCTTAAACCCTAAACCCTCAATCCTCAACCTTGTATTGAATATCATAAACCCTAATCCTTATACCCCATACACTTAACCTTATACCCTCAACCTTGAACAATATCCCTCAACCCTTAACCCTATACCTTAAACCCTAAAACCTACACCCTCAACCCTCATCCCTATACCCTCAACCCTGAACATTATAAACATATATAATACATATATGTTTAAATATAATTTACCATGGTGTTAAAAATGTTTATAGTTCTATAAACATAATACAAGGTACTAAAAATATTAGAAAGATAATTATAAAAACCTATTCATGATAATGGCTATCTTAAGGCAACAACTTGAGTGCTACTTGGGAAACATAATAAATATTGTATGATAATATTATTAGTTCACATGTCCATTCAATAATAATGAAATGAAAATTGATTTGTGAATGGAGTATGGTATAGTGGTATTTGTTTCTAGTGTCTATCAAGATTCATTAGTGAAGGAATCTTCATTTATTAGTTTGAAATAGGAATTTATTTTGGTGATGACTAGATGGGCTATAGTTACAACATACCTCAATGTGTTATGTATTCTAGCATTGAACTATATTATATTCTAGTTTGATAGTACTCTAGTTGTCATGATACCAAACGGCTAAACCCACAATAGTGGGTTACACTTTTTGGCCAAACTTGACATTGAACTGAACTTTTTTAACTAAATCTTCACTTTCAGACACTTATAGTTGCTAAACCATGAGGAATTTGAAGATGATGAAAACTGAGTGATTTGTGACATTTTATCTGTAGATTCTAAATATATATTTTTAAAAAAAATTGGAATCAAATTGCATTTATTTTTCCATCTCCTTCAATAACTAGTTTTTAATAGTAAATACCAATTTTAAAGAGTGATGCTTATTGTATAACACAGAACTTTTTTTCTATTAATGATAAAATACTAATTTTTTTGAATTTAGATTTGTAGTTAACTATGATATCTAACCCCTTCATTTGGTTTCATAGTGTTTTATTGATTTTTTTTTTCTTAATTAAGTTTTGAAGTCAAACCAATTACAATCTAGACATAGGTTTATTGTGTAACACAACTTTTTTTGCATGTATCAAAATTCTTTTTTTTGTTGGATAAAGGACATCAATACCAAAATCATAGATATTTTTTAGAATTTTTTTTGGCAATCTAACATTTTTCCACATGTAAAAAGAGCTTGATTTTTGGTGAAAAACCTACATTCACAAGAAATAAAAAATAAATATAATAATCAAATTAAATATATTTCAAATTATGCACTTTTTTGGAATCTTATAATAAGGACTACATCCTTACAAAACAAAACTTTTAAATGAATTCATTTGATCCCCCAAAAGGTAAATCAAAAGTGGTTTTTTATCAACATTTTGATAGGTGTAGAAGAGACTCCATTATAGGTATGGTTTAAAACTAGCAGGATTCTATCCAAGGGGGTTTGATCTAAGTGGGTTTTATCAAACCCTCTTCAATTAAAATATTTTAAATGGAACCTTTCAAGGCTTAAATATTTTTTTTTTTTAAATATGTGATTTCAACAAAAATAAAGATGTCCCAAAAAGTGTAACCCATTATTGCAGCAACACCCAAACATTAGGCTATGTTTTATACTTCATGGTATACTATAGCTTCCAAGAACCTCCAATGTGATAGCATACATTAGTATCTAGGTGAAGGTTCCCACAAGACTACTATACATGACATGGTTATAATGAACCAATCAATTAATTTGTATAACACACAAAGAGTATTTATTGTGTAGATTGACTAAACTAGGAGAGTGGATTTAATTAGCTATATCCTTCCCAAATATCAAAAGGTTTGGTGAAAAAGATACATGAGTAGAAATAATGCATTTAGAACATAGATAGAGAATAAAATAGGTTGGTCCATAATTAGAGTAGAAGTACCAGATTATAATTGAGATAATACATATTGATACTAATACAACTATGATAGAATCTAAATAAAATTCATATCCACACTACTAACCCTTTTAATACATAAACTTGGAATGTGAAATGAAAAAATGTGATTTAACCTCAAAAAATGCAGTCAATCTTCTAGGGCCTATGAGAAAGTTTCCACATATAGATGAGTGGAGGTTGAAGAAAGTTTTTGATTTAATGGAGGATTTGGAAATTTTTGTAGAGAACAAGGAAATGTTTTTGTTCATTAATTTTAGGGAGATAGGAAAGAAGTATGTGATATTGTTACTACACCATGCTAGTTGAACTTATTTATTAAATAATGAAAAAGGTAGTACAAATTTTTAACTACTACTCAATATTCTTTTTACCTCATAAGGTTTCTAGGATTAAAATATATGACTCAAATCTGATTTTCCATGACTATTTATTGATATTCATTTTTATGAACTCTAATTGCAATATTCTTACATCTTTAGTTTCATTTTTTTTTATGCTATGGTTGGAATTATTGAAGATTCAATAATTTTATAGGTTTAAGAATTTATAGATCATTTTGGTATGAAAGTAGTAAATAATGTTAATGCATTTATAAGATTTCTATATAGAATAGTGACTACAAGATCACAAAAGGAAAAAAAATGAGCAGTAAAATGCATGGATGATGTCATTATAAAGCCACATTGAAAGGGAATAATGAAGAATCAACAATATTTGGGCCAACAAAAAGAACAAATTTTAAGGAAACAAGAATAAATAGTGTAATAATCATATTTCATCAGTCATTTATGTTAGAGGCCCTTTCCAATAATTTTTTTAAAAGAACCATATAAAATTAAGAAGGAAAGTAATGAATATTCATTCAAAATATAAACTAAACTGAAAAAAAAGACACTATTGATGGATAAGATTAGAATCATTGATTAAACAACTTGATGTTTATTAAATAGTTTTTATTTTTTGGAAAAAAAAATAACTTGTAATATATGCCTCAAAATGGAAAGATATACTCTTATATAGTAAGAGAACTATACCCTATATTTAGAAATAGAAATAAATCCATAGTAAGTTGTTGGAATTAATTAAAATATAATTAATTCATGTAATTTTTTTATCATATTGAGCATATTTTAGGTACAAAATAAATAAATATATATATATATATATATATTCGAACAACAAATTAGGAAAAGAGAGTATAATTACACCATAATCTTTAGGAGGCAATCTATGTTAAATATTGAAAGAAATTATAAATGAAATAAATATAAAGAACTAATCCAAGAGAAATTGTTTGAAGGAAAATATTACCATCAATATGAGAACCATGAGCAACCACAGCAACATCCAAGAGGAGACACAAGATTTTGTAAGAGGGAAAAATAAAGAAAAATCCCCAATATTATGAAGATGGCATAAAGCCAAAGAAGATTACAAAGAGAGAGATAGAGCTCAAGCGTAGAATGCTTCATGGTGAAGAAGTATAGAAACACCTCAAATAAATAAAGGTGAGAAAGGAGTTGCAAAAGTAACTCCCATGTCTATGCATGCCACCTTTCATCCTATGTGTGTGCAAGATGTCAAAATCCTCATAAGGAGGAGGCTACTACTAAGCCTTAATATTCCTCCAAAAATGAAATATAAAAATGAGTCATCCTCACACATGTGTGAGGGTACTCAAATAAGACAAAAGACTTGTAGGAATTCCTTTGGAATATTCATACAAATATTAAATAATATAAATAAATAAATAATCTTCACCTAAGTAAATATTAATTCTAACATCCCCTCTTAAACTTTACTTGGGGAGTTTACATCAAACCCTTAAAACAGTTGTAATCCTAGATTTATATAATGAAAAAGAAATTTATCTTTACAAAGAGGTTTGGTGAGAATATTTGCAACTTGATCTTCACCTTTACAATACAAAAGATAAATTAGTTTGTCTTCAATTTTCTCTCTAATGAAGTGATTTTGAAGAGAAATGTGCTTGTTCCTTGAATGAAAATTTAGAATCTTTACCAAAACAATGACACTTTGATTATCACAATATAAGGGTGTAGGATTATTTCGAGGTAGATCCAAGTCTTCAAGTAGTCTTCTCAACCATAGATCTTTGTTTGATACATTGGTACAACCTTTATATTTAGCTTTTGTAGAAGAAAGAGAAGTAGATTGTTGCTTCTTACTATTCCATGAGATTGCACCCAATCCTACAAAGAAACAACAACCACAAGTGGATCTCTCGTCATTAGGATCACCTCCTAAATCTGAATTAGTATAACCTTTTAAGTGAAATTCACAATTTGCATCATAAAATAGACCAAGATTAAGATTACCTTTAACATATCTTAAAATTCTTTTGAAAACTTTAAAATAAGTTTTTTGTGGTTTAGACATGTATCTAGAAACTAAACCAACACTATAGGAAATATCACCTGGTCTAGTAAATGTTAAACCAATCTAAACTTTCTAATAATTTTCTATATAAAATAGGATCAACAAATGGAGTTTCTATATTAACCATTAATTTAATTCCAAGTTCATAAGGAGCAGAAACACAATTTTCAACATTTATTTTAAACTTATCTAAGAGATCTTGAGCATATTCATGTTGAGAAAGGAAAATAGCTTTAGGATGATCACTTGAAGAAGAATCAACATGAGAAGGCTCAATATGATCATCCTCACTATCGCTTTGACTAAGAGATGCATTAGCAAGGTTTAGGGAGGATTATCCTCAATAACGATAACTTCAAATATCAGTCCCAATTAATAACTGTTGATGCTAAGTTATACCAATTAAGCATTCATGCACTTATTAAGACAAGAAAGAAAACAAGCATCCACACAAGAACATAGTTGACAATAGATTTATGTGGAAAAACCCACAAGAGAAAAACCACATTGAGAAATGTTGCTAGGAGGTACTGTCCTAATCCAACCTCACAAGTAAATAATAATTACAACTTTGTTTTAGGGTTGCAACCCAAGGAAGCTACTATCCCTTATTTGTACAACTTTGTTTTAGGGGCTATCACCCAAAGAAGCTACTACTTCCTAATTAAAAAGAAAACAACTAAAATATGATTGACTTTATGGCTTCAACCCACCAATATTAATCAATTATACATATTAGGTTTGTAGTGGGTCTTATCATGCTCTGCTCATGCACTTATACATCTTCACACACTTCCATACATCTCTTCTCATCTTTGATATTCTATATGTATCATCCACACACTTGTAAAATAGAAATATAATCAACTATAAGCAAGAAAATGTGAAACTGGTAGCCTATTGGCCTTCATATCCATTGGCGATATACAAAAAAGATAAAACATTATTTATATTACTCCCAAATGAGTCAACATAACCCATACAACATCTTTAAACAACCCATAAACTCCGCTTACACTTGAACTTGTCGCACATATCATTAGCATACCTTAGTCGACCTTAGCAAAAGCATATCTTCACAAAATAACTTGTGTGGTACTAGAAACAAGAAAGATTTTCATGTGCTTCATATATTAGACACTATGAGACATGTAGAGTGTCCACACAAGCTCATACCATTGAAATTCATAATCTCCTGCTTGCGCAAGTATCCAAACATATATGTTCTAATGAAGTTTAGGCATCCAAAACTAACTATATCTATTTGTTACTTTGAAAACTGAACTTGCAAAGCACCAAAACACTTGAAACTCCAATATGGTGTGCATTGGACATCACTAAGTATGTCCACAAAACTACTTGACCAAAACATCACATCCGAAGGAATGCAAAGCGTTCCAACAAGCCTTCTGAACCACTTTTCTCTGCCATAACATAGACTAGAACTTTGTCACTTGTAAATTTCACCACAGAAGGAATATTGGCATAAAACCTTGGATATAACACCTTCACATCTCCATCAACTTATCTTCTAAATCGCAAGACTAAATCTTTCTCTATGGAAGGATGCAGACCAAAACACTATGTCTCTACCTTAGAGTATATACTGTGAAGGCCTTAGAGTAAAATTCTACAACTTTTCACTAAGTTCGACACACCAAACTGACAAGATATCATTGTAGGCATATTGAAAACACATCAAAACATGTGTACTCACAACCGAATCATATTAGGCAACAAACATACTACAAATCTTCCATATCATTGCAATGTTGACTTGCACTATTAGATATCTTTGCACACAAACAATCTTTGGACAATATGCAATCTTAAACACATTATTGACATCACTGAAAATTAAGGTTATCAAGCCGCAACACCCTCTTTGTCTTGCTTCGTTTAAAATGGAAAAAAAAAAAACTCAGGCAGTTGAGTGTGTAAGAATACCAAACGATGGAACAAATGTTTGGGAGATTGATAGCAAGCTCTTGAAACTTGACCATAAAGCTTCGGGTTCTCATGTTGACCTGTTTAGAGGCACTTATTGTGGTCAAGTTGTTGCTATTAAAGTTCTTGAGCCTGGACGTCTAGATGTAGATTTGGAACGTGAATTTGCTCAAGAAGTCTTCATTATGATAAAAGTTTGGCATAAGGACATTGTTCATTTTAATGGTTCTTGCACAGGGCCACCGAATCTTTGCATTGTCACAAGAGTTTATGTCTGGTGATGGCGTCTATGATTATCTACATAAGCATAAAGGAATTTTCAAGTTTCCAGCTCTTTTTAAGGTTGTCATTGATGTGTCTAAAGGCATGGATTACCTGCACCATAATAATATTTATCATAAAGACCTCAAAGCAGCTAATCTCTTGATGGATGAACTTGGTATGTTCGTTGATGAATTATATGCTTAAGATTGATTCATCAAGTATAATGGGTTTTTGTTTTTGATACGACTTTCCCAGATTACTACATATGAAAATTGCGTAAGAACTCGAAGGAATGAGGCGGTTTGATGCCAGAGTGGCAGTAATTGAAACTTTGAAAAATAAAGGTCTCTACAGAGGCTCTGATCTGTAGATAATGAGATGCGTCTTGGCACATCTTCACAGAGCGATGATGTTGTGAAACCAATGATTAAGCCATAGTGGTTTGTAAACTGCAGTGACACGGATAGGAAAGCCGGTGAAGCTGTGGAAGATGGTAGGCTTTAGATTATTCCAAAACAGTTTGAAGTCGATTAGTTCAGATGGTTAAGGAACATTCAAGATTGATGTATATCAAGATAACACTGGAGGGATTCCTCTTAATGTTTGCAAGGTGGAAGAAGCTTGGACAAAACAAAGACAAAAGCAGACAGATGAAGCAACAGTAGTTGTGATTTATGCATCAGCTTATGGAAATTACACTGTAGCCCTTGCACAAGCCATAAGCCGCAGAATATGAAAAGCAGGAATTGGGGTGGAGACCTTGAATTGTGAATAGAGCACAACTGAGGAAGTTTCCAGCTTGCTCTGACGATGTAATGGATGAAACAATCAATATGAATAATGGTCCATCTCCAGAGCTAGAGGTCATGATCTCTATTGTCTCCATACATCCATTAGTTTTCAACGACCTTCTTTTTACAAGTACTTTAGCACCGACTATCATAGCCTGGAAAGATTCCAAAAATATCCCGATCAAGGGGTGAAATTGAAATTTGTGATTCAGACCATGGAACTCTGCTCTTGTAAAGAGGAAACGGTACTGATTTTCTGCCAATACATTCCACCTCTGTTAGTCTTGGAGGAAGTTTTCTATGGAATGGAATTAGTACGGGAACCAGCAATAAATGTTAGTTCAGATTGACGATTTGAAGATGTCACTTGACTGAGTCTTCAATTGTATAAGAGGCTTATTTCAGAAATGGAAGCCAGGGGTATCAAACCTCTGAGTATTTCTGGATCTTTGACATTGTATGTAAAACAATATCTCCCTGGACTTGATAGGCGCCAGGATGTTCGAGAAAATAGCAATCGCTCTTTTGCCATTTCATTGTATTCCACACCATCTAAAGATGATCAAAGATTTCTTCTTGAATCTATTGATCCTATGCTGCCAATGCAAAAGGGTGTGGCATCCACCAGGTTTTTGTTTGAACTGCTGTGAACTGGAATGGTGTCGAATGCAAATACTGCTTGTAAAAGTAATCTAAAAAAAATAGGGATGCAGTTGGACAAGGCCTATCTGGAAGATCTTCTTGTGCCCAACTACTCTTATGCAGTGGAAACTCTGTACGACGTTGATTCTAGATTATTTTCTTGTGTTAGATCAAATATCTGGAGATGCACCTCCTTGTTCAGTTGATGATGGGCAATTGACTGGTTCTCCATAACTTGCACCAATTACTATGGTTGCAAAGTTGATGAATGGTTACCTTGCAGAGGTTGCACCAGATGCCAATTTGATGCTTCGAAACTTCCCGTCGTTGGCAGCAGCGCTTCCTGACTATACTAGACCTTTAGATGATAGTCTGCATCGTGCTATTGATATATATATAAAGGCACACCATTGGCTTACTGATTCAGAATGGGAAAAGCTTTGTAGGCTTATGGATTGTCAGAAACTTTCCTTAGAGGCTTGTACTCGTGGTGCACAAAATGAGAGATTGCCGCTCCGGGTGATGGTTCAAATGTTGCTCTTTGAGCAATTACAGTTATGGACTTATATTGCAGGTTGCTTTCTAGTCTCAGACAACCTTGACACTTCACGGGCTCTGAGACATAATGTTCCTTTCTCCAATGAAGGGACCATACAGCCATCAGCTATGCGCCGAGAAGGCTGGGCCAATGCAGTAAGGGAAAACCAGGTTCTAGTGCAGGAAAAGACATCCGTTCTGGAGTTTATACTAATTATTTCTCCAGATAGCTGCTATTCCATCGAAGGACAAATTATTTGGGTCCCTTTCTTTTTATCCTTCTATGTATAAAGAAATGATCGAAGATATGGAGGTATTAATTAAAAAGGCAGAGGAGTGCTTGGATGTTAAAGAAGACATAAACATGATTGATTCTGATGTTGTAAGTAGACTTTTTTAGAATCTTTTATTGGATTGATTTGTATTCTCCTTAGCTGGAATTACCATAATTTTCAGTCTATCTCTTATTTTCCACAATTTCGCAAAAGAACCGAAGGGAAATTGAAAAGTTCCTCACAATAAAAAAAATTGTTTGAAATTACAAGAAACAGTTACGCGAAAGGAGGAGATAATAGAAAAGAGAGTTTGAGTTGTAAAGGGGGGATATTTTGCTTTCCAACCAGGGGCTCTCCTGAGAGCTTTGGGGAAAGATAGTGACGGGATTTCTAGTTTAAACAGCAGAGTTTTTCTTTCAGCAGGGTCATTTGTATAGAGATGATAGAGTCTGTGAGTTCTTTTTTCGTCGAATCAATAAGGAGACATTTTAACCTTTGTGTTTATTTGTGTTCTTTTGATTGCAAGTTTTCTGTGTGAAATCACAATCATTTTTTGGTGTATACTTTGTTATATCTAATCACGGATGTACGTTACAAGATCTATGAGTCCCAAACGTTTTATATATTTGGAAAAAATCACTGTTTATTATCTTGATTATTATTTGTAGGCATGGAACTAATGATCAATGTGTCATTTATTTTCATCCTTCTTTTATTTTAAGCTTACCATCACATTTGTGTCATGGCTATGCATAGATGCTAGTTTTTCCTTTCCTACTTTTTGGTTAAAACCATACCTCAAAAATCAATTAGATCATACGAGGGAGCTACCCCTCTCAAATGCAAAGGAAAATCACCATTTCATTGGTGATCTTTCCAACTGTTGTGTACATTTTTTTCATTGTTTCCTGTTGGACGAATCATGGTTTTCTTATCTTATCAAGGTGACAAATTTGTTTACCAACATATAGATAGAAGAAATGAGTAGGATAACAATGAAATGATAAGATGAAAAAGCATGTCATTTTTAGGTTTCTACAAGTATCAAAGCCTTAGAACCTTGCAAATAAGTTGTTCTAAATAGGACAAAGAGTGAGGTATAGATATTTGGTTCCACCATGGAAACCCATATGTTTTTGTCTCTAGGATAGAAACCCACAAATTCCATACTTGGAGATAATTTGAACAACCATTACTTCACAACACCATTTGAAAGAAGGGAAAAATGTAGAAACTTAATTCTCATCCCTTCTAACATCACACCTAATATTACATCTTAATACTATGTCAACTTTTTCTTATTTCATGTTGATTCCTCTTTTCATTTACCACTTGTAATTAATCAAATAATTTATTTTATTTACTTAATTATACTAATACTTATCCATTTATATTAAAACAAATAAATAATTTTATTTTCACTTATTTCTTCATAAATAATAAAAATCATTATCTACTCATATTCCATCATAACTCTATATTCTTTTCTATTTTTAATGTAAACACAACTAATTAGTCAAAATAAAAAAATAATAATTATCATTACCTATTTTAGAGTCTACCAAGGATCCCTCATAACTCTTCTTGACTATTCTTAGTCAGTGAAGATTCTCCACTCATGTCAATCAATCTCAACCATCTATTCACAATTAATTCCTCATCGTTCACATCCTTTTATTAAAAAATCTATAAATCAACCCCCAATCCTTCATCAAATCAGAAACAATAATTAATCCAAATGTATACATTGTTGATTTATAGAGCAACCAACATCTCCACATTAAACATCCAAGAACTTTCCAATAGATTTAGTATTTGAATTTGATAACAATTTATTGATTTTTCATTATATTTCCTTTTCTTGTTTGTGCATCTAAAATATTCTTAAATTTTAAATAAATGTCTTAGATTTCCATTAGCTTCCTATAATTCGTTCCAAATCCAAGATACAAATTTTTTACAAAATACAAAATGTCCTCAAATCTCTCCCCCTTATTAACTTTAGGAATTATCCTTCACAAATGATAGTTAATTCTCTTTTATAACACATTTGAATAGATATCTTTGACTACTAGAGTCCACTTTTGACCTCTGCCTAACATTTTTTGACCATCACAAGCCACTCTAGCCCTAATATTTAAAATATTCTTAAATTTAAAATAAATGTCCTAGATTTCCATTAGTTTCCTATAATTCGTTCCAAATCCAAAATACATAATTTTTACAAAATACAAAATGTCCTCAAATCTCTCCTCCTTATTAACTTTAGAAATTATCCTTTAATTCTCTTTTATAAAACATTTGAATAGATATCTTTGACTGA
Organism: Sequoia sempervirens; assembly: GCA_007258455.2. NCBI lineage: Eukaryota > Viridiplantae > Streptophyta > Pinopsida > Cupressales > Cupressaceae > Sequoia > Sequoia sempervirens. The sequence continues at coordinate 355,074,583 of VDFB02000008.1, read as the reverse complement.
TAGAGTCCACTTTGACCTCCGCTTGACATTCTTTGACCATCGTAAGCCACTCAGAACTCTGTGATGCGACCTCCACTTCCAACTATCTTTCGTTGGAAAGCTCTGAGAATGATATTTTATTCTTCTGCCTTGGGAATGTTTCTCATTCTTCCTCCTTTGAAGTAGAAGCCATTTTATATTTCCGCAAACAACAAGATCAGAATATTGCTTGGTGGGCACTACTCCTTTCATGTCGCCACGGAAATGTATTTTGATTTCTTCCTCTTCATATTAAAAAATGTTCCCACCAACTACAAAAACTTTGGTGCCACCCAAACTATACGCTCATTCAATCAACTTGCTCTCTCTTCTTGGGTGGTGCTATTTGATCTAGGTTAGTGTGGCCCAAGTGCTAAAGAGATGATGACATTTATGAACTGGTTCCCATTCCATTGATAAGCCCGTCACCTTCATTTCTTTCTGAGTTGTTTGCCATGTATTCAGGTTTCCTCTAGATCTCTGCCACATCGAGCTTTATCTCTGACGTATTGTGCTTATCAAAAACAAAATAAGCATGCACTTAGAATAAAGAAATAAAACATATAGCTGTTTCTTGTTCATGTATGAATCATTCATATCGATGTGGTAGTCTCTTGCTGTAAAGAGCAATTGTGTTAATATTAATACTCTAACATTATTGAGTTGACTACGATATACCATTTATTTAAGCTCTTATCGTAGTAGCAATCACATGAAGGGAAAGTATGTCAATGGAGAGGGAACATAAAGTGGAGTCTCAGATGAAAAAGAAAAACTTGTGGGAGGCTCAACTCAAAAGAAAATAAACAAAAACATGCATGCTATTTTCAATATTAAGAAAGACAAGTGAGTAATGGCACGACAAAATATTCTAGTTGTCTTCCTCTCTATGCTCTTAAGCAATATGCATTTGCCTTTCTCTTATTTGTCATGGGAGTAGTTCCCACCTCTGGTCTTTAATCAATCTTATCTTTATGCTATTTTCCTTGCAATCTATTTAAATTCCATCATTAAGAATGAAAGCAAAGCTCCAAATAATTTGGACCATCTAATATATCATAACATCATTAAAATGAGATGTTCCATATAACACATACCATCTATTATCAAGTGAATGAATGAGACCTACTCATTATGGAAAGGAAAGTTTCAAGAAAATTATAGAGCCGATATGTCATGTACCATCCCCTTTAGTAAAATTTATAATTTTCACACGGTTCACTATGAAGATAAAATTTTGAACAATAGCATAGGTTATAGCCACCATTACATAATTGTTCATTATTATGGATTTCATTGCATAGTGAAGCATAAATTGTGTTCAATCAGGTATTGCAGATGTCATTGTATAAGTAGGGTATATTTACATTTCAATGATGAATATACAAATAAATTTGTTTTTTATTGAAAGTTGAATTTTTTCGTAAGTGATAGTCATTATATTCATCATTGATCATTAGTTAAATAACACTATATTGTTAAAGATCTACATTGGTTGCTAAACATGCCCATCCTAAATATTGGTGTATTTATTCAATCATACTTTATCATATTAAGCTTACTTAGGCAATTTATTTTCATTAGTTAGGTAGAATAGAATAATTTAAAACATGGAATTTCCTTCTTTTATGGAATTCTATTTTTTCTTTATGCTTTCATATTTGAAAACTTACAAGATCTACATTTGTTGCTAAAAATGCCCATCCTAAATGTTGGTGTATTTATTCAATCATACTTTATCATATTAGTTTACTTAGGCAATTTATTTTCATTAGTTAGATAGAATAGAATATTTTAAAACATGTAATTTCCTTCTTTTATGGGTTTCTATTTTTTCCTTACACTCTCATATTTGAAAACTTACATAAAATAATTCTCTATTTTTATTTTTTCACCCTCATCATCATCATTCAATTTAGAATCTTGAGGTTATACATTGTAATATTTCCCTACTGTTAAATAAGAAATTGTGATATTAGTCTCATATATTGTATAATCAAATTATTATTTTGTGAATAGCTATTATACATTTGGTATGTGGTAGAATTCTTGTTTATGAAAAATGCAAACATGGTATCAAAGTCATAATGTTCTAGAGTTAGTTCATTTCTATGCTTTGTAAGAGTAATTATACTAGATTTTAAGGGTTGGATATGTGTAGGATCATCATGGAAAAAACAGGTCATTCAGTGGCAAAAAATTTAGAAAAATCAGAGTTAGGCAACTTGATGTAAAAATTTCAATAAGTTCTCTATATTATTTCAAAAATACGTAAGAATAGAATCTGTAGTAAATTGAATGTAGTTTCTAAACTACTAGGTTTGTTTAAAAAAATAATAATTTGTTTGGTGCAAATTTAAAATTTCAATGCAATGGTACTTAAATTTCAGGGAAAAAATAAGTAGGTGTTTGTCTGACCACCCTAACCACAATAAAATGATAATATTTTTTTAATAATATTTTAGATATAAGTAGAGGAATCATTCCTCGATGTGATGGAATTTTTTTTGTAATTTTTTTCCAAGTAAATAATTAATTATGAATTTTTTATTACAACTTTTTATAAAATAAAAAAACTTGTATGTCTCACCACCGAACTTGCTCAAAACTTCATTAAATTCAATTTTTCTTTTTTTAATCTTATAGTATGAGAAGCATAGTATGTGACGCATGTTTTGGATTCAAAAAAGGTGATAGCATTTGAAAGTTATAGATGTTTTTCAATCAACCTATCAATCAGGACTTTAGTCGTAATTTGAATAGAAAATGAATAATAATTACTTATTAAATTCAAAGTAAGGCACAATTTATATAGATGGAAAGCTAAGAATCTCTTTTAAAAACCCTTTTCATTTCATCAATTTTGGGTAAAAAAATAGTCGTCAGCCACATACCCATCATATTGCCACTTTCTAGCCCATCATGATCCTACACATACCCGGTTTTCTCTTTTCTTTTTTTATAAGTAAATTTTGGAGCTTGATGGGATAAATCTAATTTTAACATAGCATCTAGAAACCTTAAGAAAGTCGAGATAAATTTTTGTTTCAAAAAAAATAGAGATTAGGAAGCATACAAATTGTTTATGGGGCATTTTTAGACCAAATTGGCCCTTTTCATTATGTCTAAAAGACCCAAAAATCTCCATTTTATATTAAATTTACTTAAGTTTGATTTTGAGAGAATTTGAGGCAATATTTTTTCCTTGGTCATACAATTTATAAATTTATAGAAAATAAAAAATCATCTCAGTAATAATATTGTGTAGATTCCTAATAGTTAATAATAAACATCACAACTTGCATAGGCCACTGGGCTACATCACTAGTACCTTTAGCCAATAATCATTATGACCACTTTGACCTTTTTTCTCAGTAGTAGTTCTTTGAGCATATACACTGATAGTGTGACCCTTACTTTTCCCCTAATGTAGAACTACTTTTTAAAAAATCAATTAGTTGAACTAGTAATAAAAAGGTAGTTTTGAGCTTGATTTGGCAATTTCAAGCATACAAAGTGGTTTTCTATAGTTCAAAGGCAGTTTTAAAATCTACAATGGAATCTAGAATATTCTAGTGCATCTTGTTTGCTAGGTGTTGATGTCAACATGATGTCAAGTTTTTCTTGCCTTCTCTCTTGCCCCTCTCTAATGTAGTTTTAATTTTTGGTGTTGAACTTCAAAGGTTTAGTTTCTAATCATGATATAAGCTTTATTTTTTATATGGGATCAATTTTCAAAAAAAATAGTGGTCTAGATGGTTCCTAATTTTGGTGTCCAATTTATGTAGAAATTATATATTCCCATACGTGATTTTGAGTAGTTCACATTTTCAGAAATCTTGAGGCTCAATTTGAGCTCATATGGTAATATTTTTGGGAGAAATATTTTTTAAAGTGCATAATTTTTCTTGTTGTACTTCTCCTTGGTGTAATATAAATTATCTCATCCTATATCAATTATTGCAGTTTCAACTATATGGCTTATTTTTAACAAGTGTAATACACTAAGACTAAAACCAATTCATTTATTTGGAAATGGATAGCTATGACCACACTAAGTATAAAGTTATATCATCATATTTTTGTAAAGGGACCATTACTTAAGTGAATTTAAGAAGATAATATTATGGTGATGGTTTTATTTTAGTTCTTATCATGTGTTCTTGCAATGGGAAAAACTTGAGTTGAACTCCTTACTCCTGATAACTACTCATGAAAATAATTAGTGTGGAATTATCTAAGTCATAAATGTTGCAATAGATATGTAAATGAAACTAGTGCTAAGCATATTGATGTTAACTTGGAGACAGAGTGCAAAAGATAAACCATGAGAAATTTCTTGGTCATATTTGTTATTTAGTATCTTTTAATTTACAATTTCATCTTGAAATATGTAAAAAACCTAAAGACCCTTGGGAGGTTATTAAAAAACTATATGGAAAAAATAAGAAGATTAGGGAATATCAAATTGACAATCATATGTTGAATATTGATCTTAATAATTTTAACCACATTCAAAACTAAATCTCAAAGATAAAAAAAACAAGAACAAAACTAAACGACTACAAATTTGTGAAAGAGGATATACATTCAATTTTGAATGTGTTATCCAATCTTTATCTTAAGTATTTAGTATTTATTTTTTGCTTTCAAACCCATTGTATTTCTATTGGAGTTACATAAGTTGAGATTACATTTGATATATTTTTCAATCTTCTAATCTAAGAGGAAGCAACATTAATTAAAATGATATCCATAAAATTATCCAAGTAATAAGAATTAGTGGCTAGAGACCCTAAAGTATAGAAAGAATCATTGAATCTTAAAAAGGAATTAAAAAGATAAGGTAAAAAATATGATAATACATAATCAAATTTTAAATCCTCTCCCTCAAAACAAAAAGGGAAGGTGAAAAATATGATAATACATAATCAAATTTTAAATCCTCTCCCTCAAAAGGGAAATCATGTCTTAAAAGAAAAACTCCCAAATATGCATATTATAAGAAACTAGGACATCAAAAACACAAAAACACATATGTTAATTAAAATAAATTTATGAATTCAATCATCTTATAAAGACAAAGAAAATACCTTCAATGCGTTCATCATCATCATCATCATCTTCTCCTTGTTCTTCTTCAAAGTTAGAGAAATGTAGTGTACAAAATGTATCCCTTGACATTTTCACACTTGTTTGGGCCCTCCCTACTAAAATTGGGCTTCTTTATGCCTTATTTGGTCCTATTTTGCATCCACAAGCCTTAATTAATGCATCTTTCCAAGGATAATCCTAACACATATGTAATGACCTATCATAATTTAGTGATTTTGGATTGTATGGCCCAGATTTAGTGATCTCAGACTCATACACCACCATGGGAATATGGGTCCCACCTAAGTTTCGAGGCCTAGATCTGAATTTGGCATTAAACTAAACATTTCTTGAAAATTTTGTCTCAAACTTAGCCTACTAGGACTCATACGCATCAACTAGGGTATGATTCCTGCTAGCTTAGACCTTATTTGAAATTAAATTATTGGTGGGATTTTATTCTCCTAGATTTGATGTTGGCTTGTAGTGTTGTAATTTTGGGAAATTTGGTATAAACAAGTATAAATACAAGGTTATTTCACATATTTTCTCCTAGCAAGTTGATGAGAGCATTCCTATAACAAGTTTACGGTTAAAAGAGCATTCAAGAGTGATTATCAAGCATTTTGGAGCATTATTCAAGAATCAAGAATCATGTTGAAGTCATCATGTATAATTTTTATGTTTGAACTAACATTTGTGATGTAGAGTTTTATGATTCAAGCAAGCATTCAAGTCAAGATCCACATTCATACTATCCATTACATGCAATATTGCAACCTTTTGTTCAAGGATTTGGTGAGTTGCAACATTGCATATTTTTTCATTCAACATTCATTCCTTCTATTTGATTTCATATGAAGGTTTGATTACCAAAATGGGGTTTGACCAAGGAAAACCCCTAAACACTAACAAAACAAAAAATTTCCCTCTCTTCAATGATGTGTGATTTGCATATCTAGGTTGAAGATCCATTGAAGAGCAAGATTGGAGAAAAGTTGTCAAGTTGTCAAAGTTGTCATCTACATTGCAAGACCACGAAACGTCGCCTACAAAGTAGAATTTAGTGTTTAAGACTCATAGATTTGACAAGAGTGAAGCTACAAGAAAGCACTAAAGGATATAAGAGTTTTAGATCAACCCTGATACTAGGACTAAATCACCACTTGTGGCATATGAGTCCCAATATACCTAATTTTAGACATTTCTAGTAGATCCTGAGTTACTAGTCCAAATTCTAGTTTCTATTAGAAACCCTAAACTGGGACTAAATCGCCCCTATTGGAATATGATTCTCAGTGTCCATTAATGATCAGTATTTTTTAGGATTTTAGACCTTCATTCAAGCCTCTTCAGTTTCCAGGTGCACCTCTTTTTATCTCTAGTTTACTGTTTTGATTTGACTTTATTTCTAGGCCATTTAATTAACTCTTGCATATCATTTGCATTTCTTGTCTTTCTAAGCCCTAGCTTGGTGGTGAACCCAATTTTAGTCTTTAATCACACCCTAGGACACCTTATTGCATATCTTTTTCCCTTATTCCATCCTTGGATTGTGATCTCTAAGGTTTCCTTGAATGAAACTTGTAGAAAATTGGTTGTTTTATGTCCTAAAGCACATGAAATTACTATTTTAGAGGTTTCATTTTGGTGAACCTACCCTTTAGAACACCTTCTTTTCTAATTTGGAGTGCACTATAGTCCTAGATATAGCTTCTATTAACTTTTCATTAGGTCTTGCATTAGTTAATTTGCATCTAGGGTTTCTAAATCTTGCATTAGTAAAAGTGCATATAGGTTGCATTTTTGCATCTTACATCATTGAAATTCATTTGAAATATGTTATTTGACTTAGTCTAGTCATCATTCAAAATCAAGAAACCTAAAATTCACTTAGAATTTTCTTAAATTTCTGCAAAAACCCTAATTTGGGACTCATATGCACCTCTAGGAAATTTGGTCCCAGTATAGGTAGTCTTGCCTAATTTTTGGGTGTTCTATGTTGATTGTTTATCAACATTTGAATCCTTGAAAAACCCTATTTTGGACTCATACGCCCCTCTGGGTGATTTATTCTTGTGTCAAATCTTAAGCTACATTTTATAGCATTGAAAACCATGTTTTTGTGTTTCTATTTGTTGTTGTTAGATTTTTGTTTTCGTTTACTAAGTTTTTGTCACATTCATTTCATTGCATCTGGCTTAATTTCATTTGAATCAAAATTAGAAAATAGTATTTATCTTGTGTTCATTGCATCTATCTTGCATTCATTGATTGTCTCTTGCATGATCTTTACAACTTGGTGTCATATTGCTAATACTATAGTGAGGCAAAGCTCGAGACTCATGTCATCCCATGATAGAAAAATCATTGTGGATCTTGGATTATCTAGCTCTTCCACTACTAGTGTTCACATCAGTTCACTAGCTATGTGTTGTGTAGTTTTCGTACACACGTCCCGCTAGAGGCAGGGACCCTCTTTCGCTTTGGTTTTGGTGTATTGGCCCTTTCTTTTGAGGTTTTGTCTTACCGAGGCATGTGCTTTAAAGTATATTTTGAATGCCTAAGTGTTTCCCCCAGGTTATTCATTGAAAATCCTAAGTTCTGGATGAATTTTAGGTTTTTACCCTGATTCAAGATTTTCCACCATGGTCGGATTTTCCTGGATCTTGCTTGGACTCCGGCTAGACCCTTGTTTTTCGAGGATTTTTAGTATTTGTGAATTTTCACGTGGGCTGGATTTTCTTGGATTTCACCCTATCATCAGCTTCCCGAGTTCCATGACTGTCTTATCGATTGCATTAATGGCTTTGTATGTGCTTTGAAGGCTGGATTTCATTTGATTCCTGAGATCTTTTGTGCCATTATGCTCACTATTTGCCATTGTCTGAGTTGAGAGCTGCATCCTTAGGGTTTGTCCTTTGAGCTTTTGGATAGATTTGGGTGTTTGGGTTTGAGTTGGTCTTGTTTGGTGGTAGTTTCTTGTGCTTTCCTACATTTGTTCTTTGAGGACCCCGTTCTCTTCACATTTGCTAATTCTTGGTAGGTTTCCGCTTTATAATGGTTTGTGTCTGATTGCTCTGCTTTGAATTGAATTATGAATGGCATGTCAGTTGGTGAGACAAACAGGATTCACCAAGACCTCAGTTCGTAAAAAAATGTCTCATCGACATGCTTGTTCATATTCGCTGTCGGCAAGACTAGCCCTAGTCGGCAGGAGGTCATAGCGGGATCCAGTAGCTTTACGATATTCATTTGCTTCACCAGGACATCCGTCCTTCAGCAAGACCTCCCATCAAGCAGATTTCGCTTTCGCTGAGCTCTGTTCTTTTCAGTCACTGTAACCCTTCGAAGTTGGGGAGATGTCATGTATATCATCCCGTGTCTCACCTAAGCCCTTTGTGGGTTTGTATTTGATCACCAGGACACTGTAATTCTCACACCGAATCTTTTGTCGGCAAGACAAAACCCTCGCCAAGAGCTCATAGCGAGCTCCTTCCGTCTTGTCAATTTTTTGTCATGTCACTGAGACTTCCCCTTTCGAAGCGACCTTTTTCTGAACATATCTTGCTCTTGCTGAAACCTTCGCTTTCGGCGAGACTCATAATGGTCGCCAGGACTTCATAGCTAGGCTTTCTTTTCTTAGCGAGCCTAGCTCTTTTTCGGGGAGACCACATATTGTCAGCCAGAGTTTATGCCGATAGAACTCTACATCGGCGAAACACTACATAGTCGTTGGGACCCCTAACCGAGCTCAGACATTTCACCGAAAGCCCTCCTAAGTCCAGATCTTCGCTATGACAGTGTCTTTCTCACACCGAAGGTCTCTTATGTTATATCACCGGTTGGCAAGACATCTCAACTTTTCTAGAACCTCATATCGAAAACGTTAGTCTGGCCGAAGTTATTACTTAAACTCTGATGGTCAGTGAGACAAGGGGGATTCGCAATGACTTTACCCTGAAGAAGATCTCTCATTGACATGACTCTCCTCATCGCTGGTCGACAAGACGTGCCCCACTTGGTGTGACCTCATCCTGAATGGAAGTTTTTTGGACGAAGTACTTGCCTTTGCACCGTTTAGTCCGGGATTGTGCCTTAACCACATATTTCCATCAAGTCCGGATTTCTCAAAAATTCGCTATCTCCTTGATCTTCCAAAGTCCCTTCTCTGGCCCATTCTTCGTGAAAATTTTCCCTAAACAGATTTTTTCTGAAATTTGATGGAATGTAACAGAATGAGAGATAATTGAATTTTTTAATGGTTTATGATGCATTCATTGATTATTTAATGTGACTTATTGATTGATCATGATCCGATTTGATAGTTAAGTAGGTGTTTCCTAGTTATTCCGTTGGAGTCCGATCAGTTAGGAATTTCCTGAAATTCCTCTCTAGCTCAGATTCTGCAGATGGCCCCAAAACCCAAAATTTGTGTGATCATTTCATATGAGATTTAATGGCACTTTGGTTGCAAGAGATGCATTCTAACAATGTATTGATGGATTAACATTGGTTTCCTATGGTTTTTATTGTAATTTTCTTGATGCATGCAAACTGAATCTAGCAAGATAGCAGAGGGATACTCTATGTCTTAGGAAGAAAGTATTGAAAAAGATTTACAAACAGAGAAGACACATTGATGACACCCTAACTGGTGTCTACAATGGCTGCATTGCTTTTTCGAGATAATGACAGGAAGAAGGAAGATCGCACCCAAGTATTTGAGTCTGGAGTAGTTGAGAGAGTGGTGGCAGGACGTTTAAGCACCAGGTAATGATGATTCTATGTTCGAGCACTAGCTAGATGATGCGGCCACCTACCTTGCAATTATTGATAAGTATTTGGCATATAAAGTAGATTGGGATAAGTCGGTCAAGCACTCAAGGGACGAGATTGCATCCATCGAATTGACTTAGGGTTTTTCCCCTATTGCCTATGGCAGGCCTGGATGGGACGTTCTTGAAAGTAAATGAAGATCCAGATCAGAACAAACATAATAGGGAAGGGAGCTAATGATAGGCTACGGCGTGATTTGTGCTTCCCTATTATCTTCTCGTGCAATGGTCTGAACTAGATTGTGGATCCCAAGCCAACTTGGATGGAACGTGCATTTATGCTTATTTGACTGACTGTGGGTTTCTCTTGACCGAGTTGTTGCGCCATTAATGCGGCGGTCCCTTGCCTGGCCGATAGGTTTTCTAGGGGAATTCTATATATTGGGCATTTCGCCTCATTTGTGAAGGGTTAGAAGGGTTAGAGGGCTTAGAACAGTTAGAAATAGTTGGAATTTGTAGTTTGAATTGAGAGGTAATTAGTAGCAAGTAGGTATTCTCAAGCAAATGTTGTAACAGAAATCTGGAATTGTTGCTACAGTGGACAATTTGAATACAAGAAATGACATTGTGATTTGGTGCCATACTTGTTTTCTTTTGTTTTGCATGGTTCTTTTTATTCTATCTTTGAAATTGCTTTGAGAAGGTTCATGTTTAGATTAGAATTGATTTAATAATGTTTGTGATTTAATACTTGAATGTTGCAGCAATCCTTCAGTCCATACTTTTTGCAACCAATTGATTGTTAGTTGCTTTGCAAAGTTAGCCTAGACTTCATATTCCATGTGCCTAGTTCGATTGTGAAGATTTGTTCATTTCAACTGCAATAGCATTGTTGAATAAATGTTCATTATTTGAAAACCTTAACACCTCAGAAGATTGCACTATTTTCTGTGAGATTGTAGATTTATCTTGGTCAAGCAGAGATCAGTTTTGAGGGATTGGTCCATTTCGAGTGTTGATTATTTTCATTATTAATCTTAGGAGTAATATTAGATTTAAGATCTCTTTAAAACCCTTATTCCTTTTTCTATTTCTTTGACTATTGGGTTAAATATAGGATTGAAGTATCACCTGATTGTTAGATCTGATAAAGTCGATTCAGCATTTTGCTTGTAGTAAGGTCCCATCGTCATTACCAACATTTTTACATTTCGTTACTGAGTTGTTTATCCACTGTCAAGACTTGACATTAGAGACCTTGGGGTTATCTCTTGAGGCTTGTCGATAGAGATTTACCTTTTAAGAGAGATAGGATATCATATTCTGTCTGGCTATTATTGTGCAGAAAACACGATCAACACTATGGACCATACCCTTAACAACTCTTTTCCTTCAAGTAGTGTGACAAGTGTTGAAAAAATGGTTGCTATTATTCTGCAAGAAAACATAATCCAAATCCATAGACTTAGAAAACCTACAACATCAACTAAGTATTGAAAACATTTCAACCATTGCTATCCCTACCATAGATAGCCTACATCACATGATTGAAAGTGATGAAGGAATAGAACTTGCATGTAACCTAGTGCATATTTTTGGAAAACATCTTACCTCAACAACAAGTTGTGCTTTACCTTTGAACAATGTTCAAAGTCAAGGAGGAACTCAAATTCCTCCTCCTATAACCATTGCCTCTATTCCTACCTATACCAACCCTCAAGTTACAATGATGATGCAACCTACTAGTAATCTCCTTCCTACCTTGCATATTTCCACTAGCAATCCTTGTACCTTTGTCGCATCACACATGATATCTCTGACCACTTTACCTCTCGTAATCATTTCATTCACTGCTCCCTTGAACAAATATACACCTCCACCATATTCACCTCTATCTAAAAATATAACCAATGACGCCATCATAAACCAAATTTTGCAAAATATTTCATTCCTTCAAAAGAAAATTTCCACCATAAACCAACATCAAAATGGCCAACCTACATACTATGTCAAAATCAATCCCTTATCCTTGGAGATATTGTGAAATTCATTATGACAAGGTCTAGAGATTCCTAGGTGTGAGAAATATGGGGGAAAGGAGATCCTTCTAACCATGTTTCTGCTTATACCGCCTTATGTAGTGATTTTGTCCTTGAGGATAAACTCTTGGCTAAGCTTTTCCCTAGATCCTTGAAGGATACCACCTTAGAATGGTTTTCCTCATTATCGAACAACTCAATTTGTTCATTCAATAAACTCATTGAGGCCTTTATAAACCATTTCTAAGTGCACATGACTCCTAAGATGACCTTCGTCAATTTGATGAGATTTAAGCAAAAAGATGATGAAAAGGTTACTAATTTCATTTCACACTACCAACTACTTTATTCCCAAGTTCACGTAAAGATTCTCGATCCTCATCTTCAATGGATGTTCATTGAGAAATTGCAAACTAAGATACAAGATAAATTTACCATGATGAAGTTTCCTTCCTTCATACACTTGTGCACTGCCCTTTGAGATTAATAAAATTCGGTTGGCAATTGTGAAAAAAAACCCACCTCTAGCCGTCCTGAGAAGTTTAAATCCACAAACCAAAATAATTATCAACCTTTTAGAAAATAGAATAAAGGCTTCCTTAAACTTAAGCCCCCTCAACCAACTCAACATGTTGATACCCAAGTGGCTACTATAAGGAAGATGACTCCTTTCACATTTGGTGATCTGCTAGACAATTTACTCCCCTACCCAATACCTTATATAGCACAATGTCACAACTCTTAGAATAGAAAATGATAACTTTTCCTCCCGTTAAAACTCCCAATCCTAATAATCCTTTACCTCCAAACTTTAAATTAAATTATTACTACAATTATCACTAACAAAATGGATACAACACGAAACATTGTAAGTGTCTTAAACATCTTGTGCAAGGCCTCATAGATTCCAGATGACTTCAAATTGGAGGTGTTAATGATCAAGGAAATAACTCTGTTGCCACTCCCAGCCAAAACTTGCAAATATTTACCATTGACCATATGCCAAATCATAGCATTTCATTTTTCAAATCTAGTGAAACTAAAGAGAATGATGTGATGTATGTTGACACAGATGGTGACAACATTGATGTACTATTGAGCAAGATCCTATGGATACTGATGAACAAGGTCCTATGGATAATATGGTTGGATTGATCAAAATTCAGCCTTGTAAGGGCCGAACTAAGAAGCCTCTTGACATTTCTTTCTCATCTAAAGATATAATTAGAAATGCACCTGATGGTCCTCTTTACATAGCTGACCGAATCAATGACAAGCCCACTAATGGGATATTAATTAATCTCGTTTGTGGATAGAATGTGATCACTGAGGAATTCTTACTTGTGCATGAACTCTATCAAGAAACATATGATAAATGAAAATCATGGATGAAAACACATAACATTTTTGCTTTCCCTACAATGGGATCAATCACCCTTCCTTTACAAATAGGACCGAAAAAATTAGATGTCTCATTCTCCATCATCTCAACATTGGATCAATTCCATGTGAAGCTTAGTTAACCATGGCTACACTCTATGGAGTTTGTCCCATCAATTGTGCATAAATGCTTAAAGTTTCCCTTTGACAATGAAATTTTCACTCTACACCATAGTGGATTTAATCCTTTGTCTTCCCATGGGAAGATTTCTTTTGGCTCGAGCCTATGGAACCTATTAACCTCGTGAAGAATTATTTTTCAAATCCTATCAAAAGTTCAAGGCAAAACTATCCCTTACAAACATGCCTCAACCTATGACTACGCCTCATATCCTTGATGAAACCATGATTGAACCTAAAGACATTCCAAACAGCTAAGACCAACCTAAGACAGATCCTTTTCTTATCTCCTACAAAAGACCAAGAGATAACGAAAACAACCCTGTCACGCCTCCTACGATAAAACAAGTTTACAAACCTCGGAAAAATTAGTTGAACAACATCTTATGGTTCCTTTTGTTCCTCCCCTTAGGGAAGAAAATAAACCTATGGTTGATAAACCTGCTCCTACACAAATGCAACTTGAAAATAAAACTAAAAGAAATAGAAATGCTAGAGAGCATAGGTGTATATGTCATGCTCTTGCTGAAAGGTTAAATGAAGAAAAATCAAAATCAAAATCCAAACTTGATTGAAGCAATAAACGATGTGTCTCCCTCTTTTCTGTAATAAAAAGATTCCATATCGCAACTACCACATAAGCTAAATCCTTCTTTAGATATTATCATTCGACCTCCTGTTGTGATTAACATGGATGATAATGATGAGGTTGCTAAAATTGATGAAAAAAGTACATAATGAATTGAATACATTATTTTCCTCTTCTATGAGCTTAAATGATAATTCTCCTAAGAAGTGTTGAACTTGCAGATGATCCTAGTAATGCACTCATTGTAGTCCCTTTGGCTAGTTGTCTTCCTTTTGTATATGATGAACACAATTGGGATACAAACGAACTGCTATAGGTTGACTCGCATGTGCCTTACTAGTCTTTTGCATTATTATTTTTTTCATGTTATGTGTGTGATTGCAAGTGCGTAATGTGATCCCTTGTACTTCTCTATTTGATGAACTTCTCTCTTTGTGACATTCCTCTATTTGTATATACATTCTTTTCTATGTTGTTCATATTTTATCTTTCCTTTGTCTTGTGTTTTCCTTTTTGGAATGATGCAAGGCGTCGAGACATTTATGTCTCTTCCATGTTTACCCAAAATATTTTCCTTTATCTTTTTCTTTGTCTTGTGTTCTTTTTGGGGGATGACGCAAAGCATCGAGACATTTAGGTCTCTTCCATGTTGACCCAAAAGGTTTTTCTTTTTTTTTCTCTCTTTGTGTCATTTTTCCTATTCCATGAGTATTTGGGGAATGATGACAGTTCTGAGCTCTATAAAAGCATTGTAGCAAAGACATATTGATCTCGAATCCATGGATCCCTGGAATTTTATTTTGGGGGAAACCCCTCCCTTTTCATGATGTAGCTTTATTTGGAAACATATGACTTGGCATAGTACTTTCTGAATAAGCTCTCATGTCCTCTTTTTTGTTAGCATTTATCCTTTGCTAATTTAAAGTAATTTCTCATAGCATGGTGTTTAGCAATTTCTTTAAAGTGGGGGCATACATTGGCATTATTGTTTTTATTTTTTTTCATGTTTCATTGTGTAGTATTCCCACTTCATGTGATGCATCTTTCTTGTTTTGGTAACATTGGGTGTAATTTCCTTCAAAAGTGTGATATCTCTTAGCATATTATATTCCTCTTAGTGGCTTGATGTGACACATGACATCCCCTAAGTTGTGAATATTATATTCTTTGATTGGTCCTCTCTTGGAGACATTAGGAATGATGTTCCCTAAGTTAAGACCTTACATGAACTAAGAAAAACTCCTTTGAACATTTCGTCCACTATTTTGCATTTACAACATCTGTTATATGGCCACCTTGCATAACACACTTTTCTTGCCTATGGAGCTGTTTTGTTTATTCATGATTTTTAAGCATACTAAGCTTTGCATTCCTCATGAATCTCAAACTTCATTGTTGTGTGGCAGCTTATCAAAGTTATCAGGAGGTATAGCTTTGGTATGGTTGTACATATGGGATCCGAACTTAGGCATGAATTTCCCATAGCCACTTGCTTGTCTGTGTGAGCACATACTGAATGTGTGCGTATGTGTCTCACTGGGGGCTCACCTAGTGGATAGCCTGAGGTTCCACTATCCCTTGTGAGCATGTGTTGGTTTGCATAGTGGACATCATGTTCCACTTGTAAAATTTCTTGGACAAGTAGCCTAGATATGATCCACAACATGCAGGAGAAACAATCGAAGCTTGATCAACCCCTTTTGTTTTTGTGTCTTTGGTGGTGTATTCTAGAGCCTTGTTGTTTCTCCTTACATTATTTACATGTGTGTTCTTTTGTTCCTATGTTGGTTTACCATAGGATCTTGATCCTGGGGGCTTGCACAACCCTCTTGATTATTTTTTGTCCTATCTGACTAGCATTGGTATGCTTGGAACCCTCTTGATGCAAGTTTTGTCTACTTTATTGTGAGTTTGAAGCAATTTCCTCTCACAAAATTAGGGGCTAAATTTAATGTACAAACAAGTATCTCTTTACATTTTCCTACTTTTTTGGGCCCTCCTTGCTAAAATTGGGCTTCTTTATGCCTTATTTGGTCCTATTTTGCATCCATGAGCCTTAATTAATGCATCTTTCTAAGGATAATCCCAACACATATGTAATGACCTATCAAAATTTAGTGATTTTGGATTGTATGGCCTGATTTAGTGATCTCAAACTCATACGCCACCTTAGGAATATGGGTCCCACCTAAGTTTCGAGGCCTAGATCTAAATTTGGCATTAAACTAAACATTTCTTGAAATTTGTGTCCCTAGCTTAGCCTATTGGCACTCATACACCCCAATTGGAATATTATTTCCACTTAGCTTAAACCTAATTTGAATTCAAATTCTAGGCAGGATTTTATTCTCATGGATCTAATGTCATCTTGTAGTGTTGTAATTTTGGAAAATTTGGCATAAACAAGTATAAATACAATTTATTTCACATAGTTTCTCCTAGAAAGTTGATGAGAGCATTCCTATAGAAATTTTATGATTACAAGTGAATTAAAGAGTGATTATCAAGCACTTTGGAGCATCATTCAAGAATTGAGCATCATGTCAAAGTCATCATGCATCATGTTTTTGTTTGAGCTAACATTTGTGATGTAGGGTTTTATGATTCAAGCAAGCATTCAAGTCAATATCCATATAATTCAAGAAAGATTCAAGATCCACATTCATGCAAACCTTTACATACAAGATTTCACCAATTTTTTCAAGGATTTGGTGAGTTGCAACATTGCATATTTGTTCATTCATCATTCCTTCCTTGTATTTGATTCCATATCAAGGTTTGATTACCAAAATGGGGTTTGACCAAGGAAAATTCCTATCCACTAACAAACAAAAAATCCCTCTCTTTGATGTGTGATTTTCATATCTAGGTTGAAGATCCATTGAAGAGAAATATTGGAGAAAAGTTTTCAAGTTGTCAAAGTTGTCATCTACATTGCAAGATCATGGAAGGTCACCTACAGAGCAGAATTTAGTGTTTCAAACTCAGAAATTTGATAGAAGAGAAGCTAAATGAAAGAACTAGAGGATATCAGAGTTTCAGATCAACCTTGATACTAGGACTAAATTTCCACTTGTGGTGTATGAGTCCTAGTATACCTAATTTTAGACATTTCCAACAGATCTTGAGGTACTAGTTCCAAATTCCAGTTTTTGTCAAAAATCCTAAACTGGGACTAAATCACCCCATTGGTGTATAAGTCCTAATGTGCATTAAAGATAACTATTTTAGGATTTCAGACCCTCATTCAATCCTCTTCAGTTTCTAGGTGCACCTTTGTTTATCTCTAGTTTACAGTTCTAATTTGAGTTCATTTCTAGGTCATTTACTTAAGTCTTGCATATCATTTACATTTATTGTCTTTCCAAGCCCTAGCTTGATGGTGAAACCCCTTTTAGTCTTTAATCAAACCCTAGGAAACCTTGTTGTAGATCTCTTTCCCTTATTCCATCCTTGGATTGAGATCTCTAAGGTTTCCTTGAATGAAACTTGTAGAAAATTGGTTGTTCTATGTGGACTAAAGCACAAGAACTTGGTATTTTTTATGTTGAATCAAGAAATAATGTGTGTACACACTCTTAAAAATTCAAGGTCAATAAAATTTTACTCCTTGATTATAAAACTTTACATCATATGACTACATTATAGAGTATATTTTCTTCATTTGATAATTATACGCCACCATAATTGTTGATGGATAAAAATGGATATATGTGCGTTTATCAAATAGGGTCTATTAACATGGAAAAACAACCATTCAACAATGTCTTTTGTGTGCTTCAAATGCCATATGATATCATTTTTCTATCAAATCACACATAGTGGGCTATATAAGAGTGTTGAGTTCACACTACATGATATGATTATTTAGAATTTACATAGAAAAAATATTATTTTAGCTGATGAGGTAGCTCACCAATCTTGTGTATATACCTCACATTTTTATCTTGTTGTTCTTTCAATTGATATACATACTTATGAATCCATTGTGGATACATTTGATGAGATACAATATGGTCATTTGAATCTTAGTATTCTTTCATAAATTGAGGTTTAGGAGACATGTGTCAAGAAAATTCCATCTCCACCATTTTCTTCTTCCTAGTTCAATGTTGTTACAACTAGGAATTCTAGTGATTTAGTGTAAAAAATATGTTTTAACATATTCCAAAGATAGAAAATTGTGATGAGTAATTGATAGACATTATAAGTTTTTTTTTTTAGTCTCATTTGATAGATTTTGGGGAAAGAATTGAGGACATTCATCTCCACTTTGATTATATCTCCTATGAAGTTGCATCATCATCTTTTTCATATGTCATGAGGGTATATGTAGTCCCTCTTTCTCTTTATTCGCCTATTCATTTGTAATAGTTTGAAATTGATTTATACACCCAAGAGAACCATTTGGAGTATTCATCTTTTTCATTTGATCTTGTTCTAAATCTATTTCAACAATGTTTTGATTTGTCACATTTTTTCTATAAAGCCTAATACTTCTGATTTGATTGTAGCACCTCTTAAAACCAATATTGTAACAGCTAAGTAGTCTCTAGAGAAACTATATATTCTATATTTTCTTCCCTCATACTCCTTTCAAGAATGGGAAGTGTGCCATTGAAAAATGGTCCCTTCGCATTTTCATGGTCTTTTATGTCTTGTTTCATATTGTTAGAGCTATTTTGCTTTGATTTTTTGATGTATCTTGGCTTGAACATGCTTATTTTGGTGTTAAAATTCAAAGAATGATGTCTTGTGAAGGTGTTGTGAAGTGTTGTAAGACATTTCTACATTCTTCTAGACTCTATTTAATGCAATTCATCTAAAAACCATATTTTCATTCATTAACAAGTCCTATTTTGAAGTGTTGTAAATTCTTGTAACAAGATTTCATGCTTTTCTAGGCATATTTTCACTATTGATACCCTTCTCATGCTTTATTTTATCTTTTTATGCCCTCATATGATTATATTAAGTGTATTTTTTGGTCATATCCCAACAAACAACATTAAACTCAACTTTATTCCTGACACTTGGTTTTGTGTCCCAAGTGGGAATCATTTGCTAAGGGTGGTGAAAGAGTCCCCCTTGGCCCCAAATTCAAAATATTTCAAAATTGCTTTTCGTATTTTACTCAAATTCACTTCATGTCAGCCTATGATGAGGTATGAATGAATAGTAAGGTACAAGATTTGTATAAATAAGTGATTTTCACCTCATTTCAACCCCCATCCATTCAAGCATTCAATCTCCTAAGTCATTAAAACAATCAAGCATTTTGCATCATCAATTCAAGCACTTTGGAGCAGCCATTGACATCACTTCAGATTTACAAGATCAAGGATGTGGTAAGTTTTCAATACTTCATGTTATTCAATTATCATTTCCTTTGCATGTCACTCATTTCTATTGGAAAACCCATATTCATTAACCCCCCCAACATTTTTCCCCTTTGTGCATGTGTATTTGCAGCTTTGTTTTGTATATTTGACAGGTTTAAAGGTGTTGAAAAGTGAAATTCAAGTCAACTCATTCATATTTCAACCATTTTGAGCATTTTCAGTTTGTTTTCTGCAGAGTTGACCATGACAACCTAACATTCAAACATTGTAGGATCTGGAGTAGCAGTGTTGTCCCTTGATTTTCTAGAAATCTTGCAGAGGACTAATTCACCACCCTTGGTGAATGAGTCCGACTTGAAATATGAAAATATGCATTTTGTCAGAAATCAACTTCCGGCTGTCAGAAATTAGTTCCTGACAAATTTTGAATAGTAGGAGGACTGATTCGCCACCCTTGGAAAATGAGTCCCACTGTGAAAAGTTAGAAATTTTGATCAGCATTCTAGACATTGTAGAAATCTCACACATCATCTAGGTGCACTTAGATTTGACCTTGTACCTTCTGTTTTGCATGATTCTTTCAATTTCCTCATCTTTCATAATTGTTTGCATATCACGGTATGTTTTCAAATATCGCTTAAATTACACTTTAATATTCATTTTAGATCATCTTAATCAGTCAATTGCACTTCAGTCACTTCATTTACATAATATCATTTTGCATACATCCTAATTTGAATGTGCATAAGCATTTTAGGAGCCTAAATCTATCTCTTTCTAGATAAAAAATCTTAGGAAGAGAGCAAGCATTCTAGATTCCCAAAATCATGTCACATTTTGGTGAACCCGACTTCTAAATACTTTAAAAATTCTAATTGCATTCATATCTTGCATCCTAGTTTCATTTTCATTGACATTCAATTAGGAAATTGATTGGTTATTGCATTCTAGGATCTTTTATTTTGCATTAGTGAAACACTCATTTAGTTTTCATTCTTGCATTCAATTTCATTGAAAAAATTGAAACTTTGCATCCTTTGTCTGAATTTTTATTTTGAAAGGCATTTGAATCATTCTTTAAATTATGAAAAATACAAAAAAAATGCATCCTAGCCCAACTCATTCGCCACCCAAGGTGAATCAGTCCCTCTGCATATTTTAGACATTCATTTTCCACTTTTTTAGCATTTTTCTACATTCTTGTTTCCTTTTTCTGCATCCTATTTTCACATACAGACTTTCTATTTTTCTTCATTTATTGCATCTTTGTTTACTTTCATCATGGCATTCTCCTTTAATAAGTTTTGGAATTCCCTCAAATCATTGGTAGACATGTCCCATTGCACCTTTTGTTGTGACCTTAATGACATTAAACAAACTCATGCTCCTTTAACTCCTCATGATTATCCTCCTTGAGATGTAGACATCATTGGATAAGATGATGCTAGCATGGCCAAGTTCTATAATGATTGCCTTCACAACCTAGAAGCAAATGCAACCTTTTATCCCTCTATGAGATCACAAGAACTCCCTATTGTTGCACCACCTAACCACTTTGCTTATTTACATCCTAAAGTCAACATAGGACCTATGGTTCCTCCCTCAAGTGAACCTAGTTCCTCTCAACCACCACAAACTCCACCATTCTATGAGCATACTATGACAAACAATCCTATCAACCTTGAGAAAACCTATGGTAAAGGCTTTAATATTTTAAGTAAACAAGGTTGTGACACAAAACATGAACATGGAATTCATCAAATTTTTGAGCAACAACCAACTAAAGCCAACACAACAGGACTTGGATATCAAGTTCCTTCTCATCCCACAAGACATCCTCTTCAACCTAGGAGACTCCCGGATGTTGGAACATTCATCTTGAATTCTCCTCCTAATCTGAACATTCTCCTTCCAAGTGAACAACCATTCTCTCCTTCTAATGAAAAGGATGTTAGGATCCCTATGGATTCTAGTCTTTATTTTACTCATGAAAAACTAGAACCTAGTAAACGCAAACGACCATACAAAATGAAGAAGATAAAGTTTCCTACACATCCTCCAACTGAATGTGAGCAGAGACTTCAATTACTTTTAAACAACAATCTTATACTTCTACCACCTTCCAATAGACTATCCATTCATCCTCTAGACTCCAACATACCATATTGAAAATACCATTGTGTCCTTGGACATCGAACTAAAGAATGTTGAACATTGAACGAAATACTAAAAAAGTATCACTTCATGGACACTGACTGTTTTCCCCTCATTCCTTAAAACACCAATATCCTTTCATGTCATAATGGTAGAATTTCCCATTCTCACTATTACATGGTCCTTTCCCATCACTCATCTCAGCTCATTCTTGCTTTTACACTTTATGGGAGGAAAGACATTGTTAGCCTTGCCCTTTTAATGCATTTGTTTGTCTCTTAACCTTTTTATTCCTTTTTCCGCTTGTTCATCCAAGACTAAGAAAACAATAACTTAGTTAATGGTTGACTTACATTTTCATTACTTTCCTTTTTCTTCTTTCTTTGTGTGTATCATGTTCCCCCTTATCGTGTGTTTTATGTTTCCTTCTCTTCGTGCATTTATTCTATATGTATCTCTATTCTTATATTTGTTGTGCCTTATTTTTTTCTCTTTTTGTTTTGTGTTTTCCTTTTGGGGATGACACAAAGCATTGAGACACCCTATGTCTCTTCCATGTTGACCCAAAAAAAAACCCTCTCTTTTTCTTTTCAGGACTTTTTCCTTTGTCTTTTCTTGTGTTTTTCTTTTGGGGATGACGCAAGGCATTGAGACCGCAACGTCTCCTTCATGTTGACCCAAAAGGTTTTCCACTTTTCTTTTTTGTCTTTTTGCTTGTGTTTTCCTTTTGGGGATGATATAAGGCATCGAGACCGCAATGTCTCTTCCATGTTGACTCAAAAGGAACTATGTTTTTCCAAGTTGTTTCTCATGTCTTCTTTCCCCTTCCTTTATCTCTTCTCTACTTTCAAGTAATTTCTCACAGAATGATGTGTAGCAATTCCTTTAAAGTGGGGGGCATACATTACCATTATTTCATTATCATTCTTAGTGAAGACTTATCATTTACATGATGTGTTTGTCACTCTGTGGATGACATTGGGTGTGATTTCCTTCATAAGTGTGATCTTTCTAAGCATATTGCATTTCTCTTGGTGGTTTGATGCGACACACTACATCCCCTAAGTTGCAAATATACTATTCTTTGATTGGTCCTCTTTTGGAAACATTAGACACAATGTTCCCTAAGTGACTGACCTTGCATAAACTAAACAAGACTCCTTTGAACATATTACACATAACATTCTTATTCAACAACCTTGCATAGCAAAACTTGCATGCATGTGGAGCTATCTTATTTGTTTGGCCACCTTGCATAACACAACTTGCATGCCTATGGTGCCATCCTATTTTTCTTATCTTATAAAACTCAAACCAAATTTTGCATTTTCTTTGGCTTTGTGGTGCCTTTTGAAAGTTATCGAATGGGTATAGCTTTGGCATGGTTGAGCAGAAAGCCCAACTAGAGGCTTAAATTTTCCCCATAGCCACTTTTGTGTTTTTGTGAGTGCATACCAACTAGCACATGAATCTTATTTTTTAGGCTTTCTCACTTCGCAGATGACTAGTTTTGTGGCCCTAGACTAAGTACACATTCTTTATTTTTCAAACATTTAGCCTAGATCTCTTTTCACAACTAGTTGGATTGATGATCGAAGCTTCACTTAGTTCTTCTCAACACTTGTGTGTTCCTTTGTTCTTATGTTCAGTTTGTCATGGGATCTTCATCCTAGGGGCTTGATCATCCCTCTAGTTTGTTTCATTTCATCCTTGCTAATGTAAGTGCATTTGAACCCTCTAATCGATGTTCATGGCTACTTTAGTGTGAGGAAGCAAGTTTCTCTCACTGAAGTGGGGGCTAAATGTGTCATCAAAAAATGGTCCCTTGTCATTTTCATGGTCTTTTAGGTCTTGTTTCATAGTGTTGGAGCTATGTTGCTTTTATTTTATGATGTATTTTGGCTTGAACATGCTTATTTTGGTGCTAAACTTCAAAGAACGACGTCTTGTGAAGGTGTTGTGAAGTGTTGTAAGACATTTCCACATTCTTCTAGACTCTATTTCATGCAATTCATCTAAAAACCATCTTTTCATTCATTAACAAGTCCTATTTTGAAGTGTTGTAAAGTCTTGTAACAAGATTTCATGCTTTTCTAGGCATATTTCACTATTTACAACATTCCCATGCTTTATTTTATCTTTTTATGCCCTCATATGCTTATATTAAGTGTATTTTTGGGTCATATCCCAACAAACAACATTAAACAAAACTTTATTCCCGACACTTGGTTTTGGGTCCCAGGTGGGTCTAATTCACCAAGGGTGGCGAATGAGTCCCCCTTGGCCCCAAATTCAAAATATTTCAAAATTTCTTTCGAGATTTTACTCAAACTTCACTTCATGTTGACCTATGATGAGGTATGAATAAATAGTAAGGTACAAGATTTGTATAAATAAGTGATTTCACCTCATTTCAACCCCCATTTATTCAAGCATTCAATCTCCTAAGTCATTCAATCAATCAAGCATTTTGCATCATCAATTCAAGCACTTTTCAAGCAATTTGGAGCAACCATTGACATCACTTCAGATTTACAAGATCAAGGATGCAGTAAGTTTGCAATACTTCATATTATTCATTTATCATTTCCTTTGCATGTCATTCATTTCTACTAGGTTTGATTACCAAAGTGGGGTTTGACCAAGGTAAAACCCTATTCATTATCCCCCCCAACAATTTTCCCCTTTGTGCATGTGTATTTGTATATTTTTTTTGTAGATTTGATAGGTTTACGAGTGTTGAAAAGTGGAATTCAATTCAAATCATTCATATTTCAACCATTTTGAGCATTTTCAGTCTATTTTCTATAGAGTTGACCCCGACAACCTAACATTTAGACTTTACAGGATCTAGAGTAGTAGTGTTGTCTCCTGATTTTCCAGAAATCTTGGGGAGGACTGATTCACCACCCTCGGCAAATGAGTCCCACTTGAAATCTAAAAATCTGCATTTTGTCAAAAATCAACTCCCGACTTTCAGAAATCGGTTCTCGACAAATTTTCAACAATAGGAGGACTGATTCACCACCCTTGGTGAATGAGTCCCACTGTGAAAAATCAAAAAAATTGATCAGAATTCCCAACATTCTAGAAAGCTCACGCATCATCTAGCTGCACTCAAATTTGACCCTGTACCTTCTGTTCTGCACGATTCTTTCAATTTCTTCATCTTTCATTGTTGTTTGCATATCACAGTGTGTTTTCAAACATAGCTTATATTACACATTAATATTCATTTTAGATCATCTTAATCAGTCAATTGCACTTGGGTCACTTCATTTACATCACATCATATTGCATACATCCTAATTTGAATGTGAATAAGCATTTTAGGAGCCTAAATCTCTCTCTTTCTAGGTGAAAAATCTTAGCAAGAGAGCAAGCATTCTAGATTCCCAAAATCTATGTCACATTTTGGTGAACCTAAATTTTGAATACTTTAAAACTTCTGATTGCATTCATATCTTGCATCCTAGTTTCATTTGCATTGACATTCAATTAGGACATTGATTGGTTATTGCATTCTAGGTTCTTTCATTTTGCATTAGTGAAACACTCATTTAGTTTTCATTATTGCATTCAATTTCATTGAAAAAACCAAAACTTTGCATTTTGTGTCATAATTTGCATTCTGAAAGGAATTTAAATCATTCTATAAATCTGAAAAATACAAAAAAATTGCATCCTGGCCTGACTAATTCGCTACCCAGGGTGACTTAGTCTCTCTGCATATTTTAGGCATTAATTTTGCACTGTTTTTAACATTTTCTACATTCTTGTTTCTTGTTTCTGCATCTTGTTTTCACATACAGATTCTCTATTTTTCTTCATTTATTGCATCTTTGTTTATTTTCATCATGGCATTCTCCTTTAATAAGTTTTGGAATTCCCTTAAATCATTGGTAGACATGTCCCATTGCACCTTTTGCTGTGACCTTAATAACATTGAAAAAAATCATGCTCCTTTAACTCCTCATGATTTTCCTCCTTGTGATGTAGACATCATTGGAGAATATGATACTAGCATGGCCAAGTTCTATAATGATTTCCTTCACAACCTAGAATAAAATGCAACCTTTTATCCCTCTATGAGATCACAAGAACTCCCTACTGTTGCACCAACTGACCACTTTGCTTATTTACATCCTGAAGTCAACATAGGACCTATGGTTCCTCCCTCAAGTGAACCTAGTTCCTCTCAACCACCACAAACTCAACAATTCTAAGAGCATACTATGATGAACAATCCTATCAATGTTGATAACACCTATTGTAAAGGCTTTACTATTTTAAGTAAACAAGGTTGTGATAGAAAACATGAACAAGACATTCATCAACTTTTTGAACAGCAACCAACTAAAGCCAACACAACAGGACTTGGATATCAAGATCCTTCTCATCCCACAAGACATCCTCTTCAACCTAGGGGACTCTCAAATGTTGGAATAGTCATCTTGAATTCTCCTCATAATCTGAACATTCTCCTTCTACGTGAACAACCATTCTCTCCATCTAATGAAAAGGATGTTAGGATCCCTATGGATTCTAGTCTTTCTTTTACTCATGAAAAGGAGAACCTAGTAAGTTACACAAATGACAATACAAAATGAAGAATATAAAGTTTCCTACACATCCTCCAACCGAATGCAAGCAAAGACTTCAATTACTTTTAAACAACAGTCTTATACTTCTACCATCTTCCAATAGACTAGTCATTCATCCTTCCGAATACAACATACCATATTGCAAATACCATCATGTCCTTGGACATCGAATTGAAGAATGTCGAACACTCAATGAAATACTGAAAAAGTATCACTTCACGGACACTGACTATTTTCCCCTCATCCCTTAAAACACCATTATCCTTACATGCCATAGTGGTAGAATTTTCCATTCTCATTATTGTGTGGTCCTTTCCCATCACTCATCTCGGCTCATTCTTGCTTTTACACTTTATGGGAGGCAAGACTTTTTGGGGATGATGCAAAGCATTGAGACACCCTATGTCTCTTCCATGTTGACCCAAAAGAAACCCTCTCTTTTTCTTTTCCTTTTTCCTTTGTATTTTCTTGTGTTTTCCTTTTGGGGATGATGCAAGGCACTGAGACCGCAATGTATCCTTCATGTTGACACAAAAGCTTGTTCACTTTTCTTTTTTGTCTTTTCGCTTGTGTTTTCCTTTACGGGACAATGCAAGGCGTCGAGACCACAATGTCTCTTCCTTGTTGACTCAAAATGGACTATTTTTTTCTTTGTTTTTTCTCTCTTTTTGTCATTCTTCTAGTTCTATGTACTTTGGGGAATGATGACAATTTTGAGCTCTTTCAAACACACATTGCAACAATGAACATATTGATCCCAAATCCATAGATTCCTTATGTGTTTGGTGTGCTTTCTTTTCTAGGGGGAAACTCCCTTCTTTCTTTGCTTTTCCTTCCATTTTGACATGATGCAGCTTAGCTTCGAAACATATAACTTGGCATAGAAATTTCCAAGTTGGCTCTCATGTCTTGTTTTCCCTTCCTTTATCTCTTCTCTACTTTTGATTAATTTCTCCCAAAACGATGTGTAGCAATTCCTTTAAGGTGGGGGGCATACATTACCATTATTTCATTAGCATTCATAGTGAAACCTTTTCATTTATGTGATGTTTTTCTCACTCTATGGATGACATTGGGTGTGATTTCCTTCATAAGTGTGATCTTTCTAAGCATATTTCATTTCTCTTGGTGGTTTGATATGATGCACTGCATCCCCTAAGTTGCAAATATATTATTCTTTGATTGATCCTCTTTTGGAGACATTAGACACAATGTTCCCTAAGTGACTGACCTTGCATAAACTTAGCAAGAATCCTTTGAACATATTACACATAACATTCTTATTCGGCCACCTTGCATAACACAACTTGCATGCCTATAGTGTCATCCTATTTTTCTTATCTTATAAAACTCAACCCAACTTTTGCATTTTATTTGTCTTTGTGGCACCTTGTGAAAGTTATTGAATGGGTATCACTTTGGCATGGTTGAGCGGGAAGCCCAACTAGCGGCATGACTTTTCCCCATAGCCAATTTTGTGAATTTATGAGTGGATACCAACTAGCATATGTATCTTCATTTTTGGGGTTTCTCACCTCGTGAACAACTAGTTCCATGGCCCTAGAGTGAGTACACATTCTTTCTTTTTCAAGCATTCAGCCTAGATCTCTTTTCACAACTAGTCGGATTGATGATCGAAGCTTCACTCAGTTCTTCTCAACACTTGTGTGTTCCTTTGTTATTATTTTTAGTTTATTATGGGATCTTAATCCTGGGGGCTTGATCATCCCTCTTCTTTGTTTCATTTCATCCTCGCTAACTTAAGTGCATTCAAATCCTCTTCTCGTTGTTCATGGCTACTTTAGTGTGAGGAAGCAAGTTTCTCTCACTAAAATGGGGGCTAAATTTGTCATCAAAAAATGGTCCCTTGTCATTTTCATGGTCTTTTAGGTCTTGTTTCATAGTGTTGGAGCTATGCTACTTTGATTTAATGATGTATATTTGCTTGAACATGCTTATTTTGGTGCTAAAATTCAAAGAACGACATCTTGTGAAGGTGTTGTGAAGTGTTGTAAGACATTTCTACATTCTTCTAGACTCTATTTAATGCAATTCATCTAAAAACCATCTTTTCATTCATTAACAAGTCCTATTTTGAAGTGTTGTAAAGTCTTGTAACAAGATTTCACGCTTTTCTAGGCATATTTTCACTATTTACACCTTTCTCATGATTTATTTTATCTTTTTATGCCCTCATATTCTTATATTAAGTGTATTTCTGGGTCATATCCCAACAAACAACATTAAACAAAACTTTATTCCTGACACTTGATTTTGGGTCCCAAGTGGGACTCATTCGCCAAGGGTGGCAAATGAGTCCCCCCTTGGCCCCAAATTAAAAATATTTCAAAATTTCTTTCAAGATTTTACTCAAATTCACTTCATGTCAGCCTGTGATGAGGTATGAATGGATAGTAAGGTACAATATTTATATAAATACGTGATTTTCACCTCATTTCAACCCCCATGCATTCAAGCATTCAATCTCCTAAGTCATTCAATCAATCATGCATTTTGCATCATCAATTCAAGCAATTTGGAGCAGCCATTGACATCACTTTAGATTTACAAGATCAAGGATGTGGTAAGTTTGCAATACTTCATGTTATTTTTTTATCATTTCCTTTGCATGTCATTCATTTCTATTGGGTTTGATTACCAAAATGGGGTTTGACCAAGGAAAATGACTATTCATTAACCCCCCAAAAAATTTTGCCCTTGTCCATGTGTATTTGTAGATTTGACAAGCTTAAAGGTGTTGAAAAGTGGAATTCAAGTCAACTCTTTCATATTTCAACCATTTTGAGCATTTTCAGTTCGTTTTCTGCAGAGTTGACCCCGACAACCTAAAATTCAGACTTTGTAGGATCTAGAGTAGTAGTGTTGTCTCCTAATTTTCCAAAAATCTTGGGGAGGACTGATCTGCCACACATGGTGAATGAGTCACACTTGAAATCTAAAAATGGATTTTGTTAGAAATCAACTCCCAACTGTCAGAAATTAGTTCCCCACTAATTTTTAACAATAGGAGGACTGATTCACCACCCTTGGAAAACGAGTCCCATTGTGAAAATTTGTAAATTTTGATTGGAATTCTATACATTCCAAAAAGCTCACACATCATCCAGGTGCACTCAGATTTGACCCCGTACCTTTTGTTCTACATAATTCTTTCAATTTCTTCATCTTTCATAGTTGTTTGCATATCATAGTGTGTTTTCAAACATAGCTTAAATTACACTTTAATATTCATTTTAGATCATCTTAATTAGTCAATTGAGCTTAGGTCACTTCATTTACATCATATCATATTGCATACATCTTAATTTGAATGTGCATAAGCATTTTAGGAGCCTAAATCTCTCTCTTTCCAGGTGAAAAATCTTAGGAAGAGAGCAAGCATTCTAGGTTCCCAAAATCTATGTCACATTTTGGTGAATTCAACTTTTGAATACTTTAAAACTTCTGATTGCATTCATATCTTGCATCCTAGTTTCATTTATATTGACATTAAATTAGGAAATTCATTGGTTATTGCATTCTAGTATCTTTCATTTTGCATTAGTGAAACACTCATTTAGTTTTCATTCTTGCATTCAATTTCATTGAAAAAACTCAAACTTTGCATTCTATGTCCGAATTTGCATTCTGAAAGGCATTTAAATCATTCTTCAAATTTTGAAAAATACAAAAAAATTGCATCCTAGGACTCATTTGCCACCCAGGGCAAATGAGTCCCTTCTCATATTTTAGACATTAATTTTGCACTATTTTTTAGCATTTTTATGCATTCCTGTTTCTTGTTTCTACATCCTATTTTCACATACAGATTCTCTATTCTTCTTCATTTATTTCATCTTTTTTTATTTTCATCATGGCATTCTCCTTTAATAAGTTTTGGAATTCCCTCAAAACATTGGTAGACATGTTCCATTGCACCTTTTGTTGTGACCTTAATGACATTAAACAAACTCATGCTCCTTTAACTCCTCATGACTTTCCTCCTCATGATGTAGACGTCATTGGATAAGATGATGGTAGCATGACCAAGTTCTATAATGATTTCCTCAAAAACCTAGAAGCAAATTCAGCCTTTTATCCCTCTATGAGACCACAAGAACTCCCTACTGTTGCACCACCTAACCACATTGCTTATTTACATCCTGAAGTCAACATAGGACCTATGGTTCCTCCCTCAAGTGAACCTAGTTCCTCTCAACCACCACAAACTCCACCATTCTATGAGAATACTGTGACAAACAATCCTATCAACCTTGAGAACACCTATGGTAAAGGCTTGACTATTTTAAGTAAAGAAGGTTGTGACACAAAACATGAACATGACATTCATCATATTTTTGAACAACAACCAACAAAATCCAACATAGCAGGACTTGGATATCAAGATCCTTCTCATCCCGCAAGACATCCTCTTCAACCTAGGAGACTCCCAGATGTTGGAACAGTCATCTTGAATTCTCCTCCTAATCTGAACATTCTCCTTCCACGTGAACAACCATTCTCTCCTTCTAATGAAAAGGATGTTAGGATCCCTATGGATTCTATTCTTTATTTTCCTCATAAAAAAGGAGAATCTAGTAAATGCAAAAAACCATACAAAATGAAGAAAATAAAGTTTCCTACACATCCTCCAACTGAATGTGAGCGAAGACTTCAATTATTTTTAAACCACGGCCTTATACTTCTACCACCTTATACTTCTACCACCTTCCAATACACTAGTTATTCATCATTCCAACTCCAACATACCATATTGCAAATACCATCGTTTCCTTGGACATCAAATTGAAGAATGTTGAACATTGAACTAAATACTAAAAAAGTATCACTTCACAAACACTAACTATTTTCCCCTCATCCCTTAAAACACCATTATCCTTTCATGTGATAGTTTTAGAATTTCTCATTCTCACTATTGCATTGTCCTTTCCCATCACTCATCTCAGTTCATTTTTTCTTTTACACTTTATGGGAGGTAATACATTGTTAGCCTTTCCCTTGTAATGCATGTGTTTGTCTCTTAACCTTTTTATTCCTTTTTCCGCTTGTTCATCCAAGACTGAGAAAACAATAACTTTGCTAATGGTTGACTTACATTTGCATTACTTCCCTTTTTCTTCTTTCTTTGTGCTTACCATGTTCCCCCGTATCATGTGTTTGATGTTTCCTTCTCTTCGTACATTTCTTCTATATGTATCTCTATTCTTTTGTTTGTCGCGCCTTATGTTTTTCTCTTTTTGTTTTGTCTTTTCCTTTTGGGGATGACGCAAAGTGTTGAGACACCCTACATCTCTTCCATGTTGACCCAAAAAAAACCCTCCCTTTTTCTTTTCCTTTTTCCTTTGTCTTTTCTTGTATATTCCTTTTGGGGATGACACAAGGCATTGAGACCGCAATGTCTCCTTCATGTTAACCCAAAAAAAAATTCACTTTCGTTTTCCTTTTGGGGATGATGCATGGCGTTGAGACCGCAATGTCTCTTTCATGTTGACTCAAAAAAATATATATGTTTCCTTTGTTTTCACTCTCTTTGTGTCATTCTTCTAGTTCTATGTACTTTGGGGAATGATGACAGTTGTGAGCTCTTCCAAACACACATTGTAGCAACGAATATACTTACCCCAAACCATAGATCCCTTATGTGTTTGGTGTGTTTTCTTTCTGGGGGGAAACTCCCTTCTTTCTTTTCTTTTCCTCCCATCTTGACATGATGCAACTTAGCTTCGAAACATATGACTTGGCATAGATCTTTCCATGTTGGCTCTCATGTCTTGTTTTCCCTTCCTTTATCTCTTCTCTACTTTCAAGTAATTTCTCACAAAATGATGTGTAGCAATTCCTTTAAAGTGTTGGGCATACATTACCATTATTTCATTAGCATTCTTAGCAAAGCCTTGTTGTTTATGTGATGTGTTTGTCACTTTGTGGATGACATTGGGTGTGATTTCCTTCATAAGTATGATCTTTCAAAGCACATTGCATTCGTCTTCATGGTTTTATGTGATGCACTACATCCCCTAAGTTGTGAATATACTATTCTTTGATTGGTCTTCTTTTGTAGACATTAGACACAATGTTTCCTAAGTGACTAACCTTGCATAAACTAAACAAGACTCCTTTGAACATGTTAGAACTATAAAATTTTGAAAATTTTATGGCTATCTGTACCCATAAGTTTGCTAAGAAGTCCATACCATGAGTACAATAATCTGCTTTGCATAACATAGTTACCCATATTTTGTCATTTGGTCCAATAGAATTCACCTGGCCTTGAGCATTTGAATGTGTAAACCATATCGGCGTAACATGATGCAGGTCTCACCGATCCATAAAGCATTTTATACTAATATATGTATTTTTGTTGTCTATCGGCAAGACATCGGGAATGTCTTACCAATGATATTTCATTTGGTAATACGCATTGGCATGATGCAGTTTGTAGTCTTAGTGAAATAGGGATCCTATCAGCAAGACAGTGGTCATCGGTGTAACTCATAGTGGGCACATGTGTGTCTTACCGATGAAGCCAAAAAGAGGTATGTCACCTAGACTTAAGTCGTCGGTGTAATGTCCTAGAGTATTCACTTGGTCTTACCAATAAAGCAAAGGTGGGTTTTTTCATTGTCATCGGGATGAATTCAGGGAGTCTTACTGACCCCCTATGTCACATTGATACTCAAAACTAAAGGCACAGAGTGTCGGGAAGACTTAGAACATCAGACAAACTGTAGGACATCAAAGTGATATATGATTTGTTGATAGTCGGAGAGACTCAAAGTGTTAGAGAAACTACAAGGTGTCATAGCAGATGCCTGGTGAATGTTTGAAAAGGCCCAAAAAAGATAATTACCCAAGATTTGAATACGAAAGGGTGTGTCCTTTCAAATAGCCGATGTATAAATATTCATTTTGACAACGAATAACAGTAGAGAAAAGACACAAAGAGCGAGTAAAAAATACAATAGGATACAGAATGTTGATAATTTTGAGACTATGATGCATGTCTAAAAAAATGGAGATTTCAATTGAATTTATTTGATGTGATGACATTTTTCTAGTTTCAGTTGTTTGTTGTGTTAATTAAAAGTATTGCTGAAGTTGTCTCCAAGGTTGATGTTTTCTAATTGTTTAAACTGATATATCAAGGATATTTTTTAGTTTATCAATGCACATTTGTTGTATATGTATGATTGGATTAATTGGTTCTTCCAAGGAAAGATTAAGTCCTTTTAGTCAGTCATAGTAATTAGGAAATCTCATTTGGATCATTAAGAAGAACTCAGTAGTCACATCCTTGCATGTTTATACCAGTTATAAACTTAAAATTATATGCCAAACAATTTGAGTATCTGCCAGAAAGAAGTTATTCATTTCAAATTTTCATTTGACTCCATACACCCAATAAGGCATTAGTCTCTACTATTTCATTGTTTAATTTCATTCATTTTTACATATGAACACATTAGATTTAGCCTTGATATTGCTTATACAATTTATACCCAAATAAAACTCATTTATCGACTCCCATTTTCCAGTGTGGGTAAATTTCTTTAGGAAATGAACAAAGGTCGGGTCTTCTTTATTCAAATAGGTATACCCTCCTAGGTCTATCAACACCTAAAGAGAAGAAGGTTCAAATCATTTGGCCTTGCCTGTTACCCTGAAACGTTGTCAGAGCTTGGCAACCTCTCATGGTTCAAACCTGCGTTTTTGAGAGCTAATAAATTGGCGACTTTGCTGGGGAAAAATTATTGCAGGTTATAAAGTTGAAGATCATCATATAGAGTCATTGAAGAAAGATTCATAATTTGAGAAGTTTCAAAAAAAAGTGATTCTGCTGGGGAAAATCAAAATAATTTTAAAAGAATCATTTTCCTAATTTTGGAAAAGTAGGTGGCAACTCTGGTAAAAACTTGATGAAGAATGGATAGAAAATTTGTGTATGGAACAAAAGAATATTGTAGAAGGCCGCAATCAATAAGAGAAATTAAAGAATTGAAAAAGCAACAGCTACAATTGGAGAAAGAAACACTACAATTGAAGAAAGAAACACTACAATTGAACCACCAATTGTTACAATCAAGAGAATTCTGCAATAAGAATGAAAGGCAGGTGTTGGACCCCTCAGGGGCCTCATAATACAATTGGGAATCTTCACAATGGAAGCAATGCATATCATGCACAACAGAACATTTATTCACCACAGTCGTCGAAGCAAGTAAGTGCTTATCCAGAACCCACTTGAAGGTGTCAATCAAAACTTGCAAAAAAATGTATATCCAAATCAACTGTTTGTGGAGGAAGAAGATGTGTATGTACATACTCAAAGCCAAGATTCCATCACAAAATCAAAATGTGGAATTAAACCCTTTGATGTGTTTCTTAACATAAGGAGACATGAAGGAGAAGATAAAAGCTCTCTATACAATAGGATGATAAATATCTATATGAAATTACCTCCTAATTGTAAGCCTACAAGACCCCTTTTTGTTGCACAATTCATAAGAGTTTGGAAACCTGAATCAACTTATTGGCCAGAATCATCAATACAACATGCCTTTGATTGAGTGAATAAATTTATTGATGCCATGGAGAGGATAAGGTATGAGAACACTATCAATGTTGAATCCAATAATTGTATTTTTGATGAATATAGAGAAATCGATCAAACAATGCAGCCAATAGAAGATGAGACATGTGCAAGTCAGAATGGTTCCTATGATAGCCTGGATGATGAAGATAAAGATACAAGAGACCTCTCTTGCATAATAGATTGTGACGGGGAAAGCAGTACATGTTATGAGGGATCCAATGAATATTCAGATTGTGAAGATGAATCTATGGACTTTGACTTACAATGGGGTGATTCTTGTGGTGATCAAGAGGAAGAAGCAATGGACAATGCGGGTCCATTTGACAATGAACAAATAACACTTCCAACTGCAGTTGAGAGCTACAGGGAAACAGTTGATAATAAAGAGAATGATTTCTCTATGTTTTTGAATCCACTCAATGATGAGGATGTATCATGCCACAATGAGGAAGAGTTTGAGGACAATCATGTCAATCATGATCTACAACAAGGAGATATTTTCAGCTCTTATGGAGATCAAGAAGAGGGAGAAATAGTGGAAGATATGGAAGAAGAAACATGTTCACTCAGCAGTGAGCAAATTTCAGATATACTAACTTTTGAATACCAAAGATGTGCACATGAAGTTGATTATGAAGTCCTGTGTCCAACCTACATTTGTTTTGACAGTGAAAGTTATTTGTGCAATGATTCATATGACTCCATGTGCATTTCTCAAAATGATGGACAAACCTTTGAGGCTGATTGAGAAGAGGTATGTGATTTAGAAATTTCTAACTCATGTGGAGAAGACATTTATTTACATACCAAGGATGATAGGAGTCCAGCCTTGATTGGTTATATATGCATGATATTGAGGATATGAATCATATTTCAATGTCAAATGGTGATATGGAAGATGTGCAAAATGTTTCAAATTTATTTATCTCAAACAGTGTTGATATGACAGAGCATTTAGATTTGTGTGAAAAGCATTCAAATATTGAGATGAGTGACACAGATGATCATGATTTTTTCCTTCCTCATGTACATGAAATTTGTATTCCTTGGTTGCATTATGATTGCAAATTTCCTGTGCAGATTAATCTCAGTTATATGATGAATAAAGAATGTTTTCAGTTTTCAAATTAGTAGGGATATCATTTGATGATGCAGGACCCATATCAGAATGGGGGAAAGAGTTGCAAGTATCTTTATGATAGCAAGAGTAGTAAGGAGGATGGCATGAATACTTTCAAGAGAAGTTCATTGAGTTCAAATCAAAATAAAATTTATGATAGAGGAAATATGGGCCTTTCTTTTGGGTGGCCTTGAGCCATCATTTATAGAAAAGAAGTTTGATTTTGTTGCCAAAGGACTATAGAGGATTAAGGGTTGCTAGTGCATGGAAAACTCTTGACATTCCTCTCAAAAATTTAGTTTTCATGCATAGTAGTTTAGGAAATAAAAAGAATAGGAATTTCCAGTACATGGACAATCCTGACATTCCTTCTTTCTAAATAAATCTTTCCATGTACAGTAGTATAGGGTCATGTTCATCTCCATTTCCATTCATTCCATCCTACTCACTGGTCCATCACTTTGAAATTTTGGTCTACTCACCCAGAAATCTAGATCCTTGCAATGATCTCACAATCATTCAAGATGGAGCCACTATTAGAACTATAAAATTTTCAAAATTTTATGGTTGTCTATACCCATAAGTTTGCTAAGAAGTCCATACCATGAGTACATGAATCCGCTTTGTATAAAATATTTTCCCATATTCTGTCATTTGGTTCCATAGAATTCACCTTGCCTTGAGCATTTGAATGTGTAAACCATATTAGCATAAAATGATGCAGGTCTCACCGATCTATAAAGCATTTTAAACTAATATATATCTTTTTGCAGTCTATCAGCAAGACATCGGGAATGTCTTACCGATGATATTTCATTTGGTAATACACATCGCATGATGCAGTTTGCAGTCTCAGTAACACAGAGATCCTATCAGCAAGATAGTGGTCATCGATGTAAGTCATAGCGGGAACATGTGTGTCTTACCGATGAAGCACAAAAGAGGTATGTTGCCCAGACTTAAGTTGTCGATGTAATGTCCTGGAGTATTCACTTGGTCTTACTGATAATGCAAAGGTGGGTTTCATCATTGTCATCAGGATGAAGTCAGGGAGTCTTACCGACCCCCTATGTCATAGCGATACTCAAAACTGAAGGCACCAAGTGTTGGGAGACTCAAAACATCAAAAAAACTATAGAACATCAAAGCGATATATGATCTGTTGATAGTCAGAGAGACTCAGAGTGTCAGAGAAACTATAAGGTGTCATAGAAGATGCCTAGTGAACGTTTGAAAAGGCCCGAATAGGATAATTACTAAAGATTTGAATACGAAAGGACGCATCCTTTCGAATAGTTGATGTATAAATACTCATTTTGACATCGAATAATAGTAGAGAAAAGAGACAGAGAGTGAGTAAAAAATACAGTAGGATACAAAATGTTGATAATTTTGAGACTATGATGCATGTCTAAAACAATGGAGATTTCAATTGAATTTATTTGATGTGATGACATTTTTCTGGGTTTAGTTGTTTGTTGTGTTAATTAAAAGTATTGTTGAAGTTGTCTCCAAGGTTGATGTTTTCTAATTGTTTAAACTGATATATCAAGGATATTTTCTAGTTTATCAGTGCACATTTGTTGTATCTGTATGATTGGATTAATTGGTTCTTTCAAGGAAAGATTAAGTCCTTTTAGTCAGTCATAGTAATTAGGAAATCTCATTTGGATCATTAAGAAGAACTCAGTAGTCACATCCTTGAATGTTTATACCAGTTATATAAACTTAAAATTGTATGCCAAACAGTTTGAGTATCTGCCAGAAAGAAGTTATTCATTTAAGATTTTCATTTGACTCCCTACACCCAATAAGGAACTAGTCTCTACTATTTCATTGTTTAGTTTCATTCATTTTTACATATGAACACATTAGATTTAACCTTGATATTGCTTATACAATTTATACCAAAATAAAACTCATTTATCCACTCCCATTTTCCAGTGTTGGTAAATTTCTTTAAGAAATAAACAGAGGTCAATTCTGCTTTATTCAAATAGGTATACCCGCCTAGGTCTAGCAACACCTAAAGAGAAGAAGGTTCAAATCATTTGGCCTTGTTTGTTACTCTAAAATTTTGTGAGAGCTTGGCAACCTCTCATGGTTCAAACCTGCATTTTTGAGAGCTAACAAAAAATATTACACATAACATTCTTATTTTGCCACCATGCATAACACAACTTGCATGCCTATGGTGCCATCCTATTTTGCTTATCTTATAAAACTCAAACCAACTATTATATTTTCTTTGGCTTTGTGGCACTTTGTTAAAGTTATCGAATGGGTATAGCTTTGGCATGGTTGAGTTGGAAGCCCAACTAGCAGAATAACTTTTTCCCATAGCCACTTTTGTGTTTTTGTGAGTGCATACCAACTAGCATATGTATCTTACTTGTTGGGATTTCTCACCCCATAGATGACTAGTTCCATGGCCCCAGAGTGAGTACACATACTTTCTTTTTCAAACATTCAGCCTAGATCTCTTTTCACAACTAGTTGGATTGATGATTGAAGCTTCACTCAATTCTTCTCAACACTTTTGTGTTCCTTTGTTCTTATGTTCAATTTGTCATGGGCTCTTCATCATGGGGGCTTGATCATCCCTCTTGTTTGTTTCATTTCATCCTTGCTAACGTAAGTGCATTTGAACCCTCTTCTCAATGTTCATGGCTACTTTAGTGTGAGGAAGCAAGTTTCTCTCACTAAAGTGGGGGCTAAATGTGTCGTCAAAAAATGGTCCCTTGTCATTTTCATGGACTTTTAGGTCTTGTTTCATAGTGTTGGAATTGAGTGTGTCCATATTTAATGTTCAAAATAAATCTCATGCGAGCGAATTGAGAATCAACCACAAAAGTTTGAAACCTAACCAATTATCATGTATGAGATGGATTGACAACCATCCAAATTGAGTAAGCAATGTTTGAAAAAGCTAACTGTAAACAACTGTTTTCTTTTACCCAATCAAAATAAATCATTTGGAGACATTTCCAACCTATCAATGGACTCAACCATCTCTTTAATGATGAGGAAAACCCTAAGTTTCAACCTCCCTACTTTCCCATGAGACTTCACCTGCGTGCAACTTTCAGCAATGGGGAAATGAGGAAGGGATGAGATTAAATCACAAGCCTTCAACATGTGTGTGATTTACCATAATACCACCTACCCATGCTCATAAGTTTTAGATTCCACCAACATCCAAGATTAGAAGATGACACTTGCATTTCAAACACGTTCTTTGAAAATCCCATTAGTAGCTCAAATTTTATCCTTCATACCCATGATTGAAATATTTCATTAATATTTCCATTTTTCTAATGTTTACTCTACCTTTCAAATTTCTCCATGTGGTGCTCTCCAACTTCCCCCCATTGAGAGATGGGAAGCAGAGGTGGGTCCCCCATAGGATGGCAAGGAGCGGTCAAGATTGACCTACATCATCCACCTTCAGTCTTCGATCTCTTCTAAAATGAGTGTTTGCTTCCTTTAAAGCCTAGTGGGTCCCTCTAATAAGGGGACAAATATAATCTCTCCTACCTCACGATAATATTTTAATGCAAAATAAAATTAGATGGGGAAGCGGGGAACCGTGGCCTAGATGCAACTACGTCAATCAATATCCACCATCGATCTATTTCATCATGTTGCCAGTTGGCTTTTCAAATATGTTGTGCCTGTCAATATAGAGGGCACGTGGCACTTTCCTTCCATCCCATGAGAATATTCTAATGATAGAAATAATGGGATAGGGGCATGAGGAGTAGTCCAGATCTAATACATAGATTGACAGTCTTTATAAAGCATGGAATCTACATGTGCAAATTGTCAGTTCTTAACAAGTGGCCCAACTAGGCACACGATGGATGGGGACATAGAGATTAAGTCTGAAACCTTAGGTTAATGATGGAATTATTAAAATTTTAAACTAGGACCCAAGATAATATTTCACAGATTATGAACCCGCATAACATTTAAGACAATATTTTCAATAACATGATAGGTAACGACAGGGATTGCTAGGATGGAGGGGTCAGAAACAAGAAGGACTTAACTACATAATTCATGACTTGAAAGACTGGTAACTGATGATAAAAGGTCAATGAAAAAACATAACATTTACAAAGAACTCAAACTTAGGATTTTTTGGAAAGGGTTTTAGCAACTCAAAAACCCTAAAGCATGATAATAAAAAAAACCCTAAGCCCTAGGTCATGAGAACAACCAAATTTTACAAAATTTTAAGTGGAAAACAAATAATTTTTAGGGGTTCCACCAGTGGCTCCTCTTGGGGATGTCTATTCTTCCAAAATAGAGCAAGATCACATAATCTCAGGTTGAAGCAGACCAAGCACAAGGACTTGAAACAAGGACCTACTCGAACATGGCAAGAAGACCAAACCCAAGCAAACCAACATATATACAAAATTTATAGGACTATAAAATGTACATGGAAAAGCGCATATTTCAAGAGAAATATGGCTTCAAGAATTCTCCATGTACTAACAGTTAGAGAATTTCACTAGTTAAAATTTGGAGGAAGTATGAATCTTCCCCATATGTGTTGGCTATCACATAAGGACCTAACCACAGTGCCTCAAATTTTCCATTATTTTCCTTATCTTGAGCCCTTGCATTCCACATTAGTACCATACTATCCACTTCAAATTTTCTAGGAGAAGCTTTCTTATCAAAAAAATGCTTGACCTATAGTTGCATCTTTGCATTTTTTTCATGAGCTTCTCTTCTAGTTTTATCTAGATGTATAAGATTTGCAATCCTATGTCTTATCTCATCACAGATGTTGTTCTCATCATACTATTGCACAAACTTGTACATCTTTAGTGGATTATTTTGAGGAATTCTAGCATCCAAACCATAAACTAGGCCAAAAGGTGAATGTCCAATAGCCTTCTTTACAATAACCCTGTCAACCCACAATGCAAGCTTCAATTCTAAGTCTCATGCCTTCTTATTCTTCTCAATCACTCTTTTAATGATTTTCATTAGGCTTTTGTTGCTAGATTATGCTTGACCATTCCCTTCAAGATGCTAAGGGGAAGAATAAGAAATCTATATGCCATGTTTGTCAGAAAAATCCTTGAACCCTTATGACCTAAAACACATAGAATTATAAGAAATTATCTTCTCTGGGACTCCAAATCTAATCAGAATATTATTCATTAGGAATTCCACTACCACTAGATACTTGTTTCCTTCTTTGTGGGGATTGATTCCACCCACTTTGTAAAATAGTCAATTGCAACAAGGATCCATGAATGCCCCCCACTAGATTTTTCTGATATTTCACCAATAAAGTCAATACCCCATTGTTGGAAAGGGGCCTAAACATAAATAGGCATAAGTGGCAATCTTCTTGAGAACTTCAACTTTCCTACAAATCTCTAGAAATCATCACAAGTCTTAACAAACTTGTGGGAATCTTTAAAAATAGTGGGCCATCAGAATCCTTCCCTCAAGATCTTATGGGTAGTTGTCTTGGCCATATAGTAGCCACCACACACTCCACTATGCATTTCTTGCAAAATATCTAATGCTTTCTTTCCATCTACACATTTGACCAACACACCATCTGGGATTCTCAAACATAGTTCATTATCAATAATAACTTACTTAATGGCATGTAATTTTAAAGTCCTTTTGTCATTGTCAACCATACCTTATAGGCATTACAAAGTTTCCAAGTACTGAACAATTCTCCTATACCAACCACAAGTCTGCATATCAAATATAGGTGCAACATCAATACTTTCAACTTGATTTATTTCATTTTCCTCCAAGTTAGTCTCATCCATTATCTTAGCTATACCTTGTCCTCTCACTAACTTGGTAATCTGAACATCAATGTTAAACTCTTGGATCCTATTGATCCATCTACACTTTCTGCCTATAATTTCTTGTTTAGTGAAGATGTCCTTCACAACAGAGCTTGGCACATAGGCTATGACTATAGCTCCCATTAATTAGGTTTTGAAATTATTTACAACCTTAACTAAAGCATGTGCTTGCTTCTCAATCATGTCATATTTCAGTTTTGTGGCCTATAAAAATTTACTAAAGAATGTGATAGGTTTCAAAAAGCCCTCATCATTTATCTGCTATAAAACAACAACAATAGTATGTAAAGAAGCAAAAGAGAAAATATGCAATGGTTTAGAAAAATCTAGAGACTTTAATACTAGAGCCTCTTTGATAGCCTTCTTTGTGATCTTGAATGCTTGACTAGGATCCTCACTCCAAACCACCTTTTCTCCTTTCTTTAACATCTTAGAGATAGATCTTGTGATTCCAAAAAAAATAGAAAGAAACCTTCTCAAGAAATTGATTTGACCATAAAATGACTAAATACCTTTGGAATTTTTTGGTTGTGAAATTTTATCTATGGAAGCTACTCTCTCAGGATCAGTCCTTATCCCATCCTTAGACACAATGTGGCCCAGTAGCTTACCTCCCTTCACTCCAAACACACATTTTTTAGGATTTAATGAAATTCCATACTCAAGTGCTTTCTTGAACACTTTCTCCAGATGCATACAATGATCTTCCTCTTTTTTACTATATCCAGTTAGGTCATCTTGATACATTGCTATAAATGTGTCTATAAAGGAAAATGCCACATCCATGGATCTCTGAAAAGTAGCCCCTGCATTTGTTAATCCAAATGGCATCCTAACATAGATCTAAGTGCCCCATGGAGTGGTGAAAGCTATTTTATATTGCACAAATTCTTTAACAACTACCTAATTGTAGCCTGAGAATCCATCCATCATAGATAACAACTCATAGCTAGTTGCCTTCTATAACATGGCTTCCATGTTTGTAAAGGATAATTATCCTTTAATGATGACACATTCAAATGTTTGAAGTATACACAATTTCTAATGTCACCATTTTTCTTTCTGAATGGAACAAGGTTTGAAACCCAAGTAGAATGCCTAATAGGCTTAATAATCCCACCATCTCTTAACTTCACAAGGTCTTCCTACATTTTAGGTTACAAAGTTGGATTTAGT
Organism: Sequoia sempervirens; assembly: GCA_007258455.2. NCBI lineage: Eukaryota > Viridiplantae > Streptophyta > Pinopsida > Cupressales > Cupressaceae > Sequoia > Sequoia sempervirens. The sequence goes on along the minus strand of VDFB02000008.1, from coordinate 355,031,640 downwards.
GCCCTTTGTTTTTATCTGAAAGGTTTGGCATCTGGCTTCAAGGGTATTTCATGTTGAAATAACTCCTCTCTATAAGCTTTCAGGTCATCATATTACCATGCAAATACATGTCTATATTTTCTCAGTAGAGCAATCAAGATTTTGCTAACCTGAGGTTTCATATTCTTCCAAATGTACACCTTCTTGGGAGCATTTTTTGTTCCAAGATTAACTTCCTCTAAGTCCTCTTTGTGGGTGGATTTTTGCTTAGCATTACTTCTATCAGGGCCATCAAATACCCTCTCCAATGCTACTAGTCCTTTGGGAGTCTTATTAGTTTTCAACTGGATAATCTCATTCCCCAATATAGTCTCTTTACCATCCACTTCCTCCAAAAGGCTACAAAATTAGTTTCTTGACCCTCATACTCATCAGTGCATTGAAAAAACTACAAGATAACATCATCATCATTAAAAACTTATCAATTCTTGATATTATCAAGCAATAAGGGTCTAATCTATACTTCAACCTTTGAAATGCAACTAAATGTAATACCATTTGGTAAGAGGGAAATGTAAGCAAGTAAATCTACTATCCTATTGTTACTCTTGTCAAACCAATCAATGCCAAATGCATCAAACTATTCAAGTGAATCCCAAAAAACATTCCTATATTGCCTTAATCTAGTATTTTTTTTATGCATACTTTCCTCTAGCTTGAGAAACCACTAGTTCTAAGTATCCAATAAATCTTAACTTTTTATTGTCATTTTCTCAGCTAACCTCAACCCTAGCAATAAGGCCTCATCATCTCCTACATTATTTGTGCAAGAAAATTGCAATTAAAATAAAAACTCGAAAGTCTTACCACTGGGGGAAATGAGTATTACCCCTGCACTAGCTCCTTCCTTTGAGCAACCTCCATCAAATCTCATATTCCATAAGTCATCATTGTTGGCTAGCTGCAACACTTCCTTTTCTAGAGTTACAAGTTGTTTTTCTTCCTCTTCTTGTAACTCTTTTATTTTGAAGTTATCCATACCAGTGTCTACAAAATGAATTTTGTCTACTTCTCCTGTGAACTCAATGATATGTGGAGCTCTTGGTTCCCTTACGAGATTGATGTCTTTCCCTTCAATTGGAAAAGTTGTAAAGGATATATCACATTGCATGCTACCTCCCATAGACACACTCCACTTCCTTGACAACAACATGCCATAATTGGGTGGGATATCCACCACAACTACACTCATGACAAACTCCTTATCAATGAAAATAACTAATCTATATGGGACATCTTTTATAACTCCAATAACTAGGACTTCTCCAAATTCCATGGCATAACACTTACTATATTCACAATTTACTTTCAATCCCATTTCTTCCATTATCTCTACTGGCATAATGTTTGATGAAGCTCCTAAATCAATCATAAAAATTTTAAGTAGCTTACCATAAACAATTAGAGTTACATAGAAGGGATCAATATCATCTAGTGTAGTAATGAAAAAAGTAGCCTTTTTTCCCTTACTTGGTTTGATAATTGATATTAAAACAAAATTAATGGTGTCTTGGAATAGTGTTGTAATATAATGTACACATTCACATCATTCTAGGACCTTTATTTGATTAAAACATGCTTTAATTGATCCTTTGCAAAGGTGTTGTCAAGTTTTGTAACACACTTTCACACTTTTCTAGGATTGATTTACTTAATTAAGCTTAATGGGCCCTTCTATATAAAATGTATTTAAATTTGTACCTTATTTAGGTGTTTTAAAGTGTTGTAAAGAACTTTCACTTTTATCAAGGGTGGTCTTAATTAATTGTGGTTAATTGGAGTTAATTAACCCCTTTCATTCAAATTTAAACCTTATTTATGACACCTCCCAAAGATCTATCCCAAATCCCATGATTTAAATAATATAACATTTAATTGGGAAAAATTAGGTCCTAGAAAATGGTGCCAAGACCCATTTTCCCTAGGTGGTGAATGGGTCCTCCCTTAATAGAAACCCCCTTTATCAATTGATCAGAAATAGGTTTTTAATGCTCTTTCCATCCCCCATGGGTAGGTCCTAAAAAACTGAGCTAGGACCCATTCACCCTAGGTGATGAATGGGTCCTCCATTAATTATCACCCCCTTTGCAAATTTAATTCTGGTGGGAATTTAATAAAGTTTACTTCCAGATCTGGTGTCAGCCTTAATTGTTTGAATTTCGGGGTTAATCTCTTAATTTAGTATAAATAAGGGATTAATTCACATTGTGTCTCCTAGAAAGTTTATGAGACATCCTAGCAACTTCAAGAGAGCATTATAGAGCATTACAAGAGAATTCACAAAGCATTTCAAGGAAGATTTCAAGATTTTATTGCAACAATTCAAGATCATATCATCATGTCAAGGGTTTAATGCATGCGTGTATGTTGTTGAGCTAAGAAAGTGGATGTAGCATTGAAGATATACTTGCAAGCATTGTTCACATCATATTCAAGGATCCAAGATCTACATTCTTCATGGCCGCTACATGCTATTTTGCATATTTCTTTCACAAGACATCATCAAGGTGACATCAATTGCATATTTCATGTTTCATGCTTCAATTCCTTTATTTCATCATTTGGTTTAATTACCTACAAGGGGTTTGACTTACGAAAACCCCCATTCTCTAAAAAATAACAATTTTTCTTCCCTTGAATGTGTAATTATATATTTACAGGTTAAAGATCAAGTGGAGCAAGTTTGGAGCAAAATTGTCAAAGTTGTCAAGTTGCAAAAGTTGTCATACAAAGTGCAAATCAAGTATTTGAAGCTACAAAATTATCTATAGATTTCCAAAAGTTGATAACCGGGATTTTTAAAGTGTAGGCATCAAGGAATAGGACATTGATCTTAGTTTTAGAAACCCTAACAGGGACCCATTCGCCACTGAAAGTGAATGAGCTCTCCATAGCCTATAAACAACAAGTTTTTGACAAGGTACACAACTTTTTATGGTCTAAAAACTTCCCTCATAGTTGCTATAATAGTTAGGTATCATTTTTTATTGTTATTTACATCTTATCATATACATAATTGAGTGTTTTAGTAGGCAAAATATTTAGTGGTTTATCATCTTGTTCACTCATGGTGGTAAATCCTACCTTTTCCAAATTAAACAATTGGACATGTTGTAATGGTACTACCCAAATGAATCTGAGGGATCTCACCAATATCTCCCTCCATTATCTCATCACTAACTTGATTTGCACTCACTTTAGGCTAAGCAGCCACCTTTTCTTCACAAGCCTTAGTGGCTCCATTCATAAGGGTCACTGCCTTCTACTTGTGTTCATCAATTCTCATCATTTCCCTTAAAGGGATGATCACTTTGACTTAAGAAAGAATATGGAACATATCAACTAGGTTATACTTTGGCAGGTCATAAGGAGTTATACTCTATTCCTCCACTTGAATATTTTGTTGCTCAACCTTTTGTTTAGCATTTTTCTTCTCTTGTTTCTTCTCAGGTTGTGAGTATTCCTAGCTTGTTCCACCAAGGCTACAGTCATCTGCTTATATTCTTCATTAGAAGTTTTTCTTTAAGACACATCATCTTCCTCCACTTCTATAGCACAAATATTGTCCTCAATGCCTTCATCTTCATCAGGGAAAATTTGTTGATGATACGAGTCTAACTTTTGTCTTTGGAAATCAACATCAAGTTCTTGTGACTCATATTCTAAGGAACAATCCTCATTAGAAAAATCATATCTATGCATACGTACATTGATTTCAATATCATTTTCTTCCATTCACTCATAATTATCTTATTGAGCCTACTCTTCTTCAAACTACCTTGCTACTGAACAAGTTTGAGAGGCATGTGGTAACTGGCAGACAACACACCAAGGTGTTTCCTCAGCAAAATTAACTATTTTTTTTTGCAAAGGATCAAGGGGGAAATTATTTTGTGCATTCTTCTAATTGTTTGGAATTGGCTTTCCATTATGCCAATTAGTATTGTATGGATGGTCTTGCAACCAAGGGAGTCTCACATTCTTTTGGAAATCTTGTTTTTCATTAGAAATACCCTTGTCTTGCCTTGCAAGTCTGTAACTTAGATCCTTCATGATACTAGAAAAATTGTCAAGCTTATCCTCAAGAGAGTGCCCTTTTGCTCCAGAGTTTCTATCCTCTCTCTTAGGATTCTTGAGGATTTTCACATCATCTCTCATTCCAACTTTACCCATTTCTCTACTAATATTGTCAATGTGGATTTCCATCTTGAATGCTTCCCTTAGCTTTTGAGGAATTTTATCCAATAGGAGATAACTCATTTTAGCATCAAATGCATTACAATAATTTACAAAGCACACACTTTCATTCAACCAAAAATGAGGAGGTAATCTATTCATTGCCTTTTGGAATCTCACATTAAAGTCAACAACTACCTCATTGGAGCCTTTTGGGATATTCTTAAATTGATTCAAGAGGAACCTTGAATCATTCTTATCACTGTACTTCTCTCTAAATAACCTCTTTAATTCCTCCCAAGAACCAATACTCTCAACAAGTAAACCCCTATATCATTCTCTGGCATCCTTTGTGAGTGACTGCATGAAGAATTTCATCATCACATACTCTACTTCCACCTCAAATGCATCCATGACATTAGTGAATATTTTTAAGTGATCTTCACCACTTATAGCATTGTTACAAAATAATTTCACTAAGGAAAGTCTAATGTCATCATGGAGTTGGTTAGGATACCTAGGAATTCCAATAAAACACAATTTCTAGTATCTATCAATGTGCATTGCTCTCCTGGTGAATCAATCTCTTTGATTAATTTTAGGCTCATTATCTTCTTGATCATTGGATTGATCACTACCCTTTCCATTTCCATCTCCACCATTACCACCACCTCCATTCTTCTTTCCACCCCCACTACTTCCTTCTCCATCATCAAAACATGTATTCTTATTTTCGTGGTTTCCTCCACCTCCACCACTTTGATCTCGACCACCACCCCCACTAGGAGTATGTTCATTTTAATTGGTCTTATGTAGCTCAAGATCAATGTTTCCAGAGCTTGAACTTACTGTATCAGGTATAAAGATCTTAAGGAAAGAGATCTTTCTCGCCATCTTTGCATTTGTAGCCTCAATTTCAGCTTTCTTCAAGTCTTGCTACAACTTGTCACTCTCTACTTGTAGTATCAATATCTTAGGGTCAGGAGGTGCATTTGATGGAATGGAATTGTTCTAAACATTCTTGGTGGATGTATTAGTGGATGAATTATTTGTATTTGTATTGGTGTTTATATTGAAGTTAGTTTTCTTATGTTGGTCAGCGAGCTTCTTCCCATGATCTACAGGTTGTGATTGCTTAGTAGCAGTGAATGGATCTAAGGCTTTAGTGGCTAAGACGGATGTGGTATAAGTACTTTTAGTATAGGTTTCCATTGGAATGGTTACCTTAGGAGGGTTAGGAGTTGCCTTAGCAGCAGGACTAGAAGCACTTTAAGAAATTACCTTCTAATTTTTAGTTTCTTTCATCTTCTCAAATCTTTTCTTCTAAGCATCTCTTTCAAGCATCTTACCTTTAATCCTATTCTCTTTCTCCTTCAACTCTTTTTCTTTTTTCTCTTTCAATTCCCTAATTCTACTTTCTTCTTCTTCCTTAATTGTGAGCTCTTCCTCTTCCAAGGATTGCATATCCTTGTCTATAATATCTCCATAATCACTTGGCTAAGGAGCATAGAAGGTAAGATTAGTTGGTTCTCTTTCAAGGGAATGGTGTGAGGCTACATTATGGGATTCACCCCTTTACTTGAAGTTACCATCATTAAAGAAAAATTTATCTCAATGGTTCACCCATGTACCTCAAAGTTTATTATCATTTTCCCAGAATTAGACACCTTTCTTCTTCTGTTGGCATGTCAAAGTCATTCTCAAAAGCTTCCTCAGTGGGAAAAATTCCTTCATTTACATTGGGCACCTAAAATTCATGTGTCTCCTCATAAACCTTTACATTATATTTATCATTACTTAAAATATGATATGCATTAGCAGGAATTTTGATGGACTTACTTGATTCAACATTCTTCTTTATCCAAGATGGTTTCTTATCCTTTGAAAGCTCGGACTCCAACTTCTTCTCAAGATGCTTCTTCATGTAGCTTATGGTCTTCCTCATGGTGTTAAATTTTCTCTCAGAATTCTCCTTCTCACTCTCTATTTGAGAATTAAATCTTGCATTGGCACAAGATACTTTAGAGTCGCCACCTAGGATATTGGGAAATAGAAATTGATTACACTTTGGGGTTGTACTTCCAATCTCAAAAAAGAATTTAAACATAACCTAACATGAAATGGAGAAAGGGACCAAAATTCAAAGCATATAATTGGACTTTCCTTATTTTATGATAATTTGAACAAATTGTTCTCTAAGCAATGAAGAACAATAAAATATTTGACTCTAACTATACCAAATCTGACTTAGAGTTGTTGGACTAGCAATGTCCCCAGTAGAGTCACCAATCTATTGGTTATTTTTTGAGAAACAAACTTAATCTTAGGAATTATCTATAAATTTTCCATAATTCAATGGTCAATAATGGTGAGGATTGGCTAATGAACAAGTACAAGATTGATAGGCTTGACATCTACACTTTGAGCTCTATGAAACCCAAGAGGGTGATCTTGACAATGTTTGAATTGATACTCTTGTGCCAAATTACCAATAACATTGTAAATAACAAATACATTCCTATCAACTACAAATAGACATAATTCTTCAAGAACTTGGTTGGTCCTTTAGCAAACTAATGTCTAAAATCATGGAACGGGTAGATCTCATACAACTTTGCAATAATTTGTAATGCGTAAGTGATTTTCAATATGAATTTGTTCTTTGATAGGTAAGATCGACTCAATTTACTTCAAAGATGACCAAATTAACATAACAATACTTTATCCTTCGGTTACAGACTCATATTTTTAACAAACTATAATACATCAGCAATTAAACCTAGCATTTAAAGACTATTGTTATATTGCTTTGCAATACACAACTCAATGTATCCAAAACAAGAACTACTTAGTAATCCTAATACTCCACCACATAGATCTATTATTTAATCAAAGAATTTTATTAGTTCTTTGAACTAAAGTAGAAACAAAACCATACATTCAACCAAAGAGAGTGAAGAAAAATAAAATATCATTGATCATTTCATTTATGATTTGTGTAGCAAAATACATGGGAGACAAACTATTCCAAAATTTGCGATTTTCATTAATATGCCTATTGGAAATATGGAGCCTTGCAACATGAGCATGAAATGTATGTGGATTGATCTGGTTGTTCCTATATTTCCATTGATTTCAACATGGTGACAACTATATGGGAAGCTTACGTAGTTTTTTTGGAAGTTGTTCTCTACTATAAGTGTTCCTTTTTATGAACCAGAGTGTTATTTTTTGAGTCCGAAATTCACCACAAGAAAAGATATGACTCTAATATCTTAACCATATTATTTCTCATTCAAACATCTATATCTTGAACCTTGAGAATTTTTTTTTGTGAACAAAAGGTTATCATTGACAGAGTTTAGCTTTGTATTCCATTGGTGTTTCTCTACTCCGCATATCTGTGTGTGAGACTCTACATTTTCTTAAGGATCGAACATTCTAATGCTACAACTCTAATGATAGCCTATATGATGATATTGTGATTATAATTTGATGTAATATCAAATCTGAAAGGTGTTTTCTTTTAGGATTATATGTTGGTTTAGATTTTTTGTGGTTAAGTCCTAGACTTTGCTAACCTAACATATGACATATATTAAGAATACTAGATATACTTTGTGGATGTTTTCTATAGATCTATGCCGAATTGATATGATGGACTACATGGAAAAAAATGTTTTAAATCATATATGGTGCCAACAAGAGTGTTTTGATTATTTTTCTTTCATCTAATTAGGCCAACCTAATTGATGAATAAGATATACTTGCATATATATATAATATTCATTGAAGAAGAAAATAGGAAAAGGTGGTGGTGTGTGTGTGGTGCACGGAGAAGTGTAAAGTTCTAAACATGGAAGGAGAAGGAAGATAAGTATAGTGTAGTGAAAAGAGGATCAAGGAATAAGTGAATATGTGGGCCTAAATGCTTTATCAATTGTGGATCAGAATAGAATTGTTGAGCAACTGTTGTGAGAGGCAGTACTTATTTTTCAAAGCTTCATCAAAATTGAACCTTGCACACAGAAGGTGTATTCTATCAATTCATACTCTTAGTAGTGAGTCATATCTTTTGTATCTTAGTGGTTAGCCATCTTTTTTATTCCACTTGTCAGCCTTTTAAGGATAGTGACACCTGGAAGTGAGCCCTACAATATCTTGTATCTAGATATAATATATTGTGCATTAATCCTCACTGTGGTTTTTCCCCTTTTTAGTTTTACACGTAAAAATCCTAGTGTTCATGTGTGTTGATGCATTGATTTGTTTTCATGTTCTCCTTTGCTGATTCAATTAGAATTGTGATAATGTTTAGATGGATTTTATTTGATCAGTTTTATGGAATACTGATTCACCCCCCCTCTCAATATTCTGGATATTCAACAATTGATATTAGAGCCTGGTTCCTCCAAAGGAGCCTACTAGCTTGAGGAAGATTCTAGAATTTGAATATAAGAAATTTTTTTCCTCTGGAAGTGATCTCTACTGAATATTCAAAATAAATTGAAGATCTGAAGAATAAGTTGAAGGAAGCGAATTGTTGTATCAAAGATCTAAGGAGAAGATATGAAGATGCCTATGATAAATTGAGAATAGAACATGATGAGATCACTAGACTGCTACAACAATTGGAAGAAATGAAAAGTAGTGAATTCTTTCAACAAGTTGAAATTCATGAGAAAACAGATGAATGTGTCAAGCTTGAGCAAGAAATGGAAATCTTGAGATTAGATCTAGAAAAGGACAGAAGATTTGAGGATAAATTTAAGACAAGTTCTGCAATGATTAATGAGTAGATTATTTCTCAAGGACTGAAAATGGATTAAAGTGGTTTAAGTTTTGAAGAAGGTTAGATTTCAAAAGCGAAGAAATCTCCTAACAAGAAGACTCAATGCAAAGATGGACAAATCAAGAACTTAAGAAGTAATTCCGGAAGGACTCCCATCAGACAACCTGATGCTCAAAGGTATATTTCTTTCAATGGTGTTTGTCATTTCTACAATAAATTTGGTCATAAGGAAAAGGATTGCAAAATTAGAATGAATGATACTCTATCTTTCTCCAACAAAATTTTTTAACTACAAGAATTTTGGACATAAGGTTAATCAGTGTGAACATAGATTGAATAAAAGAAAGTAATGAAGGAATAATGTTGTATGTTGTGATTACAACAATTCGAAATGTCTTGCGAATAAATGTAGAAGAAGAAAAGATAACTATCTGGTAAAGAAGAATGAACCAATCATTGATTCGGAAGAAGTAAGAAAAGAAATGAAAATAATCTAGAGAAAGAAAGGAGGACTCAAGCAAATTGAATCAGAATCATCAGTCTTATCTGTGCCAACTTCTGGTATAGATATGCCCATCAATTTTTGAGTATGGCAATGACTAAGGGGGGGAAATTATCAGAAAATCTACTAAATCCCCTTATCAATACTTATGTCACATCATGGAAAAAGTATATTTAATGTGGTAACAAATTCAATGAATTTTTTAGTCGCATATGTGAAGAATGAAGTTTGCATAATTTTGAAAGGATGGAAGTGAACACAAATTTTGAGGTGATCTACTTGTAATTTGAAGAATTCATTGCAAAAGAATTCAAAATCAAAGAAATAAATTTAGATATATCAAGGAAATTGTATTCAAAGGGCATATGCATTTTTGAAGAAGCCTGCAAAGGAAGTTTGGAGAAACCAGAGCAATTCAAAATTTTAGGATTTGAAGGAATCATGCCCTAGAAGCTGGACATCTATCCTATTTTTCATTGGAAATTACAGAGGTATCATGCTTACACAATCTTTCATCTTTTATGCAATGGATAATTCGAAGGTTGTTAATGTTTTGAATAGATTACAAGTCAAATTAAGGAAAAATTTGAAAAATATGTTGGAAGAATCAGCTAGTGCATTCTCTTGTATCCCTCCTAGGGTGTTTCTCTTTGAAGATATCTATGCTTTCATCTATAGTAATATTGAGGAAATGGCATCGGTTTAGTTAAGTATCCTATGGAAGAATGAATTGGAAGAAAATCATGATGTTTACAAAATATTGGTTGAGAAGAAGTTGGATGTATGGCAGAAATCCCCTCTATTTGAATTCAACTAGAAGTATATTCGAATGGTTTTGAGTAGGATTCCTTATGAATAATTGTGGATTGATGAAGCATATTTGATTACCAAAGAAGCAATTAGACATGTAACCAGTTTGTGTTCCTCTGGACTAGTTCCCAAACAAAAGTTTGTAAATGAACAAGAGATAATTGAGATGAGTAACCCTCAGAGGAAAATTAAAGATCTAGCCATTAGGTATGTTGTGATGGTTATTGGCCACAAAGTTTATTTACCTAGAAGTTACCTCACAATTTCTACTATTGCTATTCACATTAATATTGATATGGTTAGAAGAGGTATGAATTGTAACCTGTGTGACCTACTTCGAATACATATTTTGAAGAATTTGAAGGAAATCCAGAAGAGCAAGAAGAATACATTATGATACAGGAATTTGATTGTTTGCTTAATATTTTACTTCTTGAAAGAATTATTAGTAATAGGAAGGATAGAATAAAAAAATGTAGAATCTATTGCCCATCAGATCAAAAATTTCATCATAAATCTTGGTGGTTCAGATGCTCAAGAGACTACTCTTGTTACATTCTTTGGAATTTTTTAAATGAGGATGAACAAAAGATCAAGGATTCTAGAAAGTGTAACTAAAAGGTACTCTGAAATTATTAATTTCCTAGTGTCTACAAATTTCTATCATATAGAAGTAATTGAATCCAGATTGGTGTGGATATCTTAGTTAGATTATGAAGTTTTTGAGACTGAGATTGACCATTATAAAAAAATTCTTTTGGAGAGCCCTAAGAATCCCAATGAAGAAGAAGCCTTCAATAGTGCAACTGGAATAAGGAAGAAGAGAAAAAGTGTTTTCAAACAAGAAGTCATAGAAGGGAGTGAATCAAAAAGAGCTCAACATGAGCATGAAAGCATAAACATCAAGGAGCTTTAAAAGAATTGCAAAAAGCTATTCTCGATGCTAACTTTGACTCATCTATATTAGTTGTGGAAAATCTCAGAAACATGATTAATTCTTTGAAATTCTATATCTCTGGACTAGAAGTGCATGCTGGAATTAGGTTTGTAAAGAAAATTTAGAAGATATCAAGAAGAAATGTGTAGATGCATATTGCAAAGTGGTGATGGAATTGAAGAGTGTACATGTTTGTGAGGAAGAGGCTCAGAAACTACTTTCTTTCTGCCTAAATTGGTTTGGCAGTACATTTAATATAAGAGATGAGATAACGAAGAGTGAAACTCGGATGAGCACTCAAGCATATATGTACAAATTGTCTAAAGATAGAAATAATTAGAGATGGTCCTACATTGTGCAGCTTTAGGACAAATTCTTTTCTCTACAGGATCAAAGAACAAAAGTGATTAGGAAGTTTTTGACACTCACAGATATGGTTAAACTCAAGCACAGTCTTGTATCTAGTGCTCTTGACAGTATTGGTAATTTATCAAGGATTAATTTTAGCCCCAAACTTTAGGAGATGGTATAGAGTCTTTGAATAAGCTTGAACTATTGCACAAGACT
>VDFB02000008.1:354945786-355019717 GCA_007258455.2 Sequoia sempervirens | reverse complement strand
TGAATTCAAAATCCAAGAGTTGACATGTACATCCAACAAGGCATTTACTCCATCTTACATGTCTTTTCAAATTTGAGCCAAGTGGCATTCAGTACGTCTTTCTTCCCTCTTGCATGTCATTTCAACAAATTCAAAATTCAAAATAGGCATTTATTGGCACAATCCTCAAAACTTGCACATCCTCCATCCACTCATAGGTTGACAAGTGGCATCTTGCCATTGGATGAATGTTAGTCCCACATTGCTCTATTTTGGACATTCATCCATCTTGGCATTCTATAAATAAAGAGCTCATCTCCTCATTTGATCATCCATAATTTGAGTAAACTTACTATGCTCAAATATTTAGCCATTTCCATCCATCATCATTGAATCATAGCTAGCTTATGCAGATTTTTCCATTGGAGCACTCATCGTCAAGCATCAACAAAGTGGATCATTCATCAACATTCAACAATCTTGCATCATAGGAATTGGGAAAGGGCCAATTTTCACATCAAATTGGCACCAATTCCCCCATGGGATCATGAGTTTGCTAGTTTAATTAGGATTCAATCTCTATTTTGTTGTTTTCATTGTGTTCTTCATCTTTTTCCCTCATTTAAGATTTGCAAATGGATTTCATGGGGAATCCTTGTTCTTGCTTGTATTCTCTAATCTAATGTGTTTGTTCTTATTGTTTTGCAGGTATTAGAATTGGGGTTCGCACACAAAGTAATAGTGTGTGAGAGAGCAGAGGAAGAGAAAATGTGCGAATAGTGATCTAATCATTCGATTGCAGAACATAGTGTGAAGAAGTTTGAGCGAGGTGTGAAGGAGTGTTTATGTGCTTAACTGGAATTGTAATCAAGTTTTTGTAGGAGCTACTTTCTTAATTCATACCCTGTAGATCTAATCTGAATTTTTGTAAGATAGTGTCTTCTTAACACGGGTAGTGAGCCCTCTTGTATTTAGTGTAGTAGGCTCTAGGCAATGTGCACGAATGCATGTTACATTCCCATTATTCTTCTTTATACTTTTAACGGGTATAATATTGGCCGGGTGACATCCACCATGGTTTTCCCCTAACGAGGTTTCCATGTAAAAATCTTGGCGAATTGTTCTCTATGTTTGATGTCTTGATGGTTTTATGATTTGTGTTCATTCATCAAATCGAGATTAAGTTAAGTTTTGAAAAGTTTAAATATTTTGTGACAAGCGATTCACCTCCCCTCTCAGTTGTTTGTCCTTGTTTTTCCAACACACTATACTTAAACCCTAAACCATACAATTTGAACCCTTCACTCTATGCCTTATACCCTCAATCCCTCAACCATATACCCTATATCCTAAACCATAATCCCTATACTCTACACACTTAATCTTAGACACTCAAAAGGTTTGAATATTATCCCTCAATTGTAAACCCTCAACCCTCAACCCTATACCCTATACCATAAACCCTAAACCCTACACCAGGCTCAACCCTCATCCCTATACCCTATATCCTCAACCTTGAACATTGTCCCTCAACCCTATACTTGAAACCTAAACATTATAGTCTCAACCTTTAAACTTATGTCATATTCCCTCAACCCATACCCTAAACCCTACACCCTAATCCCTATGCCTTATACCTCAACCCTATACCTTAAACCCTAAACCCTACACCCTCAACCCTTGTTGCTAAACCCTATACCCTCAACTTTATACTTCAACTCTAAACCCTTGACTCTCAACCGTTAATCATATGCCTTATACCCTCAACCCATACCCTAAACCCTATACCCAATATCCTTAACCCTTTAATCCATATAGCCTATACACTTAACCTTATACCCTCAACCCTAAACATTATCCCTCGACTATAAACCATAAACCATCAACCCCATATCTAAACCCTAAACCCTACATTCAACCTTGTACCTTAAACCCTAAACCCTCAACCCTCAACCTTGTATCAATTATCATAAACCCTAATCCTTATACCCCATACACTTAACCTTATACCCTCAACCTTGAACAATATCCCTCAACCCTCAACCCTATACCTTAAACCCTAAAACCTACACCCTCAACCCTCATCCCTATACCCTCAACCCTGAACATTATAAACATATATAATACATATATGTTTAAATATAATTTACCATGGTGTTAAAAATGTTTATAGTTCTATAAACATAATACAAGGTACTAAAAATATTAGAAAGATAATTATAAAAACCTATTCATGATAATGGCTATCTTAAGGCAACAACTTGAGTGCTCCTTGGGAAACATAATAAATATTGTATGATAATATTATTAGTTCACATGTCCATTCAATAATAATGAAATGAAAATTGATTTGTGAATGGAGTATGGTATAGTGGTATTTGTTTCTAGTGTCTATCAAGATTCATTAGTGAAGGAATCTTCATTTATTAGTTTGAAATAGGAATTTATTTTGGTGATGACTAGATGGGCTATAGTTACAACATACCTCAATGTGTTATGTATTCTAGCATTGAACTATATTATATTCTAGTTTGATAGTACTCTAGTTGTCATGATACCAAACGGCTAAACCCACAATAGTGGGTTACACTTTTTGGCCAAACTTGACATTGAACTGAACTTTTTTAACTAAATCTTCACTTTCAGACACTTATAGTTGCTAAACCATGAGGAATTTGAAGATGATGAAAACTGAGTGATTTGTGACATTTTATCTGTAGATTCTAAATATATATTTTTAAAAAAAATTGGAATCAAATTGCATTTATTTTTCCATCTCCTTCAATAACTAGTTTTTAATAGTAAATACCAATTTTAAAGAGTGATGCTTATTGTATAACACAGAACTTTTTTTCTATTAATGATAAAATACTAATTTTTTTGAATTTAGATTTGTAGTTAACTATGATATCTAACCCCTTCATTTGGTTTCATAGTGTTTTATTGATTTTTTTTTTCTTAATTAAGTTTTGAAGTCAAACCAATTACAATCTAGACATAGGTTTATTGTGTAACACAACTTTTTTTGCATGTATCAAAATTCTTTTTTTTGTTGGATAAAGGACATCAATACCAAAATATAGATATTTTTTAGAATTTTTTTTGGCAATCTAACATTTTTCCACATGTAAAAAGAGCTTGATTTTTGGTGAAAAACCTACATTCACAAGAAATAAAAAATAAATATAATAATCAAATTAAATATATTTCAAATTATGCACTTTTTTGGAATCTTATAATAAGGACTACATCCTTACAAAACAAAACTTTTAAATGAATTCATTTGATCCCCCAAAAGGTAAATCAAAAGTGGTTTTTTATCAACATTTTGATAGGTGTAGAAGAGACTCCATTATAGGTATGGTTTAAAACTAGCAGGATTCTATCCAAGGGGGTTTGATCTAAGTGGGTTTTATCAAACCCTCTTCAATTAAAATATTTTAAATGGAACCTTTCAAGGCTTAAATAATTATATTTTTTAAAAATATGTGGTTTCAACAAAAATAAAGATGTCCCAAAAAGTGTAACCCATTATTGCAGCAACACCCAAACATTAGGCTATGTTTTCTACTTCATGGTATACTATAGCTTCCAAGAACCTCCAATGTGATAGCATACATTAGTATCTAGGTGAAGGTTCCCACAAGACTACTATACATGACATGGTTATAATGAACCAATCAATTAATTTGTATAACACACAAAGAGTATTTATTGTGTAGATTGACTAAACTAGGAGAGTGGATTTAATTAGCTATATCCTTCCCAAATATCAAAAAGGTTAGGTGAAAAAGATACATGAGTAGAAATAATGCATTTAGAACATAGATAGAGAATAAAATAGGTTGGTCCATAATTAGAGTAGAAGTACTAGATTATAATTGAGATAATACATATTGATACTAATACAACTATGATAGAATCTAAATAAAATTCATATCCACACTACTAACCCTTTTAATACATAAACTTGGAATGTGAAATGAAAAAATGTGATTTAACCTCAAAAAATGCAGTCAATCTTCTAGGGCCTATGAGAAAGTTTCCACATATAGATGAGTGGAGGTTGAAGAAAGTTTTTGATTTAATGGAGGATTTGGAAATTTTTGTAGAGAACAAGGAAATGTTTTTGTTCATTAATTTTAGGGAGATAGGAAAGAAGTATGTGATATTGTTACTACACCATGCTAGTTGAACTTATTTATTAAATAATGAAAAAGGTAGTACAAATTTTTAACTACTACTCAATATTCTTTTTACCTCATAAGGTTTCTAGGATTAAAATATATGACTCAAATCTGATTTTCCATGACTATTTATTGATATTCATTTTTATGAACTCTAATTGCAATATTCTTACATCTTTAGTTTCATTTTTTTTTATGCTATGGTTGGAATTATTGAAGATTCAATAATTTTATAGGTTTAAGAATTTATAGATCATTTTGGTATGAAAGTAGTAAATAATGTTAATGCATTTATAAGATTTCTATATAGAATAGTGACTACAAGATCACAAAAGGAAAAAAAATGAGCAGTAAAATGCATGGATGATGTCATTATAAAGCCACATTGAAAGGGAATAATGAAGAATCAACAATATTTGGGCCAACAAAAAGAACAAATTTTAAGGAAACAAGAATAAATAGTGTAATAATCATATTTCATCAGTCATTTATGTTAGAGGCCCTTTCCAATAATTTTTTTAAAAGAACCATATAAAATTAAGAAGGAAAGTAATGAATATTCATTCAAAATATAAACTAAACTGAAAAAAAAGACACTATTGATGGATAAGATTAGAATCATTGATTAAACAACTTGATGTTTATTAAATAGTTTTTATTTTTTGGAAAAAAAAATAACTTGTAATATATGCCTCAAAATGGAAAGATATACTCTTATATAGTAAGAGAACTATACCCTATATTTAGAAATAGAAATAAATCCATAGTAAGTTGTTGGAATTAATTAAAATATAATTAATTCATGTAATTTTTTTATCATATTGAGCATATTTTAGGTACAAAATAAATAAATATATATATATATATATATATTCGAACAACAAATTAGGAAAAGAGAGTATAATTACACCATAATCTTTAGGAGGCAATCTATGTTAAATATTGAAAGAAATTATAAATGAAATAAATATAAAGAACTAATCCAAGAGAAATTGTTTGAAGGAAAATATTACCATCAATATGAGAACCATGAGCAACCACAGCAACATCCAAGAGGAGACACAAGATTTTGTAAGAGGGAAAAATAAAGAAAAATCCCCAATATTATGAAGATGGCATAAAGCCAAAGAAGATTACAAAGAGAGAGATAGAGCTCAAGCGTAGAATGCTTCATGGTGAAGAAGTATAGAAACACCTCAAATAAATAAAGGTGAGAAAGGAGTTGCAAAAGTAACTCCCATGTCTATGCATGCCACCTTTCATCCTATGTGTGTGCAAGATGTCAAAATCCTCATAAGGAGGAGGCTACTACTAAGCCTTAATATTCCTCCAAAAATGAAATATAAAAATGAGTCATCCTCACACATGTGTGAGGGTACTCAAATAAGACAAAAGACTTGTAGGAATTCCTTTGGAATATTCATACAAATATTAAATAATATAAATAAATAAATAATCTTCACCTAAGTAAATATTAATTCTAACATCCCCTCTTAAACTTTACTTGGGGAGTTTACATCAAACCCTTAAAACAGTTGTAATCCTAGATTTATATAATGAAAAAGAAATTTATCTTTACAAAGAGGTTTGGTGAGAATATTTGCAACTTGATCTTCACCTTTACAATACAAAAGATAAATTAGTTTGTCTTCAATTTTCTCTCTAATGAAGTGATTTTGAAGAGAAATGTGCTTGTTCCTTGAATGAAAATTTAGAATCTTTACCAAAACAATGACACTTTGATTATCACAATATAAGGGTGTAGGATTATTTCGAGGTAGATCCAAGTCTTCAAGTAGTCTTCTCAACCATAGATCTTTGTTTGATACATTGGTACAACCTTTATATTTAGCTTTTGTAGAAGAAAGAGAAGTAGATTGTTGCTTCTTACTATTCCATGAGATTGCACCCAATCCTACAAAGAAACAACAACCACAAGTGGATCTCTCGTCATTAGGATCACCTCCTAAATCTGAATTAGTATAACCTTTTAAGTGAAATTCACAATTTGCATCATAAAATAGACCAAGATTAAGATTACCTTTAACATATCTTAAAATTCTTTTGAAAACTTTAAAATAAGTTTTTTGTGGTTTAGACATGTATCTAGAAACTAAACCAACACTATAGGAAATATCACCTGGTCTAGTAAATGTTAAACCAATCTAAACTTTCTAATAATTTTCTATATAAAATAGGATCAACAAATGGAGTTTCTATATTAACCATTAATTTAATTCCAAGTTCATAAGGAGCAGAAACACAATTTTCAACATTTATTTTAAACTTATCTAAGAGATCTTGAGCATATTCATGTTGAGAAAGGAAAATAGCTTTAGGATGATCACTTGAAGAAGAATCAACATGAGAAGGCTCAATATGATCATCCTCACTATCGCTTTGACTAAGAGATGCATTAGCAAGGTTTAGGGAGGATTATCCTCAATAACGATAACTTCAAATATCAGTCCCAATTAATAACTGTTGATGCTAAGTTATACCAATTAAGCATTCATGCACTTATTAAGACAAGAAAGAAAACAAGCATCCACACAAGAACATAGTTGACAATAGATTTATGTGGAAAAACCCACAAGAGAAAAACCACATTGAGAAATGTTGCTAGGAGGTACTGTCCTAATCCAACCTCACAAGTAAATAATAATTACAACTTTGTTTTAGGGTTGCAACCCAAGGAAGCTACTATCCCTTATTTGTACAACTTTGTTTTAGGGGCTATCACCCAAAGAAGCTACTACTTCCTAATTAAAAAGAAAACAACTAAAATATGATTGACTTTATGGCTTCAACCCACCAATATTAATCAATTATACATATTAGGTTTGTAGTGGGTCTTATCATGCTCTGCTCATGCACTTATACATCTTCACACACTTCCATACATCTCTTCTCATCTTTGATATTCTATATGTATCATCCACACACTTGTAAAATAGAAATATAATCAACTATAAGCAAGAAAATGTGAAACTGGTAGCCTATTGGCCTTCATATCCATTGGCGATATACAAAAAAGATAAAACATTATTTATATTACTCCCAAATGAGTCAACATAACCCATACAACATCTTTAAACAACCCATAAACTCCGCTTACACTTGAACTTGTCGCACATATCATTAGCATACCTTAGTCGACCTTAGCAAAAGCATATCTTCACAAAATAACTTGTGTGGTACTAGAAACAAGAAAGATTTTCATGTGCTTCATATATTAGACACTATGAGACATGTAGAGTGTCCACACAAGCTCATACCATTGAAATTCATAATCTCCTGCTTGCGCAAGTATCCAAACATATATGTTCTAATGAAGTTTAGGCATCCAAAACTAACTATATCTATTTGTTACTTTGAAAACTGAACTTGCAAAGCACCAAAACACTTGAAACTCCAATATGGTGTGCATTGGACATCACTAAGTATGTCCACAAAACTACTTGACCAAAACATCACATCCGAAGGAATGCAAAGCGTTCCAACAAGCCTTCTGAACCACTTTTCTCTGCCATAACATAGACTAGAACTTTGTCACTTGTAAATTTCACCACAGAAGGAATATTGGCATAAAACCTTGGATATAACACCTTCACATCTCCATCAACTTATCTTCTAAATCGCAAGACTAAATCTTTCTCTATGGAAGGATGCAGACCAAAACACTATGTCTCTACCTTAGAGTATATACTGTGAAGGCCTTAGAGTAAAATTCTACAACTTTTCACTAAGTTCGACACACCAAACTGACAAGATATCATTGTAGGCATATTGAAAACACATCAAAACATGTGTACTCACAACCGAATCATATTAGGCAACAAACATACTACAAATCTTCCATATCATTGCAATGTTGACTTGCACTATTAGATATCTTTGCACACAAACAATCTTTGGACAATATGCAATCTTAAACACATTATTGACATCACTGAAAATTAAGGTTATCAAGCCGCAACACCCTCTTTGTCTTGCTTCGTTTAAAATGGAAAAAAAAAAAACTCAGGCAGTTGAGTGTGTAAGAATACCAAACGATGGAACAAATGTTTGGGAGATTGATAGCAAGCTCTTGAAACTTGACCATAAAGCTTCGGGTTCTCATGTTGACCTGTTTAGAGGCACTTATTGTGGTCAAGTTGTTGCTATTAAAGTTCTTGAGCCTGGACGTCTAGATGTAGATTTGGAACGTGAATTTGCTCAAGAAGTCTTCATTATGATAAAAGTTTGGCATAAGGACATTGTTCATTTTAATGGTTCTTGCACAGGGCCACCGAATCTTTGCATTGTCACAAGAGTTTATGTCTGGTGATGGCGTCTATGATTATCTACATAAGCATAAAGGAATTTTCAAGTTTCCAGCTCTTTTTAAGGTTGTCATTGATGTGTCTAAAGGCATGGATTACCTGCACCATAATAATATTATTCATAAAGACCTTAAAGCAGCTAATCTCTTTATGGATGAACTTGGTATGTTAGTTGATGAATTATATGCTTAAGATTGATTCATCAAGTATAATGGGTTTTTGCTTTTGATACGACTTTCCCAGATTACTACATATGAAAATTGTGTAAGAACTCGAAGGAATGAGGCGGTTTGATGCCAGAGTGGCAGTAATTGAAGCTTTGAAAAATAAAGGTCTTTACAGAGACTCTGATCTGTAGATAATGAGATGCGTCCTGGCACATCTTCACAGAGCGATGATGTTGTGAAACCAATGATTAAGCCATAGTGGTTTGTAAACTGCAGTGACACGGATAGGAAAGCCGGTGAAGCTGTGGAAGATGGTAGGCTTGAGATTATTCCAAAACAGTTTGAAGTCGATTGGTTCAGATGGTTAAGGAACATTCAAGATTAATGATGTATATCAAGACAACACTGGAGGGATTCCTCTTAATGTTTGCAAGGTGGAAGAAGCTTGGACAAAACAAAGACTAAAACAGACAGATGAAGCAACAATAGTTGTGATTTATGCATCAGCTTATGGAAATTATACTGTAGCCCTTGCACAAGCCATAAGCCGCAGAATATGAAAAGCAGGAATTGCGGTGGAGACCTTGAATTGTGAATAGAGCACAACTGAGGAAGTTTCCAGCTTGCTCTGACGATGTAATGGATGAAACAATCAATATGAATAATGGTCCATCTCCGGAGCTAGAGGTCATGATCTCTATTGTCTCCATACATCCATCAGTTTTCAACGACCTTCTTTTTACAAGTACTTTAGCACCGACTATCATAGCCTGGAAAGATTCCAAAAATATCCCGATCAAGGGGTGAAATTGAAATTTGTGATTCAGACCATGGAACTCTGCTCTTGTAAAGAGGAAACGGTACTGATTTTCTGCCAGTACATTCCACCTCTGTTAGTCTTGGAGGAAGTTTTTTATGGAATGGAATTAGTACGGGAACCAGCAATAAATGTTAGTTCAGATTGGCGATTTGAAGATGTCACTTGACTGAGTCTTCAATTGTATAAGAGGCTTATTTCAGAAATGGAAGCAAGGGGTATCAAACCTGAGAGTATTTCTGGATCTTTGACATTGTATGTAAAACAATATCTCCCTGGACTTGATAGGCGCCAGGATGTTTGAGAAAATAGCAATCGCTTTTTTGCCATTTCATTGTATTCCACACCATCTAAAGATGATCAAAGATTTCTTCTTGAATATATTGATCCTATGCTGCCAATGCAAAAGGGTGTGGCATCCACCAGGTTTTTGTTTGAACTGCTGTGAACTGGAATGGTGTCGAATGCAAATACTGCTTGTAAAAGCAATCTAAAAAAAATAGGGATGCAGTTGGACAAGGCCTATCTAGAAGATCTTCTTGTGCCCAACTAATCTTATGCAGTGGAAACTCTGTACGACGTTGATTCTAGATTATTTTCTAGTGTTAGATCAAATATCTGGAGATGCACCTCCTTGTTCAGTTGATGATGGGCAATTGACTGGTTCTCCATAACTTGCACCAATTACTATGGTTGCAAAGTTGATGAATGGTTACCTTGCAGAGGTTGCACCAGATGCCAATTTGATGCTTCGAAACTTCCCGTCGTTGGCAGCAGCGCTTCCTGGCTATACTAGACCTTTAGATGATAGTCTGCATCGTGCTATTGATATATATATAAAGGCACACCATTGGCTTACTGATTCAAAATGGGAAAAGCTTTGTAGGCTTATGGATTGTCAGAAACTTTCCTTAGAGGCTTGTACTCGTGGTGCACAAAATGAGAGATTGCCGTTCCGGGTGATGGTTCAAGTGTTGCTCTTTGAGCAATTACAGTTATGGACTTATATTGCAGGTTGCTTTCTAGTCTCAGACAACCTTGACACTTCACGGGCTCTGAGACATAATGTTCCTTTCTCCAATGAAGGGACCATACAGCCATCAGCTATGCGCCGAGAAGGCTGGGCCAATGCAGTAAGGGAAAACCAGGTTCTAGTGCAGGAAAAGACATCCGTTCTGGAGTTTATACTAATTATTTCTCCAGATAGCTGCTATTCCATCGAAGGACAAATTATTTGGGTCCCTTTCTTTTTATCCTTCTATGTATAAAGAAATGATCGAAGATATGGAGGTACTAATTAAAAAGCCAGAGGAGTGCTTGGATGTTAAAGAAGACATAAACATGATTGATTCTGATGCTGTAAGTAGACTTTTTAAGAATCTTTTATTGGATTGATTTGTATTCTCCTTAGCTGGGATTACCATAATTTTCAGTCTATCTCTTATTTTCCACAATTTCGCAAAAGAACCGAAGGGAAATTGAAAAGTTCCTCATAATAAAAGAAATTGTTTGAAATTACAAGAAACAGTTACGCGAAAGGAGGAGATAATAGAAAAGAGAGTTTGAGTTGTAAAGGGGGGATATTTTGCTTTCCAACCAGGGGCTCTCCTGAGAGCTTTGGGGAAAGATAGTGACGGGATTTCTAGTTTAAACAGCAGAGTTTTTCTTTCAGCAGGGTCATTTGTATAGAGATGATAGAGTCTGTGAGTTATTTTTTCTTCGAATCAATAAGGAGACATTTTAAACTGTGTTTATTTGTCTTCTTTTGATTGCAAGTTTTCTGTGTGAAATCACAATCATTTTTTGGTGTATACTTTGTTACATCTAATCACGGATGTATGTTACAAGATCTATGAGTCCCAAACGTTTTATATATTTGGAAAAAATCACTGTTTATTATCTTGATTATTATTTGTAGGCATGGAACTAATGATCAATGTGTCATTTATTTTCATCCTTCTTTTATTTTAAGCTTATCATCACATTTGTGTCATGGCTATGCATAGATGCTAGTTTTTCCTTTCCTACTTTTTGGTTAAAACCATACCCCAAAAATCAATTAGATCATACGAGGGAGTTACCCCTCTCAAATGCAAAGGAAAATCACCATTTCATTGGTGATCTTTCCAACTGTTGTGTACATTTTTGTCATTGTTTCCTATTGGACGAATCATGGTTTTCTTATCTTATCAAGGTGACAAATTTGTTTACCAACATATAGATAGAAGAAATAATTAGGATAACAATGAAATGATAAGATGAAAAAGCATTAGTCATTTTTAGGTTTATACAAGTTTCAAAGCCTTAGAACCTTGCAAATAAGTTGTTCTAAATAGGACAAAGAGTGAGGCATAGATATTTGGTTCCACCATGGAAACCCATATGTTTTTGGTTCTAGGATAGAAACCCACAAATTCCATACTTGGAGATAATTTGAACAACCATTACTTCACAACACCATTTGAAAGAAGGGAAAAATATAGAAACTTAATTCTCATCCCTTCTAACATCACACCTAATATTGCATCTTAATACTATGTCAACTTTTTCTTATTTCATGTTGATTCCTCTTTTCATTTACCACTTGTAATTAATCAAATAATTTATTTTATTTATTTAATTAGACTAATACTTATCCATTTATATTAAAACAAATAAATAATTTTATTTTCACTTATTTCTTCATAAATAATAAAAATCATTATCTACTCATATTCCATCATAACTCTATATTCTTTTCTATTTTTAATGTAAACACAACTAATTAGTCAAAATAAAAAAATAATAATTATCATTACCTGTTTTAGAGTCTACTAAGGATCGCTCATAACTCTTCTTGACTATTCTTAGTTAGTGAAGATTCTCCACTCATGTCAATCAATCTCAACCATCTATTCACAATTAATTCCTCATCGTTCACATCCTTTTATTAAAAAATCTATAAATCAACCCCCAATCCTTCATCAAATCAGAAACAATAATTAATCCAAATGTATACATTGTTGATTTTAAGAGCAACCAACATCTCCACATTAAACATCCAAGAACTTTCCAATAGATTCAGTATTTGAATTTGATAACAATTTATTGATTTTTCATTATATTTCCTTTTCTTGTTTGTGCATCTAAAATATTCTTAAGTTTTAAATAAATGTCTTAGAATTCCATTAGCTTCCTATAATTCGTTCCAAATCCAAGATACATATTTTTTACAAAATACAGAATATCCTCAAATCTCTCCTCCTTATTAACTTTAGGAATTATCCTTTACAAATGATAGTTAATTCTCTTTTATAACACATTTGAATAGATATCTTTGACTACTAGAGTCTACTTTCGACCTCCGCTTGACATTCTTTGACCATCATAAGCCACTCTAGCCCTAATATTTAAAATATTCTTAAATTTAAAATAAATGTCTTAGATTTCCATTAGTTTCCTATAATTCGTTCCAAATCCAAGATACATATTTTTTACAAAATACAAAATGTCCTCAAATCTCTCCTCCTTATTAACTTTAGAAATTATCCTTTAATTCTCTTTTATAGCACATTTGAATAGATATCTTTGACTGATAGAGTCCACATTGACCTCCGCTTGACATTCTTTGACCATCGTAAGCCACTCAGAACTCTGTGATGCGACCTCCACTTCCAACTATCTTTCGTTGGAAAGCTCTGAGAATGATATTTTATTCTTCTCCCTTGGGAATGTTTCTCATTCTTCCTCCTTTGAAGTAGAAGCCATTTTATATTTCCGCAAACAACAAGATCAGAATATTGCTTGGTGGGCACTACTCCTTTCATGTCGCCATGGAAATGTATTTTGATTTCTTCCTCTTCATATTAAAAAATGTTCCCACCAACTACAAAAACTTTGGTGCCACCCAAACTATACGCTCATTCAATCAACTTGCTCTCTCTTCTTGGGTGGTGCTATTTGATCTAGGTTAGTGTGGCCCAAGTGCTAAAGAGATGATGACATTTATGAACTGGTTCCCATTCCATTGATAAGCCCGTCACCTTCATTTCTTTCTGAGTTGTTTGCCATGTATTCAGGTTTCCTCTAGATCTCTGCCACATCGAGCTTTATCTCTGACGTATTGTGCTTATCAAAACCAAAATAACCATGCACTTAGAATAAAGAAATAAAACATATAGCTGTTTCTTGTTCAATTATCAATCATCCATATCGATGTGGTAGTCTCTTGCTGTAAAGAGCAATTGTGTTAATATTAATACTCTAACATTATTGAGTTGACTACGATATACCATTTATTTAAGCTCTTATCGTAGTAGCAATCACGTGAGTGGAAAGTATGTCAATGGAGAGGGAACATAAAGTGGAGTCTCAGATGAAAAAGAAAAACTTGTGGGAGGCTCAACTCAAAAGAAAATAAACAAAAACATGCATGCTATTTTCAATATTAAGAAAGACAAGTGAGTAATGGCACGACCAAATATTCTAGTTGTCTTCCTCTCTATGTTCTTAAGCAACATGCATTTGCCTTTCTCTTATTTGTCATGGGAGTAGTTCCCATCTCTGGTCTTTGATCAATCTAATCTTTATGCTATTTTCCTTGCAATCTATTTAAATTCCATCATTAAGAGTGAAAGCAAAGCTCCAAATAATTTGGACCATCTAATATATCATATCATTAAAATGAGATGTTCCATATAACACATACCATCTATTATCAAGTGAATGGATGAGACCTACTCCTTATGGAAAGAAAAGTTTCAAGAAAATTATAGAGCCGATATGTCATGTACCATCCCCTTTAGTAAAATTTATAATTTTCACACGGTTCACTATGAAGATGAAATTTTGAACAATAGCATAGGTTATAGCCACCATTACATAATTGTTCATTATTATGGATTTCATTGCATAGTGAAGCATAAATTGTGTTCAATCAGGTATTGCAGATGTCATTGCATAAATAGGGTATATTTACATTTCAATGATGAATATACAAATAAATTTGTTTTTTATTGAAAGTTGAATTTTTCCGTAAGTGATAGTCATTATATTCATTATTGATCATTAGTTGAATAACACTATATTGGTAAAGATCTACATTTGTTGCTAAACATGCCCATCCTAAATGTTGGTGTATTTATTCAATCATACTTTATCATATTAAGCCTACTTAGACAATTTATTTTCATTAGTTAGGTAGAATAGAATAATTTAAAACATGGAATTTCCTTCTTTTATGGGATTCTATTTTTTCTTTATGCTTTCATATTTGAAAACTTACAAGATCTACATTTGTTGCTAAAAATGCCCATTCTAAATGTTGGTGTATTTATTCAATCGTACTTTATCATATTAAGTTTACTTAGGCAATTTATTTTCATTAATTAGATAGAATAAAAAAATTTAAAACATGTAATTTCCTTCTTTATGGGTTTCTATTTTTTC
Source organism: Sequoia sempervirens (assembly GCA_007258455.2). Classification (NCBI taxonomy): domain Eukaryota; kingdom Viridiplantae; phylum Streptophyta; class Pinopsida; order Cupressales; family Cupressaceae; genus Sequoia; species Sequoia sempervirens. The sequence goes on along the minus strand of VDFB02000008.1, from coordinate 355,004,815 downwards.
CTTACACTCTCGTATTTGAAAAATTACATAAAATAATTCTCCATTTTTATTTTTTCACCCTCATCATCATCATTCAATTTAGAATCTTGAGGTTATACATTGTAATATTTCCCTACTGTTAAATAAGCAATTGTGATATTAGTCTCATATGTTGTATACTCAAATTATTATTTTGTGAATAGCTATTATACATTTGATTTGTGGTAGAATTCTTGTTTATGCAAAATGCAAACATGGTATCAAAGTCATAATGTTCTAGAGTTAGTTCATTTATATGTTTTGTAAGAGTAATTATACTAGATTTTAAGGGTTTTCTCTTTTCTTTTTTTATAAGTAAATTTTGGAGCTTGATGGAATAATCTAATTTTAACATAACATCTAGAAACCTTAAGAAAGTTGAGATAAATTTTTGTTTCAAAAAAAGTAGAGATTAGGAAGCATACAAATTGTTTATGGGGCATTTTTGGACCAAATTGGCCCTTTTCATTATGTCTAAAAGACCCAAAAATCTCCATTTTATATTAAATTTACCTAAGTTTGATATTGAGAGAATTTGAGGCAATATTTTTGCCTTGTTCATACAATTTATGAATTTATAGAAAATAAAAAATCAGTTCAATGCAATAATATTGTGTAGATTCCTAATAGTTAATAATAGACATCACAACTTGCATAGCCCACTGGGCTACATCGCTAGTACCTTTAGCCAATAATCATTATGACCACTTTGACCTTTTTTCTCAATAGTAGTTCTTTGATCATATACACTGATAGTGTGACCCTTACTTTGCCCCTAATGTAGAACTATTTTTTTTTAAATCAACTAGTTGAACTAGTAATAAAAAGGTAGTTTTGAGCTTGATTTGGCAATTTCAAGCATACAAAGGTGGTTTTCTATAGTTCAAAGGAAGTTTTAAAATCTACAATGGAATCTAGAATATTCTAGTGCATCTTGTTTGCTAGGTGTTGATGTCAACATGATGTCAAGTTTTTCTTGCCCTCTCTCTTGCCCCTCTCTAATGTAGTTTTAATTTTTGGTGTTTAACTTCAAAGGTTTAGTTTCTAATCATATAAGCTTTATTTTTTATATGGGATCATTTAAAAAAAAAAAATAGTGGTCTAGATGGTTCCTAATTTTGGTGTCCAATTTATGTAGAAATTATATATTCTCATACATGATTTTGAGTAGTTCACATTTTGAGAAATCTTGAGGCTCAATTTGAGCTCATATGGTAATATTTTTGGGAGAAATATTTTTTTAAAGTGCATAATTTTTCGTATTTTACTTCTTGTTGGTGTAATTATAAATTATCTCATCCTATATCAATTATTGTAGTTTCAACTATATGGCTTATTTTTAACAAGTGTAATACACTAAGACTAAAACCAATTCATTTATTTGGAAATGGATAGCTATAACCACAATAAGTATAAAGTTATATCATCATATTTTTGTAAAAGGACCATTACTTAAGTGAATTTAAGAAGATAATATTATGGTGACAGTTTTATTTTAGTTCTTATTGTGTGTTCTTGCAATGGGAAAAAGTCAAGTTGAACTCCTTACTCTTGATAACTACTCTTTATGAAAATAATTAGTGTGGAATTATCTAAGTCATAAATGTTGCAATAGATATGTAAATGAAACTAGTGCTAAGCATATTGATGTTAACTTGCAAACAAAGTGCAGAAGATAAACCATGAGAAATTTATTGGTCATATTTGTTATTTAGTATCTTTTAATTTACAATTTCATCTTGAAATGTGTATAAAACCTAAAGACCCTTGGGAGGTTATTAAAAAATTATATGGAAAAACTAACAAGATTAGGGAATATCAAATTGACAATCATATGTTGAATATTGATCTTAATAATTTTAACCACATTCAAGACTAAATCTCAAAGATAAAACAAACAAGAACAAAACTAAAGGACTACAAATTTGTGAAAGAGGATATACATTCAATTTTGAATGTGTTATCCAATCTTGATCTTAAGTGTTTAGCATTTATTTTTAGCTTTCAAACCCATTGTATTTCTATTGGAGTTACATAAGTTGAGCTTACATTTGATATATTTTTCAATCTTCTAATCTAAGAGGAAGCAACATTAATTAAAATGATATCCATAAAATTATCCAAATAATAAGAATTAGTGGCTAGAGACCCTAAAGTATAGAAAGAATCATTGAATCTTAAAAAGGAATTAAAAAGATAAGGTAAAAAATATGATCAATAATACATAATAAAATTTTAAATCCTCTCCCTCAAAACAAAAAGAGAAGGTGAAAAAAATGATAATACATAATCAAATTTTAAATCCTCTCCCTCAAAAGGGGAATCATGTCTTAAAAGAAAAAATCCCAAATATGCATATTATAAGAAACTAGGACATCAAAAACACATATGTTAATTAAAATAAATTTATGAATTGAATCATCTTATAAAGAAGAAGAAAATACCTTCAATGGGTTCACCATCATCATCATCTTCTCCTTGTTCTTCTTCAACATTAGAGAAATGTAGTGTAGAAAATGTAGCCCTTGATATTTTCACACTTGTTTGGGCCCTCCCTACTAAAACTGGGCTTCTTTATGCCTTATTTGGTCCTATTTTGCATCCACAAGCCTTAATTAATGCATCATTCCAAGGATAATCCTGACACATATGTAATGACCTATCATAATTCAGTGATTTTGGATTGTATGGCCCATATTTAGTGATCTCAGACTCATACGCCACCGTGGGCATATGGGTCCCACCTAAGTTTCGAGGCCTAGATCTAAATTTGGCATTAAACTAAACATTTCTTGAAAATTTTGTGTCAAACTTAGCCTACTGGGACTCATACGCACCAACTAGCATATGATTCCCACTTAGCTTAGACCTAATTTGAATTCAAATTATTAGAAGGATTTTATTCTCCTAGATTTGATGTTGGCTTGTAGTGTTGTAATTTTGGGAAATTTGGTATAAGCAAGTATAAATACAAGGTTATTTCACATATTTTCTCCTAGCAAGTTGATGAGAGCATTCCAATAGCAAGTTTACAATTAAAAGAGCATTCAAGAGTGATTATCAAGCATTTTGGAGCATTATTCAAGAATCAAGAATCATGTCAAAGTCATCATGTATCATGTTTATGTTTGAACTAACATTTGTGATGTAGAGTTTTATGATTCAAGCAAGCATTCAAGTCAAGATTCATATCATTCAAGCAAGAGTCAAGATCCACATTCATACTATCCATTACATACAAGATTGCAACCTTTTGTTCAAGGATTTGGTGAGTTGCAACATTGCATATTTTTTCATTCAACATTCCTTCCTTCTATTTGATTTCATATGAAGGTTGATTACCAAAATGTGGTTTGACCAAGGAAAACCCCTATCCACTAACAAAACAACATTTTTCCCTCTCTTTGATGTGTGATTTGCATATCTAGGTTGAAGATCCATTGAAGAGCAAGATTGGAGAAAAGTTGTCATCTACATTGCAAGACCATGGAACCTCTCCTACAGAGTAGAATTTAGTGTTTTAGACTCATAGATTTGACAAGAGTGAAGCTACAGGAAAGCACTACAAGATATCAAAGTTTCAGATGAACCCTAATACTAGGACTAAATCACCACTTATGGCATATGAGTTCCAGTATACCTAATTTTAAACATTTCCAGTAGATCCTGAGTTACTAGTTCCATATTCTAGTTTCTATTAGAAACCCTAAACTAGGACTAAATCACCCCTATTGGCATATGATTCTCAGTTTCCATTAATGATCAGTATTTTTTAGGATTTTAGACCTTCATTCAAGCCTTTCAGTTTCCAAGTGCACCTCTTTTTATCTCTAGTTTACTATTTTGATTTGAGTTTACTTCTAGGCCATTTACTTAAGTCTCGCATATCATTTACATTTCTTGTCTTTCTAAGCCCTAGCTTGGTGGTGAACCCAATTTTAGTCTTTAATCACACCCTAGGACACCTTATTGCATATATTTTTCCCTTATTCCATCCTTGGATTGAGATCTCTAAGGTTTCCTTGAATGAAACTTGTAGAAAATTGGTTGTTCTATGTCCTAAAGCACATGAAATTACTATTTTAAAGGTTTCATTTTGGTGAACCTGCCCTTTAGAACACCTTCTTTTCTAATTTGGAGTGCATCATAGTCCTAGATATAGCTTGTATTAACTTTGCATTAGGTCTTGCATTAGTTAATTTGCATCTAGGGTTTCTAAATCTTGCATTAGTGAAAGTGCATATAGGTTGCATTTTTGCATCTTACATCATTGAATTTCATTTGAAATATGTTATTTGACTTAGTCTAGACATCATTCAGACCAAAAAACCTAAAATTCACTTAGAATTTTCTAAAATTTGTGCAATTATCCTAATTTGGGACTCATATGCACCTCTAGGCAATTTGGTCCCAGTACAGGTAGTCTTGCCTAATTTTTGGGTGTTCTATGTCAATTTTTTATCATCATTTGAATCCTTGAAAAACCCTGTTTGGGACTCATATGCCCCTCTGGGTGATTTATTCTTGTGTCAAATCTTAAGCTACATTTTATAGCATTGAAAACCATGTGTCTATGTTTCTATTTGTTGTTAGATTTATGTTTTAGTTTACTGAGTTTTTGTTACATTCATTTCATTGCATCTGGCTTAATTTCAATTGAATGAAAATTAGAAAATAGTATTTATCTTGTGCTCATTGCAATTATCTTGCATTCATTGATTGTCCCTTGCATGATCTTTACAAATTGGTGTCCTATTGCTAATACTATAGTGAGGAAAAGCTCGAGGCTCATGTCATCCCATGATAGAACAATCATCATGGATCTTGGATTATCTAGCTCTTTCACTACTAGTGTTGACATTAGTTCACTAGCTATGGACCATACCCTTAACAACTCTTTTCCTTCAAGTAGTGTGACAAGTGTTGAAACAATGTTTGCTATTATTCTGCAAGAAAACATAATCCAAATCCATAAAGACTTAGAAAACTTACAACATCAACTGAGTATTGAAAACATTTCAACCATTTCTATCCCTACCATAGATAGTGTACATCACATGATTTAAAGTGACGAAGGAATAGAACTTGCATGTAACCTAGTACATATTTTTGGAAAACATCTTACCTCAACAACAAGTTGTAATTTAAACCTTTGAACAATGTTCAAAGTCAAGGAGGAACTCAAATTCCTCCTCCTATAACCATTGCCTCTATTCCTACCTATACCAACCCTCAAGTTACAATGATGATGCAACCTACTAGTAATCTCCTTCCTACCTTGGGTATTACCGCTAGCAATCCTTGTACCTTTGTGGCATCACACATGATATCTCCTACCACTTTACCTCTTGTAAGAATTTCATTCACTGCTCCCTCAAACACATATACACCTCCACCATATTCACCTCCATCTCAAAATACAACCAATGACTCCATCATAAACCAAATTTTTCAGAAAAAATCATCCCTTCAAAAGAAAATTTCCACCATAAACCAACATCAAAATGGCCAACCTACATACTATGTCAAAATCAATCCCTTATCCTTGAAGATATTGTGAAAGTCGATACGACAAGTTCTAGAGATTCCTAGGTTTGAGAAATATGGCCTGGGAAAGGAGATCCTTCTAACCATGTTTCTGCTTATACTGCCTTATGTAGTGATTTTTCCCTTGAGGATAAACTCTTGGCTAAACTTTTCCCTAGATCCTTGAAGGATACCGCCTTACAATGGTTTTCCTCATTACCAAACAACTCAATTCATTCATTCAATGAACTTGTTGAGGCCTTTATAAATCATTTCCAAGTCCACATGACTCCTAAGATGACCTTAGCTGATTTGATGAGATTTAAGAAAAAAGATGATAAAAAGGTTACTAATTTCATTCACGCTACTAATTGCTTTATTCCCAAATCAACGTAAAGATTCTCGATCCTCATCTTCAATGGATGTTCATTGAGAAATTTCAAACTAAGATACAAGATAAACTTGCCATGATGAAGTTTTCTTCCTTCGTACACTTGTGTACTGCCCTTTGTGATTAACAAAATTTGGCTAGTAGTCATGAAACAAAACCCACCTCTAGCCATCCTGAGAAGTTTGAATCTACAAACCAAAAGAATTATCAACCTTTTAGAAAATATAATAAAGTCTTCCTTCAACTTAAGCCCCCTCAACCAACTCAACATGTTGATACCCAACTGGCTGCTATAAGGAAGATGACTCCTTTCACATTTGGTGATCCTGCTAGATAATTTACTCCCCTACCTAATACCTTACATAGCACAATGTCACAACCCTTAGAATAGAAAATGATAACTTTTCCTCCCATTAAAACTCTTCATCCTAATAATCCTTTACCTCCAAAATCTAAATTAAATTCTTACTACCATTATCACTAACAAAATGGATACGACACGAAACATTGTAAGTGTCTTAAACATCTTGTGCAAGGCCTCATAGATTCCAGACAACTTCAAATTGGAGGTGTTAATGATCAAGGAAATAAGTATGTTTCCCCTTCCAACCAAAACTTGCAAATATTTACCATTGACCTTATGCCAAATCATAGCATTTCATTTTTCAAAACTAGTGAAACTAAAAAGAATGATGTGATGTATGTTGACACAAATGATGACAACATTGATGTACTATTGAGAAAGATCCTATGGATACTGATGAACAAGGTCCTATGGATGATATGGTTGGATTGATCAAAATTCAACCTTGTAAGGGCTGAACTAAGAAGCCTCTTGACATTGCTTTCTCATCTAAAGATAATTAGAAATGCACCTGATGATCCTCTTTACATAGCCGACTGAATCAATGACAAGCCCACTAATGGGATATTAATTGATCTCGTCTGTGGAGAGAATGTGATCACTGAGGAATTCTTACTTGTGCATGAACTCTATCAAGAAACATATGATAAATTCAAAAAGCATGGATGAAAACGTGCATAATAGTTTTTATTTCCCTATGATGGGATCAATCACCCTTCCTTTACAAATAGGACCTAAAAAATTAGATGTCTCATTCTCCATCATCTCAACATTGGATCAATTCCATGTGAAGCTTGGTCATCCATGGCTATGCTCTATGGAAGTTGTCCCATCAATTGTGCATAAATGCTTAAAGTTCCCCTTTAACAATGAAATTTTCACTGTACACCATAGTGGTTTTAATCCTTTGTCTTCCCATGAGAACTTTTCATTAGATTTTTTTTGGCTTGAGCCTATGGAACCTATTAACCTCGTGAACAATTATTTTTCAAATCCTATCACAAGTTCAAGGCGAAATGCATATCAAAAATATCCCTTACAAACATGCCTCAACCTATGACTGAGCCTCCTATCCTTGATGAAACCATGATTGAACCTAAATACATTCCAAACAACCAAGACTAACCTAAGATAGATCATTTTCATGTCTCCTACAAAAGACCAAGAGATAATGAAAACAACCTCGTCACACCTCCTAAAATAAAACAAGTTTACACAGCTAAAGAAAAAGTGGTTGAACATCATCCTATGGTTCCTTTTGTTCGTCCCCTTAGGGAAGAAAAGAAACCTATGGTTGATAAACTTTTTCCTACACAAATGCAACTTGAAAATCAAACTAAAAGAAACAAAAATGCTAGAGAGCATAGGTGTATATGTCATGCTCTTGCTCAAAGGTTAAATGAAGAGAAGAAAAAGAAAATAAAAATCCAAACTTGACTAAAGCAATAAACGATGAGTCTCCCTCTTTTTGGCAATAAAAATATTCCATATCGCAACTGCCGCATAAGCTAAATCCTTCTTTAGATATTATCATTCGACCTCTTATTGTGATTAACTTAGATGATGATGATGAGGTTGCTAAAATTGATGAAAAAAGTACATAATGAATTGAATACATTATTTTCCTCTTCTATGAGCTTAAATGATAATTCTCCTAAGAAGAGTGTTGAACTTGGAGATGATCCTAGTAATGGGTATGTGTAGGATCATCATGGAAAAAATAGGCCCTTAAGTGGAAAAAAATTTAGAAAAATCAAAGTTAGCCAACTTGACATAAAAATTTGAATAAGTTATCTATATTATTTCAAAAATATGTAAGAATAGAATCTGTAGCAAATTGAATGTAGTTTCTAAACTACTAGGTTTATTTTTTTTAAAATCTATTTGGTGAAAATTTAAGATTTCAATGCAGTAGTACTTAAATTTCAGGGAAAAAAATAAGAAGTAGGTGTTTGTCTAACCACCCTAACGACAATAAAATGATAATTATATTTTTTTATAATATTTTAGACATAAGTAGAGGACTCATTTCTGAATGTGATGCATATTTTTTTATTTTTTTCCAAGTAAATAATTAATTATGAATTTTTATTACAACTTTTAAAAAATATAAAACTTGTATGTCGACCACCTTAACTTGGTCAAAACTTCATGAAATTCAATTTTTCTTTTTTAATCCTATAGTATGCAAAGCATAGAATGTGATGCATGTTTTGGATTCAAAAATGTGATACTATTTGAAAGCTATAGATGTTTTTCAATCAGCCTATCAATTAGGACTTTAGTCATAATTCAAATAGAAAATGAATAATAATTATTTATTAAATTCAAAGTAAAGAATAATTTATATTGGTGGAAAGCTGAGAATATCCTTTAAAAACCCTTTTCATTTCATCAATTTTGGCTAAAAAAAAGTGGTCAGCCACATACCCTACAAATACCCATCATATTGGTACTTTTTGGCCCATCATGATCCTGCACATACCCTAATGCACTCGTTGTAGTCGCTTTGGCTAGTTGTCTACCTTTTGTATATGATGAACATGATTGTGATACAAACAAACTACTATAGGTTGACTCACATGTGCCTTACTAGTCTTTTGAATTATTATCTTTCATGTTATGTGTGTGATTGCATGTGCGTAATGTGATCCCTCATACTGTTCTATTTGATGTACTTCTCTCTTTGTGACATTTCTCTATTTGTATATACATTATTTTCTATGTTGTTCACATTTTATCTTTCCTTTGTCTTGTGTTTTCCTTTTTGGAATGACGCAAGGCGTCGAGAAATTTACATCTCTTCCATGTTTACCCAAAAGCTTAAATTCTTTTATATTTTTCTTTGTCTTGTGTTTTTTTTTGGGATGACGCAAGTCATCAAGGCATTTAGGTATCTTCCATGTTGACCCGAAAGGTTTTTCTTTATTTTTTCTCTATTTGTGTCATTCTTCTTGTTCCATGAGTATTTGGGGAATGATGACAATTTTTCAAGCTCTATAAAAACATTGTAGCAAAGACATATTGACTTCAAATCCATAGATCCCTCATGTGTTTGGAATTTGATTTTGGGGGCAACCCCTCCCTTTTCATGATGTAGCTTTATTTGGAAACATATGACTTGGAATAGTGCTTTCTGAAAAATCTCTAAAGTAATTTCTCACAGCATGGTGTTTAGCAATTTCTTTAAAGTGGAGGCATACATTGGCATTATTTTTTTGCATTTTTCATGTTTCATTGTGTAGTCTCCCTACTTCATGTGATGAATATTTCTTGTTTTGGTAACATTTTGTGTAATTTCCATCAAAAGTGTGATATATCTTAGCATATTATATTCCTCTTAGTGGCTCGATGCGACACATGACATCCCCTAAGTTGTGAATCTTATATTCTTTGATTGGTCCTCTCTTGGAGACATTAGGAATGATGCTCCCTAAGTTAAGACCTTACATGAACTAATTAAAACTCATTTGAACATTTCTTACACTATTTTTCATTTACAACATCTGTTATATGGCCACCTTTCATAACACACTTTGCTTGTCTATGGAGTTATTTTGTTTATTTATGATTTTTAAGCATACAAAGCTTTGCATGCCTCATGAAGCTCGAAGTTCATTTTTGTGTGGCACCTTATCAAACTTATCAAGAGGTATATCTTTGGTATAGTTGTACATATGGGATCCAAACTTAGGAATGACTTTCCCATAGTCACTTGCTTGTCTTTGTGAGCACATACTAAATGCATGCGTATGTGTCTCGTTGGGGGTTCACCTAATGGACAGCCTGAAGTTCCACTATCCCTTGTGAGCATGTGTTGGTTTGCATAGTGGACATCATGTTCCACTTGTAAATTTTCTTGGACAAGTAGCCTAGATCTAATCCACAACATGTAGGACAAACGATCGAGGCTTGATCAACCCCTTTTGTTTTTGTGTCTTTGGTGGTGTATTCTTGAGCCTTCTTGTTTCTCCTTACATTATTTACATGTGTGTTCTTTTGTGCCTATGTTGGTTCACCATAGGATCTTGATCCTAGGGGCTTGTGCAACCCTCTTGATTATTTTTGTCCTATCTGACTAGCATTGGTATGCTTCGACCCCTTTTGATGCAAGTTTTGTCTACTTTATTGTGAGTTTGAAGCAATTTCCTTTCACAAAAGTAGGGGCTAAATTTAATGTAGAAACAAGTAGCCTTTTAAATTTTCCTACTTTTATGGGCCCTCCTTACTAAAATTGGGCTTCTTTATGCCTTATTTGGTCCTATTTTGCATCCATGAGCCTTAATTAATGCATCTTTCTGAGGATAATCCCAACACATATGTAATGACCTATCAAAATTTATTAATTTTGGATTGTATGGTCCTGATTTAGTGATCTCAAACTCATACACCACCTTAGGCATATGGGTCCCACCTAAGTTTCAAGGCCTAAATCTGAATTTGGCATTAAACTAAACATTTCTTGAAATTTATGTCCCTGGCTTAGCCTATTGGGACTCATACACTCAAATTGGCATATGATTTCCACTTAGCTTAGACCTAATTTGAATTAAAATTCTAGGTAGGATTTTATTCTCCTAGATCTAATGTCATCTTGTAGTGTTGTAATTTTAGGAAATTTGGCATAAACAAGTATAAATACAAGGTTATTTCACATAGTTTCTCCTAGAAAGTTGATGAGAGCATTCCTATAGAAATTTTATGATAACAAATCATTCAAGAGTGATTATCAATCATTTTGGAGCATTATTCAAGAATCGAGCATTATTCAAGAATTAAGCATCATGTCAAAGTCCTCATGCATCATGTTTGTGTTTGAGCTAACATTTGTGATGTAGGGTTTTTATGATTCAAGTAAGAATTCAAGTCAATATCCATATAATTCAAGCAAGATTCAAGATCCACATTCATCCAATCCATTACATACAAGATTTCACCATTTTTTTTAAGGATTTGGTGACTTGCAACATTGCATATTTGTCCATTCATCATTCCTTCCTTCTATATGATTCCATATCAAGGTTTTATTACCAAAATGGGGTTTGACGAAGGAAAACCCCTATCCACTAACAAAAAAAATCCCTCTCTTTGATGTGTGATTTGCATATCTAGGTTGAAGATCCATTGAAGAGAAAGATTGGAGAAAATTTGTCAAGTTGTCCAAGTTGTCATCTACAATGCAAGATCATAGAAGGTCACCTATACAACAGAATTTAGTGTTTCAAACTCAGAGAGTTGATAGAAGAGAAGCTAAATGAAAGAACTAGAGGATATCATAGTTCTAAATCAACCCTATTACTAGGACTAAATTTCCACTTGTGGTGTATGAGTCCCAGTATACCTAATTTCAGACAATTCCAACAGATCCTGAATTACCAGTTCCAAATTCCAGCTTTTGTCAAAAATCCTAAACTGGGACTAAATCGCCCCTATTGGTGTATGAGTCCCAATGTGCATTAAAGATCACTATTTTAGGATTTCAAACCCTCATTCAAGCCTCTTCAATTTCTAGGTGCACCTTTGTTTATCTCTAGTTTACGGTTATGATTTGAGTTCATTTATAGGTCATTCACGTAAGTCTTGCATATCATTTACATTTCTTGTCTTTCCAAGCCCTAGCTTGGTGGTGAAACCCCTTTTAGTCTTTAATCACACCCTAGGACACCTTGTTGTTGATCTCTTTCCCTTATTCCATCCTTGGATTGAGATCTCTAAGGTTTCCTTGAATGAAACTTGTAGAAAATTGATTTTTCTATGTGGACTAAAGCACAAGAACTTGGTATTTTTTATGTTGAATCAAGAAATAAAGTGTGTACACACTTGTTTCTCTTACAAATTCTAGGTTAAGAAAATTTTACTCCTTGATTATAAAACTTTACATCATATGACTACATTATAGAGTATATTTTCTTCGTTTGATAATTATATGCCACCACACTTGTTGATGGATAAAAATGGATCATATATGTGTGTTTATCAGATAGGGTCTATTAACATGGAAAAATTACCATTCAACGATGTATTTTGTGTGCTTCCAATGCCATATGATATCATGTTTCTATCAGATCACACATAGTGGGCTATCTAAGAGTGTTGAGTTCACACTACATTATATGATTATTTAGAATTTACATAGAAAAAATATTATTTTAGTTGAGGAGGGAGATCACCAATCTTGTGTATATACCTCACATTTTTGTCTTGTTGTTCTTTCAATTGATATACATACTTAAGAATCTATTGAGGATACATTTGATGAGATATAGTATGGTCATTTGAATCTTAGTATCCTTTCATAAATTGAGGTTTAGGAGACACATGTCAAGAAAATTCCATCTCCACCATTTTCTTCTTCATAGTTCAATGTTGTTACAACTAGGAATTCTAGTGATTTAGTGTAAAAAATATGTTTTAACATATTCCAAAGATAGACACTTGTGATGAGTAATTGATAAACATTATAATTTTGTTTTTTGAGTCTCATTTGATAGATTTTGGGGAAACCATTGAGGACATTCATCTCCACTTTGATTATATCTCCTATGAAGTTGCATCATCATATTTTTTATATGTCATGAGGGTATATGTAGTCCCTCTTGCTCTTTTTTCACCTTTTCATTTGTCATAGTTTGAAATTGGTTTATAGATCCAAGAGAATTGTTTGGAGTATTCATCTTTTTCATTTGATCTTGTTCTAAATCTATTTCAACAATGTTTTTATTTGTCACACTTTTTCTATAAGGCCTAATACTCCCGATTTGATTGTAGCACCTCTTAAAACCAATATTGTAGTAGTTGAGTAGTCTCTAGAGAAACTATATATTCTATATTTTCTTCCCTTGTATTCCTTTCAAGAATGGGAAGTGTGCCATTGAAAAATGGTCCCTTGTCATTTTCATGGTCTTTTAGGTCTTGTTTCATAGTGTTGGAGCTATTTTGCTTTGATTTAATGATGTAGCTTGGCTTGAACATGCTTATTTTGGTGCTAAAATTCAAAGAACGACATCTTGTGAAGGTGTTGTGAAGTGTTGTAAGATATTTCTACATTCTTCTAGATCTATTTAATGCAACTCATCTAAAAACCATCTTTTCATTCATTAACAAGTCTTATTTTGAAGTATTGTAAAGTCGTGTAACAAGATTTCATTCTTTTCTAGTCATATTTTCACTATTTACACCCTTCTCATGCTTTATTTTATCTTTTTATGCCCTCATATGCTTATATTAAGTTTATTTTTGGGTCATATCCCAACAAACAACATCAAACACAACTTAATTCTTGACACTTGGTTGTGGGTCCCAGGTGGGACTCATTTGCCAAGGGTGGTGAATGAGTTCCCCTTGGCCCCAAATTAAAAATATTTCAAATTTTGTTTCAGGATTTTACTCAAATTCACTTCATGTCAACCTATGATGAGGTATGAACAGATAGTAAGGTACAATATTTGTATAAATAAGTGATTTTCACCTAATTTCAACCCCCATTCATTCAAGCATTCAATCTCCTAAGTCATTCAAGCAATCAAGAATTTTGCATCATCAATTCAAGCACTTTGGAGCAACCATTGACATCACTCCAAATTTACAAGATCAAGGATGTGGTAAGTTTGCAATACTTCATATTATTCATTTATCATTTCCTTTGCATGTCATTCATTTCTATTGGGTTTGATTACCAAAGTGGGGTTTGACCAAGGTAAACCCCTATTCATTAACCCCCCCAACATTTTTCCCTTTTTTGCATGTATTTGCAGCTTTTTTTGTAGATTTGATAGGTTTACAGGTGTTGAAAAGTGAAATTCAAGTCAACTCATTCATATTTCAGACTTTGCAGGATCTGGAGTAGTAGTGTTGTCTCCTAATTTTCCAAAAATATTGGAGAGGACTAATTTGCCACCCTTGGTGAATGAGTCCCACTTGAAATTTGAAAATCTGCATTTTGTTAGAAATCAACTCCTGACTTTTAGAAATCAGTTCCTGACAAATTTTCAATAGTAGGAGTGATTCGCCACCCTTGGCGAATGAGTCCCACTGTGAAAAATTAAAAATTTTGATCAAAATTCCAGACATTCCAGAAAGCTCACACATCATCCAGGTGCACTCATATTTGACCCTATACCTTTTGTTCCGCATGATTCTTTCAAGTTCTTCATCTTTCATAGTTGTTTGCATATCACAATGTGTTTTCAAACATAGCTTAAATTACACTTTAATATTCATTTTAGATCATCTTCATCAGTCAATTGCACTTATTTCACTTCATTTACATCATATCATATTGCATACATCCTAATTTGAATGTGCATAAGCATTTGAGGAGCCTAAATCTCTCTTTCTAGGTGAAAAATCTTAGGAAGAGAGCAAGCATTCTAGGTTCCCAAAATCTATGTCACATTTTGGTGAACCCAACTTTTGAATACTTTAAAAATTCTGATTGCATTCATATCTTGCATCCTATTTTCATTTTCATTGACATTCAATTAGTACATTGATTGGTTATTGCATTCTAGGATCTTTCATTTTCGACTAGTGAAACACTCATTTAGTTTTTATTCTTGCATTCAATCTCATTAAAAAAATTGAAAATTTGCATTCTATGTCTGAATTTTCATTCTGAAAGGCATTTAAATCATTCTTTAAATTCTAAAAAATATAAAAAAATTGCATCCTGGGACTCATTTGCCACCCAAGGCGAATGAGTCCCTCTGCATATTTTAGACATTAATTTTGCACTGTTTTTAACATTTTTCTACATTTCTATGTCCTTTTTCTGCATCTTGTTTTCACACATAGATTCTCTATTTTTCTTCATTTGTTGCATCTTTCTTTATTTGCATCATGGAATTCTCCTTTAATATGTTTTGGAATTCCCTCAAATCATTGGTAGACATGTCCCATTACACCTTTTATTGTGACCTTAATGACATTGAACAAACTCATGCTCCTTTAACTCCTCATGATTTTCCTCCTCGTGATGTAGACATCATTGGAGAAGATGATGCTAGCATGGCCAAGTTCTATAATTTAATTTCCTT
Organism: Sequoia sempervirens; assembly: GCA_007258455.2. NCBI lineage: Eukaryota > Viridiplantae > Streptophyta > Pinopsida > Cupressales > Cupressaceae > Sequoia > Sequoia sempervirens. The sequence continues at coordinate 354,989,481 of VDFB02000008.1, read as the reverse complement.
CAAAACCTAGAAGCAAATTTAGCCTTTTATCCCTCTATGAGATCACAAGAACTCCCTACTGTTGCACCACCTTACCACTTTGCTTATTTACATCTTGAAGTCAACATAGGACCTATGCTTCCCCCCTCAAGTGAACCTAGTTCCTCTCAACCACCACAAACTCAACCATTCTATGAGCATACTATGACAAACAATCCTATCAACCTTGAGAACACCTATGGTAAAGGCTTTACTATTTTAAGTAAACAAGGTTGTGACACAAAACATGAACAAGACATTCATCATCCTTTTGAACAACAACCAACTGAATCCAACACATCAAGACTTGGATATCAAGATCCTTCTCATCCCGCAAGACATCCTATTCAACCTAGGAGACTCTTGGATGTTTGAACAGTCATCTTGAATTCTCCTCTTAATCTAAACATTCTCCTTCCATGTGAACAACCATTCTCTCCTTCTAATGAAAAGGATGTTAGGATCCCTATGGACTCTAGTCTTTCTTTTACTCATGAAAAAGGAGAACCTAGTAAACACAAACAACCATACAAAATGAAGAAGATAAAGTTTCCTACACATCCTCCAACTGAATGTGAGAGGAGACTTCAATTACTTTTAAACAATGGTCTTATACTTCTACCACCTTCTAATAGACTAGTCATTCATCCTCTCGACTCCAACATACCATATTGCAAATACCATCGTGTCCTTGGACATCGAACTAAAGAATGTTGAACACTGAACGAAATACTGAAAAAGTATCACTTCATGGACACTGAATTTTTTCCCCTCATCCCTTAAAACACTATTATCCTTTCATGCCATAGTTGTAGAATTTCCCATTATCACTATTGCATAGTCCTTTCCCATCACTTATCTCGGCTCATTCTTTCTTTTACACTTTATGGGAGGCAAGACATTGTTAGCGTTGCCCTTGTAATTCATGTGTTTGTCTCTTAACCTTGTTATTCCTTTTTCCGCTTGTTCATCCAAGACTAAGAAAACAATAACTTACTTAATGGTTGACTTACATTTGCATTACTTCCCTTTTTCTTCTTTCTTTGTGTGTATCATGTTCCCCCATATCACGCGTTTGATGTTTCCTTCTCTTCATACAATTCTTCTATATGTATCTCTATTCTTCTATTTTTCATGCCTTATGTTTTTCTCATTTTGTTTTTTGTTTTCCTTTTGGGGATGACGCAAAGCATTGAGACACCCTATGTCTCTTCCATGTTGACCCAATAAAAAACCCTCTCATTTTCTTTTCCTTTTTCCTTTGTCTTTTCTTGTGTTTTCCTTTTGGGGATGATGCAAGGCATTAATACCGCAATGTCTCATTCATGATGACCCAAAATATTTTTCACTTTTCTTTTTTGTCTTTTCGCTTGTGTTTTCCTTTTGGGGATGATGCAAGGCGTCGAGACTGCAATGTCTCTTCCATGTTGACTCAAAACAGACTATGTTTTTCCTTTGTTTTTGCTCTCTTTGTGTCATTCTTATAGTTCTATGTACTTTGGGGAATGATGATAGTTCCGAGCTCTTTCAAACACACATTGCAGCAATCAACATACTTACCCCAAATACATAGATCCCTTATGTGTTTGGTGTGCTTTATTTTTTGGGGGAAAAATCCCTTCTTTCTTTATTTTTCCTTCCATCTTAACATGCTGCAACTTAGCTTCGAAACATATGACTTGGCATAGAGCTTTTCCATGTTGGCTCTCATGTTTTGTTTTCCCTTCCTTTATCTCTTCTCTATTTTCAATTAATTTCTCACAGAACGATGTGTAGTAATTCCTTTAAAGTGTTGGGCATACATTACCATTATTTCATTATCATTCTTAGCGAAGCCTTGTCGTTTATGTGATGTTTTTGTCACTCTGTGGATGACATTGGGTGTTATTTCCTTCATAAGTGTGATCTTTCTAAGCACATTGCATTCCTCTTGGTGGTTTGATGTGATGCACTGCATCCCCTAAGTTGCAAATATACTATTCTTTGATTGGTCCTCTTTTGGAGACATTAGACACAATGTTTCCTAAGTGACTGACCTTGCATAAACTAAACAAGACTCCTTTCAACATATTACACATAACATTCTTATTCGGCCACTTTGCATAACACAACTTGCATGCCTATGGTTCCATCCTATTTTTCTTACCTTATAAAAATCAAACAAATTTTTCATTTTATTTGGCTTTGTGGCGCCTTGTTAAAGTTATCGAATGGGTATAGCTTTGGCATGGTTGAGCAGGAATCCCAACTAGTGGCATGACGTTTCCCCATAGGCACTTTTTCATTTTTGTGAGTGCATACCAACTAGCGTATGTATCTTACTTATTGGGATTTCTCACCCCATAGAAAACTAGTTTTGTGGCCCCAAAGTGAGTACACATTCTTTATTTTTCAAACATTCATCCTAGATCTCTTTTCACAACTAATTGGATTGATGATCAAAGCTTCACTCAATTCTTCTCAACACTTGTGTGTTCCTTTGTTCTTATGTTTAATTTTCCATGGGATCTTCATCCTGGGGACTTGATCATCCCTCTTGTTTGTTGCATTTCATCCTTGCTAACGTAAGTGCATTCGAACCCTCTTCTCAATGTTCATGGCTACTTTAGTCACATGAGGAAGCAAGTTTCTCTCACTAAAGTGGGGGATAAATGTGTCGTCAAAAAATGGTCCCTTGTCATATTCATGGTCTTTTAGGTCTTGTTTCATAGTGTTGGAATCAAGTGTGTCCACCATTAATGTCAAATGACTTGAGTGTGTCCACCATTAATGTTCAAACTAAATCTCGTGTGAGCAAAATAAGAATGGGCCACAAAATTTTGAAACCTAACCAATTATCATGTGATGAGATGGATTGACAATCGTCCAAATTGAGTCAGCAATGTTTGAAAAAGCTAACTATAAACAATTGTTTTCTTTTACCCAATCAAAATAAACCATTTGGAAGACCTTTCTAACTTGTCTATGGGCTCCACCATCTCTTTAGCGCTGAGGAAAACCCCAAGTTTCAACCTCCCTACTTTCCCATGAGTCTTAACCTGTGTTTAACTTTCAACAATGGGGAAATAAGGAAGGGATGAGATTAAATCACAAGCCTTCAACATGTGTGTGATTTACCATAAGACCACCTACCCATGCTCATAACTTTCAAATTCCACCAACAACCAAGATTAGAAGATGGCACTTGCATTTGAAACACGTTCTTTGAAAATCCTATTAGTAGCACAAATTTTATCCTTCATACCATGACTGAAATATTTCATTAATATTTCCCTTTTTCTAATGTTTACTCTACCTTTTAGATTGCTCCATGTGGTGCTCTCTAGCTTCTCCCCACTAAGAGATGGGAAGCAAAGGTGGGTCCCTCATAGGATGGCAAGGAGCAGTCAAGATTGACCTATGTCATCCACCTTCAATCTTCAATCTCTTCTAAAAGGAGTGTTTGCTTCCTTTAAAGCCTGGTGGGTCCCTCTAACAAGGGGACACATATCATTTGTCTGCTACCTCATGATAATATTTTAATGCAAAACAAAATTAGATGGGGAAGTGTGGAACTGTGGCCTAGATGTAGCTATGTCAATCAATCTCCACCATCGATATGTTTCATCATGATGCCTGCCGGCTTTTCAAATATGTTGTGCCCGTCAATATAGAGGGAATGTGGCACTCACCCACCATCCCATGAGAATATTATAATGAGACAAAGAACTGGATAGGGGCATGAGGAATGGTCCAAATCTGATCACATAGATTGACAGTCCTTATAAAGCATGGAATCTACATGTGCAAATTGTTAGTTCTTAGCAAGTGGCCCAACTAGGCACACGATGAATGGGGACATAGAGATTAAGGCTGAAAGCTTAGGTTAATGATGGAATTATTAAAATTTGAAACTAGGACCCAAGATAATATTTCAAGGATTATGAACCTGCATAACATTTAAGACAATATTTTCAATAACATGATAGGTAATGACAAGGATTGCTAGGATGGAGGGTTGGTAACAACATGGACTTAACTACATAAGTCCTGACTTGAGAGACTGGGAACTGACAATAAAAGGTCAATGACGAAACATAACATTTACAAAGAACTCAGACTTAAGATTTTTTGGAAAGGGTTTTAGCAACTCAAAAACCCTAAGGCATGATAATAAACAAAACCCTAAGCCCTAGGTCATGAGAACAACCAAATTTTGCAAACTTTTAAGTGGAACACAAAGAATTTTTAGGGGTTCCACCAGTGGCTCCTCTTGGGGATCTTTTTTCTTCCAAAACAAAGCAAGATCACATAATCTTAGGTTGAAGCAAACCAAGCACAAGGACTTGAAACAAGGACCTACCCATACACGACAAGAATACCAAACCCAAGCAAACCAACATATATACAAAATTTATAGGACTGTACAATGTACATGGAAAAGAGCATATTCCAAGAGAAATAAGGCTTCAAGAACTGTCCATGTACTGACAATTCAATAATTTCACCATTTAAACTTTGGAGGTGTGTGAACCCCAACCTTGGTACCTGCAAAACAAAGAGAATAAACAAGCTAAACCATGAAATGTAAGCCAAAATAAGGATTCCCAATGAAATCCATTTACAAACTCAAATTAGGATGAAAATATTGAAGAACACAATGCAAATGACAAAACAAGATAAAATCCTAATTAGAAAAGAAAACTCTTGATCCCATGGGGGAATTGGTGCCAATTTGATGTGAAAATTGGCCCTTTCCCAATTCCTATGATGCAAGCTTCGAATGTTGAGGGGATTGATCCACTTTTGATGATGAATGGTGAGAGCTCCAAAGCTAAAATCTGCAATAACCTAGCAAAGAACTCAAGATGGAAATGGCTAAGTATTTTAGCATGGTAACTTTGCTTGGATTGTGGATGATGAAATGAGGAGAGGAGCTCTTCATTTATAGGATTTCAAGATGAATGAATGCCCAAATTTGAGCAATGTGGGACTAACATTCATCCAATGATATGGTGCCACTTGTCAAGCTATGAAATGATGATGGATGTGCAAGATTTGGGGTTTGTGCCAATAAATGCCAATATTTGAAATTCAAATTTGTTGAAATGACATGTAAGAGGTTTTAAATGCCTTGTTGGATGTACATGTTGACTTGGAATTTTTGAATTCAAATTGAGAGAATATTCCAAAAGATTCCTTGTGAGGAAAATAGGGATTTAATAAATAAATTAAATATATTTTCATGTGCAACTTGCATTATATAGAGGAAGTGACATGGAATGAGGTTAAATTAATCAAAGGTTAATTAATTTAATAGGAGATTAGATGATGTGACCTATTTGACTTAGATTTGTGGATTTATTTAAATCAAATAAAAGAGGAATATGATAAGAGGCTAATTAAATAAAGATTTTTATTTATTTAATGAAAAGGGATGGTGTTAGATTAAATAAAATAAGGTTTTAATTTATTTAATTTAATGTATGGACTTTAGAGATTTAATCAAATAAATTGATTATTTAATTAAATAGGGATAAATAGATTAGATGGATTGATTTAATTAACAGAAGGAATTGACTTAATCATATAAAATGATTTATTCGATTAAGGGATGAAAGTTGATGAATTTAATCAGATAGGGGAATTTGATTAAACGGTTAGACCGAGGGATGATTCAGGAAGAAATGATGTTAGTAAGTCAGGATCAAATGCATGATATCAATCAGTATATTTTACGTGCCTACATTTTTCCACTCTTTGAAGCAATGCACTCGTTGTGTTGGTTCAAAGAATAAACAATCTCGATTAAAGCCAAAAAAAATCAATATTTAAGGCCTACCCCACTACTGCATGGCAGGAGAAAACATGCCATTATAATGCCCCCTCGAGAGATTGGACGAAAAATTTTAATCTTTTGGGTGATCTCACGAAAAAAGATGACAAATTGCCCGACAGGTCCAAAAGGAGTCCGAGAGGCTAAAAACGTGTCTAAACGTAATAAAATGGTGAAAAACAAGCCTCAAATGGACAAAAACAAGTTCAAGGGTCCAAAACCCTAGCAAGACAGCCATTTAGGGCTAAAAAACCCTAATTTTTAGGCTTAAAAGGGGCCCGAGGGGTCACTTTCAAGTCATTTTCACACACCTCCACTAGCAAACCTTGAGATTCGAGCTCTGAACCTCCGACGATATGGCGCAACAACAGCTTCCTCTACACATTTCGGACCGAGTTCGGACCTACCAGCAGCCACCTGGCATCGGGGCACTGGTATGTGATCCTTACCGAAGCTTAATTTTTTCATTTAATGCATTTATTACATGTTTAAAAGAGAGCACGCCTCCAGCAGTGCTATTATAGCACCGCTCGGTGTTTAAAGTGCACCGTTAATTGTCTTTTTGCATTGCAGTGGTGCTATTTAGCACCGTGACGGTGCAGTTAGGAGTTTAGAAACTTCATCGCTAGGCTCGGGCTCAACTCGAACTCGGCAGGCCAGTTTGGACAAAGTGCGTTGCGGCAGCGCCCTTTTCACGAAAACTGTGACACTGGAAAGCAAAGTGCGTCACAGCAGCTCTTTTTCACTCAATTTTGGGTCCGTGTCAGAGTTTGAGGAAATTCAAATAGCGACGCCATCACAAACTGTGCCGCTGGGGACAAGTTTGGAGTGTTAGGCTAGGATTTTTTCAAAAGTTTTAACGCAGTGACTTTCCTTGATGCAGGACGGACCGAGGGAGCTCTACTCGCAGGAGCACCAGTCACGGGATTTGGCGAGCATCCTACGGGACTTGAGCGACAGAGACCAGGATCAACTGGGAGTTGCAAGACTATGGTACATTGCATACGTAGCGCCCGTGCACACCCACCTCGGGATGTTTTTAGCACTGGCCGGGAGAGGTGGCACAGTGAGACATCGTCATTTCATCTTCCCACTGGCAAGGTGACCGTCACCTTGGAGGACATCTAGCGCATACTACAATTACTCATTCTTGGCCATCGGGTGATCTATGACATAGAGGAGGGATGCGAGCATTGCGTCAGAGTCCTCGCCACTCAGGATATTATCTATTGCGAGGGGCAGATCGAGCTGGAGAGGTACAGAGTTATAGCACCTCCCTTACGCTAGGCAATTGTAGTGATCATTTCGTGTTTGGTTGCCCCAGTCCGACGAGGGCGGTATTTCAGTCCGAGTTAGGGATATTGCTGGGAAGGGATGGTCTGGGATAGGCCGGTTTAGTTTGCATGGGGGCCCGTCCTTCTGGCTTCACTTTACAGGGATCTCCACAAGTACATTTATGTGGATGGCAAAGCATTGGGGGCTGGAGTGACACTTCTGCATGTCTGGGTGTGGGAGCACATTTTTTTGCTACATCCATGGGTTGTTCCAGTTCTGATGGGCACAGAGGATGCCCTCATGGCACGATATAGAGGGGGTGTGTCATTCACACGTGCACCAGCAAGCATGGGATCCACTACTAGAGGCGGGTCCTAGATGAGATGCTTGTGTTTATTTGGCGACCATATCTTGGTCGACCCAGATGGGTCGATGATGCAGATCAACTCTTCTAGTGCCGCTAGGATTGATATATGCAAGGGCAGGAGCACACCATGATCGAGCGGTATCTTCCAGGGCACGTGCAGCGTCAGTTCGAAGAGCCACAAGATTGGCCAGACGATGGCTATGTAGCCATCTTTGCACGTAGTATGACACAGGTGGCATGGGGGCCTGGCATTCCTACCATAGAGGCAGTTGATAGCTTTCAACATTTGGTAGCCTGACCGTGGGCTTATGATTAGGGCCTCATGGATCTGGGCACCACACAGGCCTACAGAGATTGGTTCAAACCTCCCCTTCGGCTGACCATTCCAAGTGATGATCCAGATATGCACAGGGTCAGAGGCAGAGCGAGGGGACGAGGATGAGGACAAGGACCTAGGGTCGAGATTTATCAGGATCCACCATTGGTGCCCCCAGTTCCACTAGGTCAGGAGGACATCCACATGCAGGATCAGCAACAAGATCCACTAGTCCCACCACCACGAGCCGGGGGTGAGGACCAGCCTCGTGTACAGCGACGGGTATAGCCAGTAGGGTAGGAAGACACACGGGATGCCCTAATTTTACAGTTGTAGGCCCAGGTCTAGGCAGTGACAGTAGAGAGGGACCAGGCGAGAGTTGAGAGAGAGCAGCTCATAGCAGAGATAGATCAGGCTATGTAGCAGTGACAGGCCGTAGAGCTACAGGCAGCTACAGAGCTAGGCCGCAGATAGCAGATTGAGAGCATGATAGCCTCTACCTCCTCCTAGGGTACAGTGCTGGTACGATCTTACAGGGAGGCTATCCAAGAGATAGAGTACTACCGTCGGGCTTACCACGACACTATACCTAGAGCAGACTAGGTCCTCGATTACTCAGAGCGAGCCAACTAAAAACCACCAGAGGGTCACGGTGACATGGGAAAGGGTAGCATTCATGGAGATCAGGCTTGATCCAGATGATACTCACTTTTGGTGCCTTATGGGCTCATTTTTTATAGCCCCAATGGGCATTTTTGTATCGATTGACATACATGTACAATGATCGGATTTATTATTTTGTACTATGACAGTTGATGATATGATATATATATGAGCTGATTTTGATGTGATGCCATGTGTACTCCTTTATGTATGCATGTATGATTTATTTCTATATGCTTTGCAGTGATGTTTTATGGATGCATTTATTTCTAATGATGTTTATGCAATGATTATGACTAATAGATCTATATTATGCTAACCTATGATATGATTTGTAGTGATGTTAACTATATGATGGTTTTATTTTATGCCAATGTGATATATGATATGGGTTCTAATATGATCAATGATGTATGCAAATGATGTGTTAATGCTAAATGATATGTGATATGCTTATATATGAGATGATTTATGGATGGATGTGATATGATGTGATGGTCCTGATATGATGCTAATGCATAATGAAATTGAGATGCTTAGAATAACAAATGTTTATTATCCTAAATGATGATGTATGTGATGCAACAATATGTTAATGCAAAGTGGTATGATGATGCATAATGTGAATGTAATGTGATAATAATGATGTTATATATGTTATGCAAGTATGTATGCGTAATGAATTAAATTTTTATATATCTATTGCTTATGACTATGCAAAAATGATGATTGAATGTTTTTTGTTCATGCTTATGTGATGATTTATATGATAAATGGTAATATAAAGTGCAAATGAATGCTATGCGATGTAATGGTTGAAATGCAATGACATGGATGCACCTATTTATGAAGAATGTTTATGATAACCTACGATGCGTATGTTTATGCTAATGATTTCTATATGATATGCTTATGTAATATGCTAATGATTTGTGGATGCAGCATCGATGACGATGATGGTGAAGATGATCAACTGTCATAGTACCTTGTTAGCGTGGTCAGTAAGAAAAGAAGAAGTCATTTCAACAAGACACAAGATGACACAAATGCAGATGATGATGATTACTTGTCGAGGAATTGGGATTTTCAAAGGGCCATATTTTCTTATGTTTGATAACACACGTGGTAAGATACATCAAGGTATAGAAAACCAGGATGGTGTTGTACCCAGTGTGATGGACTTTGACTCAACAAATAGATAGGAGTATTCTTGTTCACACCTGACATACGGAAACCTTGCTAGGATGCACTTCAGAAGTTTCAAGCACCTCAGACCAAAACATAGGAAGGTAAACCTATCCATGCAATAGTCAACAAGTTTCCCTAGACATCTTCCGCACATACCTAACAAAGCAAGTATTCGCCGAGGTTATATTACAAGAACGTCCAACAAGCACAGCAAACAAAAGATAATGATCATTGCCCCATTCCTATTTCTCTAAATCCTCTATCTTGGGATATCATCGAGACGTCCTTGGAATGTGCGCAAATAAGACAAGTCAAAAGATAAAGACCAAGTAAAAAAACAAACTGATGCTCTTCAATACCGCTAACGAAAAGAGGATGTGTTTTCTAAGATGATAACCGAAACTTATTGCCAAAAGATAATGCCCATTGTAGGAAGGATTCAAACTAGGACATGTTAGTGGATGGTGGCACGTCATTTTGTTTATAAGGGATGATTGATATGGGACAAATTCAGATGATGAGTTACTGATACGAAGAGGTGACCAACTTGCTTACACACTGACTTAGACTTAAGACTTGACGCATTTGAGTTCTACTTTTAAGCTGCTAGACTTGTTTCTGATTATCCTAACAAAGATTGAGGATGGCGATCAGTTTATTATGAGTGGTGTTATTGCGGGTGTAAGCGATATAAGACGGATGAATTCTTTCAAATATTTAAATTTTTTTGATGTTTTTGGAATGTTTTGAGGTTGTTTTTGGTGTTTTCTAAGATTTTGCAACTGTTTTGATGATTTTGATTTTTCAATGTTTTTGGGATTTTCTGAGATTTTGACCAAGAAACTAACCTAAAGACCTATCCTAGGGGCCTCGGGGACTGATCAACAGATTAGCCTTGTCTACATTATATACGCAGAGACCATGTAGTTCAACTGATGACTTGATCGATTTATAGATGATGATATACATGATGGGATGCCATTTTATTATGATGGACTCCTATAGGACTGACCTAAATGTCTCGGGGGATGATCAAAGATCAACCTTGCCTACGTTCAAGCTCAGAGACGACGTAGTTCGACAAGACAACTTTTGACTTTTTGACTGATTTTTTGACATGTTTTTGGATTTTGATATGTTTTGATGTTTTTGGATTTTGTGCTTTTTCGACGTTTTTTGGATTTTGGATTTTTTGATTTTCTAAACTTTAAGATCATACACCCGATCCGATAAGAACATGCACCCAGCATGATGCAATAGACTACTCCATAAAGGCAGGACAAACTGACCTTGAGAATGGGCTAAGTAGTACTAGGAGGGATCATGATACGAACACAGGACCAAGCTATGATGCGGATGTGAGTGGATGAGTGATGTATGGAGACCTGAATGCGATGGATGATGGAAGAAAAATGGATGAATGATGCAGATCTAAAGGTCTTGGTGGATGGAAAGTGCTTATTTACGTAAGGCGCTTGTTTGCCAGGTTTTCACTGAGGTACTTGCCCAAAGTGCCACCAAAGTGGTTTTCACTAGAGGACGATTTTTGATCCTTTTTTTGGATTTTTTGCTTTTTTTATTTATTTTTTCTTGTTACCAAGACGCCTATTTTCCAGGTTTTCACCAAAGTAACCATTTTTTCAGGACTTTTTCTAATTTTTTGGATTTTTTGGTTCTATACCTTGAAAAGATTTAGCATAAAACTTTTTGAGATGGGAGGTATTCATGGGCTCCTGCAGAGGTTCTCCTTCGGGTGTTGATAGCTGATATGCCCCCGACTTATAACTTGTTGTGATGATGAAAGGTCCTAACCAATTAGGTTTGAACTTGCCTTTGCTGCTGGGATTTGAGACATTCTTCTAAATTTTTTTTAAGCCTAGTTCTCCAACTTGGAACGTCCTGCTCCTAATTTTCTTGTTGTACCTCTATTTGAGTCTGTTCTGATAGACTTGCAAGTGATTTAAAGCATCCATTCATCTCTCATCCAGTAACTCCAACTCATTTAATCTTGACACCTGGTAGTCCTCATCAGTGATGAGGTTTTGCAATGATATTCTGAGGGATGGGAGCTTGATCTCAATGGGGAGTACGGCTTCTGATTTGTAGACCAAGGAGAATGGGGTGGCGCCAGTGGGTGTCTGGAGGCTGGTTTGATAAGCCTAGAGGGCGGGATTAAGCTGCAGATGCCAGTCATGACCTGCGTCATTGACTATTTTCTTAAGGATTTTGAGGATGGTTTTGTTCATGGCTTCTACTTGGCCATTGCCTTGGGGATAGTACGGGGTGGAGAAGCGATGCTGGATTTTGAATTTCTTGCACAAGTTGTGAACCTCCTAGTTCTTGAATGGTGTCCCATTATCTAAGATAATGGCTTGTAGGACACCATAACAAAAAATGAGATAGTTCAAGATGAATTTTGAGATCTGCTTCCCAGTGATATATGTCATGGGTATGGCCTCTACCCACTTTGTGAAGTACTCACAGTTATGATGAACTTATCGCCATTGGATGAGATTGGTGTGATTTTTCTGATGAGATCAAGTCCCCACTGCAAAAAGGGCCATGGTGTGACTATCAGGTGAAGCTCTTGAGCTGGAGCATGGATGAGGTCCCCATGCTGCTGACATTGTAGACACCTTTTAGCATGATCATGTGCTTCTCTTTCCATCGTGGGCCAATAATACCCCATCCTCAGCAGTTTCTTGGCGATGGTCATCCCACTCGAGTGTGAGCCACAGATACTGTTATGAACCTTAGTTAGAGCAGTTAATGCCTCCTCAGCATTTAGACAGCACAATAAAGTACCCTCTATGCTTCTACGGTATAAGGTATCACCTAGGATGACAAATCTAGATGCCTTTTTGATAAAGGTTTGTTTTAGGCTCGATGGTAGGTTAGCAGGTATAACTCCTATGCGAAGATATGTATAGATGTCATGGTACCAAGGATCGCCAGGACCAACAATTTCACATACATATTCTGATTCTGGTACCTCAAATGTGGGGATGAGAAGCTGCTTGATCAGAAATTCATATTTCGGCACGTTATGAGGGATGTCTAATAGAGACCCAATTGTAGCCATGGCGTCTGCTGCTCTGTTGTTGGTTCTTGGAATCTATTCAAATGTTATGTCAATGAAGGATTCCTTGAGAGTCTCCACCAATTTCTTGTATGCAGTTAGCTTGTCATCTTTAGTCTGATATTCATTATTGACCTGATTTATGATCAACTGAGAGTCTCCATACACCTTGAGAGCTATGATGTTCCATTGCACTGCTATCTTGAGACCTATAGTCAAAGCCTCGTATTTTGCTATGTTGTTAGTGCAAGGAAATGCCAATTTGTATGACTTCGGTATGCAGTCCCCTCGTGGGGTGATGAAGAAGACACTAGCTCCTGATCCATGTTGTGTGTATGAACCATCGAAGTATAGTTTCCAATAGTCAGTTATGTTGAGGTTAAAAATGGATTCATCTGGGAATTCTGAGACAAGAGTATTCTCAGAGTAAATAGGTGCTTCTGCTAGTTGATCCGCAATAACTTGTCCCTTGATTGCTTTCCTCTCTACAAACTCGATGTCATATTCTGATAATATCATAACCCATTTTGCCATTCTTCCTGTGAGCATTGCCTTTGATAGGAGATGCTTGAGGGGGTCAATTTTGGTGATGAGCTTGATCTTATGTGCCAACATGTAATGTCTAAATTTTTGGGATGCAAACACTACTGTGAGGCAAGATTTTTTGATGAATGAGTAATTTAGCTCATGACCAACCATTGTCCTACTGATATAGTAGATGGCCCTTTTTATTCCGTTTTCATCATGCTGAGCAAGAAGAGCTCCAAGGGCTACTGCTGTTGCTGACACATATAAAATCAATGGCTTTTTTGGGATAGGTGGCATTAAAACTGGTGGCGTCAGTAGATATTCCTTGATTTTGTTAAATGCCTCTTCACATTTTGCATCTCATTTGAACGCTACCCCCTTATGGAGTAGGTGAGAGTATGGGTTCTACTTGTCTGCTAGTTGTGCTATGAATCGTCAGATTGATTGAAGTCTACCTTGGAGACCTCTCAATTGTTTTAATGCCTTTGTTGCTTCCATCTCAAGGATTGCTTTCACTTTTTCCAGATCTACCTCGATACCCCTCATGGAGACTATGTATCCTAGCAATTTACCCGATTGTACGCCGAAGATGCACTTTTTGGGATTTAGTCTGACTTTGTATTCCTCCAGTCTATCAAAGATAGCACTTAGGGTTGCTATATGATCTTGTCTCTTTCTGTACTTTTCTAGGATGTCGTCGACATAGTCTACAACTATTTTGTGAATCATTTCATTGAATATTATTGTCATGGGCCTCTGATAATTTTCTCCTGCATTCTTTAGGACAAATGGCATCATGTTCCAATAGTAGGTCCCCCATGGACAAGTGAAAGTTGTCTTGTGTTGCTCTTCTTTTGCTATCATGATTTGGTTGTATCCTAAAAATCCATCCATTAGTGATAGCATCTCATGCTCATGCCCTGCTGTCATATCTACTATCATGTCGATGTTGGGAAGTGGAAAATAATCCTTGGGATATGCCTTGTTCAAATCTTTGAAATCCGTACAGATTCTGATGGCTCCGTCAGGTTTTGAAATGAATACCAAATTTGACACCCATTCTGGATAATCAATTGGTCGGATAAATCATGCATCTAACAATTTTTTGATTTCCATTTTGACCAATAGGGAAATTTGAGGATGCATTTTTCAAAGCTTTTGTTTGACCGACTTTGCTTTTGGATACATAGATAAGTGATGAACCATAGTTTTTGGATCAAGCCCTAGCATGTCAGCATAACTCCATGCGAAATTTATTTTCCTTTCCCTTAGGAATTCTACTAGGAGTTCTTGCTATTCTGATAATAGTGATTCCGCATAGAATGTGATATGCGGGGTCTCCTCTATTCCTAGGTTGACAGGATTGCACTTTTTGGCTAAGACTGCTGACTTCTCCTAATGAATAGCTCTTAAGGGAAGATTGAATCTTTCATCCTCAGGCACCTCAGAGAGGTTTTCACCATTGGATATGTCCTTTCTTTTTACTATTTTCTTGTCAAAGAGTGCCACAGTGTGGTTTTCACTCAAGGACTTGGATATGATTCTTAGTTTCTCACTTTTGCGACTAAAGGATTCAATTGTTTCCTCGTAATAGGCCTGTGTGTCTAACTCCATTATAAACCCTACCTTATGATCTCCATTTGGAACGTTATCCCTCAATCCCATGAATTCTGAGAGCGCCTCATCATTTTTTAATGTATCGAGAACTGGTGGTCCTTGTTGGTTATAGTCGATTAGTTGGGGATACACTAAACGGATCTCATGATTTGGATGATATGTTTTGAAGGAGAGGGTGCTAATCATACACAAGGTGGTATCTTCGAATAACCTAGGTAGATTGGATATGGTATCTTCATCGTCGCTACTAATATAGGGCTCAGTTATGAAATTATGTGTGTCTCTACCTATGACTATAGGTGAGTGTACTTGTACTAGCACTGGCTGAGGAGAAGTATTAACTTCTCTAACCAGAGGACTTTGTCCATGTATGGTTATTCTCAGAGGGGTACATCCAAGACCAAGATTTTTTATGGGTTGTGTCTCTAGCATGATAGGTATTATGAGCCCATTGTCATTTTGTCCCAGTATTTGATTTCTTTCATAGCCCATTGTGAGCATCATTTGTAGGCCCCTGCTTCTTTCGTCCATTGGTAATTCAGGTGTCGGTCTCTCATCTCGATACAACATGTGAGATGGATCTACTTCAATAACCTCATGGCCAAGGTCTCCCCAACTTGTGAATTCGGGATAGTCTTCAAGATATGTTCGTGATGTAGAAGCTTGGTTTTTTTGTGGACGTCCCCGTGATCTAGGAGATTGAGGTAACTCTCCTATCACAAAAGCATTGTTAGGGAACTTGTAGCTTCCACAACCGTCCTCATGTATGATGAGCTTGATATTGGAGATGGTGGGAATGGCAGGTTTCTCTGTCACAGAAGTGGATGCGAGAGTGGTGGGGTCGATGTATGGTGTGGATGGACCCTCATCATTCTTTGGCACTTGGGGGATTTTGTAATACTTGGCTTCAAGATATTTGTAATATGAAAATGGTTCGGGATCTCCATGGACAGTGACCTCTTGTCCATTATGTGTAAATTTAACACAATGGTGGAAGGTTGATGCTACAGCTTTCATTGCATGGATCCATGGGCATCCTAGGAGGATGTTGTATGGCAAGTCGAGGTCTAGGACCTGAAAGGTGGTTTCTATGAGTGTTGGCCCTACTTGAATAGGGAGTTTAATTGTGCCTTGAGACACTCTTTCTTGGTCATCATATGCTCTTATTGTGATGCCCTTTCCTTTGTCAATGGAATCTTCTGATATTTTTAATTGCTTGATGAGGTTGAGAGAACAAATGTTCAAACCTGCACCTCCATCCACCAAGACCCTTTTGATTTTTCTCTTGTTTATAATGGCTTCCAAGTGAAGTGCACGGTTGTGATATGGTTGGGCAGGGAAATCCTGGTCAGAGAATGTAAGGAGATTAGGTGTTATGATATTTCTGACCATAGCTTGGAATTGGTCTGCATCGAGATCTGCGGGGACAGTGGATGAGGCTAATGCTTCCTCAAGGATCTTCTTATGGGCTGATGATATTTTTAACAACTCCATTATGGAGATGTGTGCTGGTGTTTTCTTGAGTTGTTCCACAACATTGTAGCTATGCGGAACAGCTCTAGATGAAGGGACTCTATTAGGTTGGGATGATCCTGCAATGGTTACTTTTCCGCCTCTTGTGGTGACTCCACAATCTTCAGCATGGGCACCCTTGATGGTGATGACCACATAGTCTTCATTTAGGGAGGCAACGACCGTTTCATACACATGGTTGACACTAGCCTTCCCTTTATCATTTTTATTCCCTTTGTTGCCATGATTCGGCATCGGATTCATGTAGATTTTAAGATCTTGATTTCCTATAGGTTGTTCCACATTTATCATTTTCTTGTCAATGAGATCTTGGATGATATTTTTGAGTCTCATGCAGTTGTTTATGGTGTGGCCTTTTATTTTATGAAATTCACAAAGTTGATTCTCGTTATACCAAGGGGTTTTGACGTCGGGTTCTTGGTAATTCTTGAATGTAGGAGGCTTGATGAGTTTTTCGTCAATCAACTTTTCATTATGTCCTCAAGTGGTTCCCCCAAAATAGCATATTTTCATTTGGGATAAGTTTTGCGTTGGGGTGGTCCTTTTTTATCATTGAGGTTATTGATGGTTGGATTGTTGTTGGGTTGGTATGTTGTGTGATGAGTGTTTTGGTGTTTATTTTGGTTTCGCGGTGTGGGTGTATTTTGGCGTGGACCACTAATGACCACCTTGGCATCTACGACACCATCATTAGTAACGTTCTTGTTCCTTTCCCATGTGCGAGGTTTATCATTGTAATTAGATGGTGGGCGGTTGTTTTGTTGTTCGTGATATGATGTTGATTCCACGGGTTGAGTCACAAGGGCTCTTTCGATGCTAAGCGCCTTGCAAATCAGTTGATCATATGTGGTGATTCCCTGAACCTTGAGATGAAATATTAGCTATGATGGTGCAGACTTGACGTTCTTCTGGCATGGTCCACTTGATCCGATTGGCCTTGGATCACCATCGTTGAAGAAATGAAGCAAAAGATTCATTCTTTCCTTGTTTTAGAGCATATAGTTCTTCAAGACTGACATCCATTGCGATGTTGCATGCGTAGTTTCTAATGAATGTGTCTCTAATTTCTTGGAATGTTCTAATGCCTAAAGGTAAGCATGAGAACCATTCTATAGCATGGCCTGCCAAGCTCCTAGGGAATAGCTACATCAGATAAGTATCGTCATATGTGACTTCCATGCAATGAACCTGGAATTCCCTGATGTGATCTTCAGGGTTTCCTGTCCCTCGATATTTGTCAAATTTAAGGATTTCAAATCCCTTGGGGAATGGTTTCATCTCTAGGCTCCTATCAAATGGATAGGGACACAAGTTGCTTGGTGTCTTGGTTGTTCGCCCTGATTGAAGTTCGAGCACTTGTTGTGAGAGCAACCTGAGTTGTGTCATCACATCATTTTGCAGATCAGGGGATGGAATGAAAGTGTTGTGGGGTGTTTGAATCATGGGTTGGGTGGGTGGATTGGTTAGTTTGTTGTTTGATGGTATATGTATGTTCTAGCGAGCGAGGTAGGATTCCACCTGCTTTTGTATGAACAACGCCTATTGTTGATCTTGTTTTTGTTGTGCTAGGATTTGTGCTTGTTGTTGTTCCAACAACGCTTGTTGTGCTTGCTATTGTTCCCACAACGCTTGTTGTTGGGCTGCCATTTCTACTACTTCTTGCTGCTCTTGGTATTGCTTTAGTGCTTGTTGATATTCTTGCACTTGCGCTGCTTGTGCAAGGAGTTGTCATTGTGCTTTTGCTTGTTGTGCTTGATATTGAGCTTGCGCTTGTACTTGCGCCTATGCTGCTTGTGCTTGTGTGGCTTGTTGCTGCAATAGAAGTTGTGCTTGAGCGTTCCTTTGCGCTTGTAATGCTTGCACAGCTTGGGCGGCTTATTGTTGTTGTTGTTGCAATAACATTTGAGCTTGTTGTGCGTGTTGCACTTGTTGCACTTGTAATGTGGCTTGTGCAGCTTGAGCGATTTGTGCAGCTTGAGTAACCTGTTGAGCAGCTAGGTGTATGGCTTTCTATTTCTGCACTTGTTGGTATCCTCTTTAAAATGCAGCTTGCAATGTTGCGTCGAATTGGTTTGATGTGGTGAACGTTGGTGGTGGTGGGGTTGGTGGTGGATTTGGAATGGTGGTGGATGATGATGTTGTGTTGATTTTTTGGGTGTTGGATAGTGCTATTGATGTGATTGGTCCTTGAGAAACCATGCTTTGTGATACTAGGGGTGTGTTTGATGATGTTTCCATTACTTGTGTGTTTATCGTTTGTTGTTGCGATATCAACGACAAATTTTGAGCGTTTGGTGCGATGCTTTGATTGATGGTTGGGATAGCATTTTGATGGACACTTGGTAGAGGGGGAAGCCCTAAACCAAGAAGTGGTGCAGATGATAATGGCAATGGTGGAAGTGGTGGAAATGTAAGGGGTGCAAGTCCTTGTGAAAATGTTGTGGTGTCAAAGATGCCCCCTGTTTCGAACGTATTTCCCTCTTATTGTGAATTTGTGAGAAGAGGTGTTTGAGGTGTTCTGTGAAAAAATGATGATGATGGATCGTGATGGAATGTGAGAGGAACATTTTTGTGTAATGGGTTTTCAGGTATGTTTTGTTCCAATGTGGTGTTTGCATCCATGTTTTGATTATTAACAAGGGGATGTGATTGAAGAGCATTGACAAATGTACTTCCCTTGTTGAAATTGGGTTGTGTTGGAGCAAACGATGTTGTGATTCGTGGGATTTTTTGCGTGATGTTTTCAGATGGAGGTGTAGATGAAATGGGGATGGTGGATGAGATCGGAGGAAATGATATATCCACTATAGTACTCACATCAAAATCCGAAGGCAACTTGGCCCCTTGTTTTGCTAGTTCAAGCATGTACAACGAAGGGTTAAGTCTCATCATGATGTTGATGATTCTATGGTTGTCTGGATTTTGTAGCATTTCAGTCATTTCCTCGTGAGACATTCCAAAGGTGAGGTCCTCTCCTTGATTTTCTTCTTGCTTATTTTGTAATGATGAGAGGGTCAATGGATTACTTGATTTAGCTAGATTCATTTCTACGTTTGTTTGGCTAAGATCGCTTGGAGTGGGTGTTTCTTTGTTGGCTTCCATACTCTTCTTGTATTGAGATCTAGTTAGAACCATAAAACAAGGATCAAGAATATGGGAGATGAATCTCTTGATTCTTTGGGTTGATCTCTATTTTGTGTCCCAAAGTAGAATGTTTTAGGATGCCTTGAGGATCAAAGGTGGTGATATGATAATGATGTTTAGAAATGGATGATACGGATTTTTTTGGCTTTTGATAAGTCTTGAATGAGATACTAGGCTTTTAAGACTTGCTGATTTTGATTTTGATTTAGGATTTGGGATTTTTGAGATTTTTCCCTTGATTTTGATTTTGATTTTGATTTTGATTTTGAACAAAAAGACCCTAAGATGTTGGATGATGATCTAAAGGATAGCTTTTTTCAAAGGATGATAATTTGAATATGTGTGAGGAGAAGGATGCATCTACCCACACCTATTACAACAAGATGATTTGTTTCACTAAGCATATGAAGAAGGATTCATCTACGTACACTAAGCTAGACAAGATGATTTTGATAACTTTGACTAAGTATATGCAAAAGGATGCATCTACACATACCTAGCCAAAGGTGTTTTTTGCTAATGTTTTCAAGGATTTTGTCTCAATCATATTGATGATTTTGATTTTGCCATAAAGCCTAGTGTTAAGGATGATTTCAAGATTTTTCAAAAGGTGATGATGAGATGGAATTTGTTTTGATGTTTTGGAGGATGGATGAAAAATATATTTTGATATGTTTTGATCCTAAGATGAACTTAAAAAGATACACTTTGTTTGCTTAGACCTAGGTATTGAAGAGCATGCAAATGCTTCCTAATGACCTTTGTAACCAAGAAATGATTTCATTTTGAACATTCACTTTCGGATTTCCAACCAATGATTTTTTTGTTTTTGAGGTTTGGATTCTTCAACACATATGAAAGTTCATTTTGCTTAGCTTTGCTTAATGTCTTTATTTTACCAAAAACACTTTCTTCAATTAGGTTTTCAAACTAAGATGTCCAATGTCTTAATTTCTTCAAACCCCACAAGATATGTTATGTGGAAATTCAATGAACTCAAGGAAAGGGTTTTCCTATTGTTTACTTAAGAAGACAAATTGAGATATAATCCAATGTTTAGAAACCTCTAAGGATTTGAATACCAAAGGAAAGCAATAACATATGGATTGAGTCAATTGTTTTTGTCCTCAAAAGGGTTTGAAATTTGGATGATGATGAGTGTTTATTTTTGAGACGTTTTCGATCAAGCAATGCATTTTGTAACCCAAGAATAAGTACAATCCTATGGAACACAAAGAATTTTGTAACCCAAGAATAAGTACAATCATATGCATGATAATAAACAAAACCATAAGCCCTAGTTCATGAGAACAACCAAATTTTGCAAAATTTTAAGTGGAACACAAAGAATTTTTAGGGGTTCCACCAGTGGCTCCTCTTGGGGATGTTTGTTCTTCCAAAACAAAGCAAGAACACATAATCTCAGGTTGAAGCAAACCAAGCACAAGGACTTGAAACAAGGACCTACCCATACATGGCAAGAATACCAAACCCAAGCAAACCAACATATATACAAAATTTATAGGACTGTACAATGTACATGGAAAAGAGCATATTCCAAGAGAAATATGGCTTCAAGAAATGTCCATGTACTGACAATTCAAGAATTTCACCATTTAAACTTTGGAGGTGTGTGAACCCCAACCTTGGTACCTGCAAAACAAAGAGAATAAACAAGTTAAACCATGAAATGCAATCCAAAATAAGGATTCCCCATGAAATCCATTTACAAACTCAAATTAGGAAGAAAATATTGAAGAACACAATGCAAATGACAAAACAAGACAAAATCCTAATTAGAAAAGAAAACTCTTGATCCCATGGGGGAATTGGTGCCAATTTGATGTTAAAATTGGCCCTTTCCCAATTCCTATGATGCAAGCTTCAAATGTTGAGGGGATTGATCCACTTTTGATGATGAATGGTGAGAGCTCCAAAGCTAAAATCTGCAATAACCTAGCTAAGAACTCAAGATGGAAATGGCTAAGTATTTTAGCATGGTAACTTTGCTTGGATTGTGGATGATGAAATGAGGAGAAGAGCTCTTCATTTATAGGATTTCAAGATGGATGAATGCCCAAATTTGAGCAATGTGGGACTAACATTCATCTAATGATATGGTGCCACTTGTCAAGCTATGAATGGATGATGGATGTGCAAGATTTGGGGTTTGTGCCAATAAATGCCAATATTTGAAATTCAAATTTGTTGAAATGACATGTAAGAGGGAAGGAAAATGCAATAAATGCCACTTGGCTGAAGGAAAAGGACATGTAAGAGGTTTTAAATGCCTTGTTGGATGTACATGTTGACTTGGAATTTTTGAATTCAAATTGAGAGAATATTCCAAAAGATGCCTTGTGAGGAAAATAGGGATTTAATAAATTAATTAAATCTATTTTCATGTGCAACTTGCATTATCTAGAGGATGTGACATGGAATGAGGTTAAATTAATCAAAGGTTAATTAATTTAATAAGGAGATTAGATGATGTGACCTATTTGACTTAGATTTGTGTATTTATTTAAATCAAATAAGAAAGGAATATGATAAGAGGCTAATTAAATAAAGATTTTTATTTATTTAATGAAAAGGGATGGTGTTAGATTAAATCAAATAAGGTTTTAATTTATTTAATTTAATGTATGGACTTTAGAGATTTAATCAAATAAATTGATTATTTAATTAAATAGGGATAATTAGATTAGATGGATTGATTTAATTAACAGAAGGAATTGACTTAATTAGATAAAATGATTTATTCGATTAAGGGATGAAAGTTGATGAATTTAATCAGATAGGGGAATTTGATTAAATGGTTAGACCGAGGGATGATTCAGGAAGAAATGATGTTAGTAAGTCAAGATCAAATGTGCGATATCAATCAGTATATTTTGCGTGTCTACAGGAGGAACTGTGAATCTTCCCCATATTTGTTGGATATCGCATAAGGACCTAACCATAGTGCCTCAAATTTTCCACGCTTTCCCTTATCTTGAGTCCTTTCATTCCACATTAGTATCATACTGTCCACTTACAATTTTCTAGGAGAAGCTTTCTTATCAAAAAAATGATTGACCTATAGTTGCATCTTTGCATTTTTGTCATGATCTTCTCTTCTAGTTTCATCTACATGTATAGGATTTAAAACCTTTTGCCGCATCTCATCATAGATGTTCTCATCATACTCCTGTACAAACTTGTACATGTTTGGCGGATTATTTTGAGGAATTCTAGCATCCAAACCATATAATAGGCCAAAAGGTGAATTTCCAATAACCTTCTTTACAATAACCCTATTAGCCCACAATGCAAGCTTCAATTTCAATTCCTAGGACTTCTTATTCTTCTCAATCACTCTTTTCATGATTTTCATTAGGCTTTTCTTGCTAGATTCTGCTTGACCATTCCCTTTAGGATGCTAAGGGGAAGAATAAGAAATCTGTATGCCATGTTTCTCACAAAAAACCTTGAACTCTTCTAACCTGAAACACATAGCATTATCCAAAATTATCTTCTCTAGGACTCCAAATCTGATCAGAATATTATTCATTAGGAAGTCCACTACCACTAGATACTTATTTCCTTCTTTGTGGGGATTGATTCCACCCACTTTGTAAAATAATCGGTTCCAACAAGGACCTATGAATGTCCCCCACTAGATTTTTCTGATATTTCACTAATGAAGTAAGTACCCCATTGTTGGAAAGGGGCTTGAACATAAATAGGCCTAAGTGGCAATCTTCTTGAGAACTTCTACTTCCCTGCAAATTTTTGGAAAGCATCACAAGTCTTAACAAAATTGTGGGAATCTTTAAAAATAATGGGCCATCATAATCCTGCCCTCAAGATCTTATGGGTAGTTGTCTTGGCCATATAGTAGCCACCACACACTCCACTATGCATTTCTTGCAAAATATCTAACTTTTTCTTTCCATCTACACATTTGAGCAACACACCATCTGGGATTCTCCACCATAGTTCATTATCAATAATAACATACTTAATGTCATGCAATTTTAAAGTCCTTTTTTCATTGTCAGCCATACCTTCTGGCATTGCAGAGTTTGCAAGTACTGAACAATTCTCCTATACCAACCACAAGTCTATATATCAAAGATAGGTGCAACATCAATACTTTCAACTTGATTTATTTGATTTTCCTCCAAGTTAGTCTCATCCATTATCTTAGTTATACCTTGTCCTCTCACTAACTTGGTAATTTGAACATCAAAGTTAAACTCTTAGATCCTATTGATCCATCTACACCTTCTACCTATAATTTCTTGTTGAGTGAAGATGTCCTTCACAATATCACTTGGAACAAAGGCTATGACTGTAGTTCCCATTAAGTAGGTTTTGAAATTATTTACAACCTTAACTAAAGAATATTCTTGCTTCTTAGTCATGTCATATTTCAATTTTGTGGCCTGTAAATATTTACTAAAGAATGTGATAGGTTACTCAAATCCCTCATCATTTATTTTCTATAAAACAACAACAATAGTATGGAAAGAAGCAAAAGAGAAAATATGCAATGGTTTAGAAAAAGCCAGAGACTTTAATACTAGATCCTCTTTGATATCCTTCTTTGTGCTCTTGAATGCCTGACTAGGATCCTCACTACAAACCACCTTTTCTCCTTTCTTTAACATCTTAGAGATAGTTCTTGTGATCTTGGAAAAAATAGAGACAAACCTTCTCAATAAATTTATTTGACCATAGAATGACTGAATACCTTTGGCATTTTTTGGTTGTGGAATTTTATCTATGGAAGCTACTCTCTCGGGATAAGTCCTTATCCCATCCTTAGACACAATATGGCCCAGTATCTTACCTCCCTTCACTCCAAACAAACAATTTTTAGGATTTAATGAAATTCCATACTCAAGTGCTTTCTTGAACACTTTCTCCAAATGCATACAATGATCTTCCTCTTTTTTACTATATCTAGTCAGGTCATCTTGATACGCTGCTAGAAATGTGTCTATAAAGTCAATAAATTCCACATCCATGGATCTCTGAAAAGTAGCCCCTGCATTTCTTAATCCAAATGGAATCATAACATAGACATAAGTGCCCCATTGAGTGGTGAAAGCTAGTTTATATTGCTCACATTCTTTAACAACTACTTGATTGTAGCCTGAGAATCCATCCATCATAGATAACAACTCACAACTAGTTTCCTTCTATAACATGGATTCCATGTTTGGTAAAGGATAATTAATCCTTTAATGATGACACATTCAAATTTCTAAAGTATACACAAATTCTAATGTAACCACTTTTCTTTCTAAATGGAACAAGGTTTGAAACCCAAGTAGAATTCCTAATAGGCTTAATAATCCAAGCATCTCTTAACTTCACAAGCTCTTCCTACATTTTAGGTTGCAAAGTGGCATTTATTGGCCTCTATTTTTATCTAAAAGGTTTGGCATCTGGCTTCAAGGGTATTTCATGTTGAAATAAATCTTCTTTGTAAGCTTTCAAGTTATCATATGACCATACAAATACATTTCTATATTTTCTTAGTAGAGCAATCTAGATTTCTCTAACATAAGGTTTCATCTTCTTCCAAATGTACACCTTGGGAGCATTTTTTGTTCCAAGATTAACTTCCTCTAAGTCATCTTTGTGGGTGGATGTTTTCTTAGCATTATTTCTATCAAGGCCATCAAATACCCTCTCCAATGCTACTAGTCCTTTGGGATTCTTATTAGTTTTCAACTGGATAATCTCATTCCCAAATATAGTCTCTTTACCATCCACTTCCTCCACAAGGCTATAAAATCAGTTTCTTGACCCTCATGCTCATCAATGCATTGCAAAAACTTCAAGATAACATCATCATCATTAAAAACTTATCAATTCTTGATACTATCAAGAAATGAGGGTCTAATCTATACTTCAACCTTTGAAATGCAACCAAATTTAATATCATTTGGTAAGAGGGAAATGCTAGCAAGTAAATCTTCTATCCTATTGTTACTCCTCTCAAACCAACCAATTCCAAATGCATCAAAATATTCAGTTGAATCCCAAAAAACATTCCTATATTTCCTTAATCTAGTATTTTTTGATGCATACTTTCCTCTAACTTGAGAAACCACTAGTTCTAAGTATCCAATAAATCTTAACTTTTTAATGTCATTTTCTCAGCTAACCTCAACCCTAGCAATAAGGCCTCATAATCTCCTACACTATTTGTGCAAGTAAATTGCAATAAAAATGAAAAATTGAAAGTCTTACCATTGGGAAAATGAGTATTGCCCCTACACTAGCTCCTTCCTTTGAGCAACCTCCATCAAATCTCATATTCCATAATTCATCATTGTTGGCTTGCTGCAACACTTCCTTTTCTAGAGTTGCAAGTTGTTTTTCTTCCTCTTCTTGTAACTCTTCTATTCTGAAGTTATCCATACCAGTGTCTACAAAATGAATTTTGTCTACTTCTCCTGTGAACTCAATGATATGTGGATCTCTTGGTTCCCTTACAAGATTGATGTCTTTCCCTTCAATTAGAAAATTTGTAAAGGACATATCACATTGCATGCTACCTCCCATGGAGGCACTCCACTTCTTTGAAAACAACATGCCATAATTGGGTGGGATATCCACCACAACTATGATCATGACAAACTCCTTATCAGGGAAAACAACTAATGTATATGGAACATCTTTTCTAACTCCAATAACTGGGACTTCTCTAGATTCCATCGCATAACACCTGCTATATTCACAATTTACTTTCAATTCCATTTCTTCCATTATCTCTACTTGCACAATGTTTGATGAAGCTCCTAAATCAATCATACAATTTTTAAGTAGCTTACCATCAACAATTAGAGTTACATAGAAGAGATCAATATTATCTAGTGTAGTAATGGAAAAATTAGCCTTTTTTCCCTTACTTGGTTTGATAATTGACATTAAAACAAAATTAATGGTGTCTTGGAATAGTGTTGTAATGTAATGTACACATTCACATCATTCTAGGACCTTTATTTGATTAAAGCATGCTTTAGTTGTCCTTTTCAAAGGTTTTGTCAAGTTTTGTAACACACTTTCACACTTTTCTAGGATTGATTTACTTAATTAAGCTTAATGTGCCCCTTCATAATAAAATGTACTTAAATTTGTACCTTATTCAGGTGTTTTAAAGTGTTGTAAAGAACTTACACATTTATCTAGGGTAGTTTTAATTAATTGTGGTTAATTGGAGTTAATTAACCCCTTTAATTTAAATTTAAACCTTATATATGACACCTCCCAAAGATCAATCCGAAATCCCATGATTTAAATAATATAACATTTAATTGGGAAAAATTAGGTCCTGGAAAATGGTGCCAAGACCCGTTCGCCCTAGGTGGCAAATGGGTCCTCCCTTAATAGAACCCCCCTTTATCAATTGATCTGAAATAGGTTTTTAATGCACTTTCCATCCCTCATGGTTAGGTCCTGGAAAACTAAGCTAGGACCCATTCACCCTAGGTGGTGAATGGGTCCTCCATTAATGAGAACCCCCTTTTCAAATTTAATTATGGTGGGAATTTAATAAAGTTTACTTCCAAATCTAGTGTCGGCCTTAATTGTTTGAATTTTGTGGTTAATCTCTGAATTTAGTATAAATAAGGGATTAATTCACATTGTTTCTCCTAGCAAGTTTATGAGACATCCTAGAAACTTCAAGAGAGCATTATAGAGCATTACAAGAGAATTCACAAGGCATTTCAATGAACATTTCAAGAGTTTATTGCAACAATTCAAGATCATATAAACATGACAAGGGTTTAATGCATTCATGTATGTTGTTGAGCTAAGAAAGTGGATGTAGCATTGAAGATATACTTGCAAGCACTGTTCACATCATATTCAAGGTTCCAAGATCTACATTCTTCATGGCCACTACATGCTAGTTTGCAGATTTGCTTCACAATACATCATCAAGGTGACATCAATTGCATATTTCATGTTTCATGCTTCAATTCCTTTATTTCATCATTTGGTTTAATTACCTAGAAGGGGTTTGACTTAGGAAAACCCCCATTCACTAACAAACAACAATTTTTATTCCCTTGAATGTGTAATTGCAGATTTATAGGTTGAAGATCAAGTGGAGCAAGTTTGGAGCAAAATTGTCAAAGTTGTCAAGTTACAAAAGTTGTCATACAAAGTGAAAATTCAAGTATTTGAAGCTACAAAATTATCTATAGATTTCTTAAAGTTGATAACCGGGATTTTTAGAGTGTAGGCATCAAGGAATAGAACCTTGATCTCAATTTTATAAACCCTAATAGGGACCCATTCGCTATTGAAGGCGAACGAGCTCTCCATAGCCTAAGAACAACAAGTTTTTGACAAGGTACACAACTTTTTATGCTCTAAAAACTTCCCTCATAGTTGCTATAATAGTTAGGTATCATTTTTTATTGTTATTTGCATCTTATCATATACATAATTGAGTGTTGGTTTGTCATCTTGTTCACTCATAGTGGTAAATCTTACCTTTTCCACATTAAACATTTGGACATGTAATGGTACTACCCAAATAAATCTGAGGGATCTCACCAATATATCCCTCTATTATCTCATCACTAACTTGATTTTCACTCACTTCAGGCTGAGAAGCCACCTTCTTTTCTTCACAAGCCTTAGTGGCTCCATTCATAAGTGTCACTACCTTCTGCTTGTGTTCATCAATTCTCATCATTTCAATTAAAGGGACGATCACTTTGACTTAAGAGAGAATCTAGAACATGTCAACTAGGTTATACTTTGGCTGGTCATAAGGAGTTATACTCTATTCCTCCACTTGAATCTTTTGTTGCTCAACCTTTTTTTTAGCATTTTCTTCTCTTGTTTCTTCTCAAGTTGTGAGTATTCCTAGCTTGTTCCACCAAGGCTGCAGTCATTTGTGTATATTCTTCACTAGAAGGTTGTCTTAAAGACACATCATCTTCCTCCATTTCTATAGCATAAATATTGTCCTCAATGGCTTCATCTTCATGAGGGAAAAATTTTTGATGATACGAGTCTAATTTTTGTCTTTGGAAATCAACTTCAAGTTCCTATGACTCATATTCTAAGGAACAATCCTCATCAAAAAAATCATATCTATGAATAGGTACATTGATTTCAATATCATTTTCTTCCATTGGCTCATAATCATCTGATTGAGCCTGCTCTTCTTCAAACTTCCTTGCTACTAAACAAGTTTGAGAGGCATGTGGTAACTAGAAGAAAACACACCAAGGTGTTTCCTTAGCAAAATTAACTAATTTTTTTTGCAAAGGATCAAGGGGGAAATTATTTTGTGCATTCTTCTAATTGTTGGGAATATGCTTTCCATTATGCCAATTAATATTGTGAGGATGGTCTTGCAACCAAGGGAGTCTCACATTCTTTTGGAAATCTTGTTTTTCATTAGAAATACCCTTCTCTTGCCTTGCAAGTATATAACTTAGATCCTTCATGGTACTAGCAACATTTTCAAGCTTATACTCAACAGAGTTCCCTTTTTCTCTAGAGTTTCTATCCTCTCTCTTAGGATTCTTGAGGATTTTTAGATCATCTATCATTCCAACTTTACCTATTGCTCTACTGATATTGTCAATATGGATTGCCATATTGAATGCTTCCCTTAGCTTTTGAGTAATTTTATCCAATAGGAGATAACTCATTTTAGCATAAAATACATTACAATAATTTACCAAGCACACACTCTCATTCAACCACAAATGAGGAGGTAATTTGATCATTTCCTTTTGGAATCTCACATTGAAGCCAACAACTACCTCATTGGAGCCTTTTGGGATATTATTAAATTGATTTAAGAGGAACCTTATATCATTCTTATCACCGTACTTCTCTCTAAATAACCTCTTTAATTCCTCCCAAGAACCAATACTCTTAGCAGGTAAACCCTTATACCATTCTCTAGCATCCTTTGTGAGTGACTGAATGAAGAGTTTCATCATCACATCCTCTACTTCCACCTCAAATTCATCCATGACATTAGTGAATGGTTTTAAGTGATCTTCACCACTTATAGAATTGTTACTAGAGAATTTCACTAAGGCAGGTCTAATGTCATCATGGAGTTGGTTAGGATACCTAGGAATTCCAATAAAACACAATTGCTAGTATCTATCAACATGCATTGCTCTCCTGGTGAATCGGTCTCTTTGATTAATTTTAGGCTTATTATCTTCTTGATCACCAGATTGATCACTACCCTTTCCATTTCCATCTCCACCATTACCACCACCTCCATTCTTCTTTCCACCCCCACTACTTCCTTCTCCATCATCAAAACATGTATTATTATTTTCGTGGTTTCCTCCACCTCCACCACTTTGATCTCCACCACCACCCCCACTAGGAATATGTTCATTTTACTTCGTCCTATGTGGCTCAGGATCAGTGTGTCCAGAGCTTGAAGCTACTGGATCAAGTATAAAGATCTTAAGGAAAGAGATCTTTCTAACCATCTTTGCATTTGTAGCCTCAATTTCAGATTTCTTCAAGTCTTGCTACAACTTGTCATTCTCTAGTTGTAGTATAAAGATCTTAGGGTTAGGGGGTGCATTTGATGGAATGGAATTGTTCTGAACATTATTGGTGGATGTATTAGTGGATGAAGTATTTGTATTTGTATTGGTGTTTGTATTGAAGGTAGTTTTCTTATGTTGGTCAACAAGCTTCTTCCCATGATCTACAGGTTGTGATTTCTTAGTAGTAGCAAATGGATCTAAGGCTTTAGTGGCTGAGACAGATGTGGTATAAGTACTTGTAGTATAGGTTCCCATTGGAATGGTTACCTTAGGAGGGTTAGGATTTTCCTTAGCAACAGGCCTAGAAGCACTTTCAGAAATTACCATCTACTTTGCAGCTTCTTTCATCTTCTCAATTCTTTTCTTTCGATCATCTCTTTCAAGAATATTAGCTTTAATCCTATTCTCTTTCTCCTTCAACTCTTTTTCTTGTTTCTCTTTCAATTCCCTGATTCTACTTTCTTCTTCCTTAATTTTGAGCTCTTCCTCTTCCAATGCTTGCATATCCTTGTTTATATCCTCTTCATCTTCTAGGATATCTCCAGAATCACTTGGCTAAGGAGCATAGAAGGTAATATTAGTTGGTTCTCTTTTCGGGGAATGGTCTGAGGCTACATTATGGGATTTACCCCTTTACTTGAAGTTACCATCATTAAAGACAAATTTATCTCCATGGGTCGCCCATCTACCCAAAGTTTATTATCCTTTTCCTAGAATTCCCACCTTTCTTCTTCTCTTGACATGTCAAGGTCATTCTCAAAAGCTTCCTCGGTGGGAAAAATTCCTTCATTTACATTAGGCACCTCAGCTTCATGTGTCTCCTCATAAACCTTTACATTATATTTATCATTATTTAAAATATGATATGCATTAGCAAGAATTTCGATGGACTTTATTCAACATTCTTGTTTATCCAAGATGGTTGCTTATCCTTTGAAAGCTTAGAATACAACTTCTTCTTAGGATGCTTCTTCATGTAGCTTATGGTCTTCCTCATGGTGTTAAATTTTCACTCAGAATTCTCCCTCTCACTCTCTATTTGAGAATTAAATCTTGCACTGGCACAAGATACTTCAGAGTCACCACCCAAGATATTGGGAAATAGAAATGTATGTGGATTGATCTGGTTGTTCCTATGTTTTCATTGATTTCAACATGGTGACAACTATATGGGAAGCTTACGTAGTTTACCAGAAGTTGTTCTCTACTAGAAGTGTTCCCTTTTTATGAACCAGAGTGTTATTTTTTGAGTCCAGAATTCACCACAAGAAAATATATGAATCTAATCTCTCAACCATATTATTTCTCATTCAAACATCTATATCTTGGACCTTGAGATTTTTTTTTTTTGAACAAAAATTTATCATTGACAGAGTTTAGCTCTATATTCCATTGGTGTTTCTCTGCTCTGCATATCTGTGTGTGACTCTACATTTTCTTAAGGAGAACATTATAATTCTACAACTCTAATGATAGTCCCTATGATGATATTGTGATGAGAATTTTATTTAATATCAAATCCGAAAGGTGTTTTCTTTGAGGATTATATGTTGGTTTGGAGTTTTTGTGGTTAAGTCCTAGACTTGGCCGACCTAACGCATGACATATATTAAGAATACTAGATATACTTTGAGGATGTTTTCTATAGATCTACGCTGACTTGATATGATGGACTACATGGAAAAAAAATGTTTTAAATCATATATGGTGCCGACAAGAGTGTTTTGATTATTTTTCTTTCATCTAAATAGGCCGACCTAATTGATGAATAAGATATAATTGCATATATATATATAAGATTCATTGAAGAAGAAAATAGGAAAAGGTGGCGGTGTGTGTGTGGTGTGTGGAGAAGAAGTGTAAAAGTGTGAACATGGAAGGAGAAGGAAGAGAAGTATAGTGTAGTAAAAAGAGGATCAAGGGATAAGTGAATATGTGGGCCTAAATGCTTTATCAGTTGTGGATTAGAATAGAATTTTTGAGTGACTGTTGTTGGAGGTAGTACTTCTTTTTCAGAGCTTCATTGAAACTAAACCTTGCACATAGAAGGCATATTCTATCAATTCATACTCTTGGAAGTAAGTCATAACTCTTGTATCTTGGTGATTAGCCATCTTGTATTCAGGTTGTGAGCCTTTTAAGGATAGTGACACCTGGAAGTGAGCCCCGCAATATCTTGTATCTACATATAATATATTGTGAGTTAATCCTCACTGTGGTTTTTCCCCTTCTCGGTTTTCCATGTAAAAATCCTAGTGTTCATGTGTGTTGATGCATTGATTTTCTTTCATGTTCTCCTTTGCTGATTCAATTAGAATTGTGATAATGTTTAGATGGATTTTATATGATTGGTTTTATGGAATACTGATTCACCTCCCCTCTCAATATTCTGGATATTCAACAATTGATATCAGAGCCTAGTTCCTCCAAAGGATCCTAATAGCTTGAGGAAAATTCTAGAATTTGAATATAAGAATTTTTTTCCTCTGGAAGTGATCTCTACTAGATATTCAAAATAAATTGAAGATCTAAAGAATAAGTTGAAGGAAGTGAATGGTTGTATCAAAGATCTAAGGAGAAGATATGAAGATGCCTATGATCAATTGAGAAGAGAACATGATGAGATCACTGGACTGCTACAACAATTAGAACAAAATGAAAAGTAATGAAGTTTTTCAACAAGTTGAAATTCATGAGAAAACAGATGAATGTGTCAAGCTTGAGCAAGAATCAGAAATCTTGAGATTAGATCTAGAAAAGGAAAGAAGATTTAAGGATAAATTTAAGACAAGTTTTGCAATGATTGATGAGTTGATTATTTCTTAGAGACTGACAATGGATAAAAGTGGTTTAAGTTTTGAAGAAGTTCAAATTTCAAAATCAAAGAAATCTCCTGACAAGAAGACTTGATGCAAAGATGGAAAAATCAAGAACTTAAGAAGTAATTCTGGACGGACTCCCATCAAAAAACCTAATGCTCAAAGGTACTTTTCTTTCAATCGTGTTTGTCATTCCTGCAATAAATTTGGTCATAAGGCAAAGGAGTGCAAAATTAGAATGAATGATACTCTATCTTTCTCCCACAAATTGTTTTAACTACAAGAATTTTGGACATAAGGTTAATCAGTGTGAACATAGATTGAATAAAAGAAAGTAATGAAGGAAGAGTGTTGTATGTTGTGATTACAACAATCCAAAACATCTTGCTAATAAATGCAGAAGAAGAAAAGATAACTATCCGGTAAAGAAGCATGAACCAATCATTGATTCAGAAGAAGTAAGAAAAGAGATGAAAAGAATCTAGAGAAAGAAAGGAGGACTCAAGTAAATTGAATCAGAATCATCAGTCTTATCTATACCGACTTTTGGTATAGATACACCCGTCACTTTTTGAGTCTGGCAATGACTAAGGGGGGGAAATTATCAGAAAATCTACTAAATCCACTTATCAATACTTATGTCACATCATGGCAGAATTATATTTAATGTGGTAATGAATTCAATGAGTTTTTTAGTTGCATATGTGAAGAATGAATTTTTGCAAAATTTTGAAAGGATGGAAGCAAACACAAATTTTGAGATGATCTACTTGCAATTTGAAGAATTTATTGCAAAATAATTCAGAATGGAAGAAATAAATTTAGATATATCAAGGAAATTGTATTTAAAGGGCATATGCATTTTTGAAAAATCCTACAAAGGAATTTGGAGAAAACAAAGCAATTCAAAATTTCAAGGTTTGAAGGAATCATGCTCTAGAAGCTGGATATCTATCCTATTTTTCATTGGAAATTACAGAGGTATTATGATTACACAATCTTTTATATTTTACGCAATGGATAATTCAAAGGTTGTGAATGTTTTGAATAGATTGCAAGTCAAATTAAGGAAACATTTGAAAAATATTTTGGAAGAATTAGTTGGTGCATTCTCTTGTATTCCTCCTAGAGTGTTTCTCTTTGAAGATATCTATTCATTCATCTATAGTAAGATTGAGGAAATGGCATCGGTTTAGTTAAGTATCCTATGGAAGAATGAATTGGAATAAAATCATGATGTTTACAAAATCTTGGTTGAGAAGCAGTTGGATGTATGGTAGAAATCCCCTCTATTTGAATTCAACTGGAAGTATATTCGAATGGTTTTGAGTAGGATTCATGATGAATCATTGTGGATTTATGAAGCACATTTGATTACCAGAGAAGCAATTAGACATGTAATTGGTTTGTGTTCCTCCAAACTAGTTCCCATGAGAAAGTTTGTAAATGAACAAGAGATAATTGAAATGACCGATGTAACCCTCAGAGGAAAAGAACTTGTTTTGAGAAAAATTAAAGATCCAGCCATTAGATGTTGTAATGGTTATTGGGCACAAAGTTTTTTAACCTAGAATGACCTCACAATTTCTACTACTGCTATTCACATTAATATTGATATGGTTAGAAGAGGTATGAATTGTGCCCTGTGTGAGCTACTTCGAATACATATTTTCAAGAATTTCAAGGAAATTAAGAAGAGCAAGAAGAATACATTCTGATACAAAAGTTTGATTTTTTGCTTACTCTTTTACTTCTTGAAATAATTATCAATAATAGGAAGGATAGAATGGAAAAATGCAGAACCTATTTCCCATCAGATCAGAAATTTCATCGTAAATCTTGGTGGTTCAGATGCTCAAGAGACTGCTCTTGTTGCATTCTTTGGAACTTTTCAAATGAGGATGAAAAAAAGATCAAGGATTCTAGAAAGTGTAAATAAAAGGTACTCTAAAATTATTAATTTCTTGGTGTCTACAAATTTCTATCATATAGAAGTAATTGAATCTAGATTGGTGTGGATATCTTAGTTAGATTATGAAGTGTCTGAGGCTGAGATAGACCATTGTGAAAAAATTCTTTTGGAGAGCCCTAAGAATCCCAATGAAGAAGAAGCTTACAATAGTGCAACCAGAATAAGGAAGAAGACAAAAAGTGTTGTCAAACAAGAAGTCACAGAAGGAAGTGAATCAAAGAGATCTCAACATGAGCATGAAAGCATTAACATCAA
This sequence comes from Sequoia sempervirens, assembly GCA_007258455.2. Taxonomy (NCBI): domain Eukaryota; kingdom Viridiplantae; phylum Streptophyta; class Pinopsida; order Cupressales; family Cupressaceae; genus Sequoia; species Sequoia sempervirens. Next base: position 354,954,339 of record VDFB02000008.1, on the reverse strand, counting down.
GGAGCTTTAAAAGAATTGTAGATAGTTATCCCCAATGCTAACTTTGACTCTTCTGTATTAGTTGTGGAAAATCTCAGAAACATGATTAATTCTTTGAAATTCTATATCTCTGGATGAGAGGTGCATGTTGGAATTAGATTTGTAAAGAAAATTTAGAAGATATCGAGAAGAAATGTGTAGATGCACATCGTAGAGTGGTGATGGAATTGAAGAGTGTACATGTTTGTGAGGAAGAGGCTCATGAACTACTTTCTTTCTGCCAAAATTGGTTTGGAAGTACATTAAATATAAGAGATGAGATAATGAAGAGTGAAAATCAGATGAGTACTCAAGCATATATGTACAGATTGGCAAAAGATAGAAATAATCAAAGATGGTCCTACATTATGCAGCTTTAGGAAAAATTATTTTCTCTATAGGATCAAAGAACAAAATTGATTAGGAATTTTTTGGCACTCAGAGATATGGTTAACCTCAAGCACAATCCTATATCTAGTGCTCTTGATAGTATTAGTAATTTATCAAGGATTAATTTTAGCCCAATACTTTAGCAGATGATATAGAGTCTTTGACTAAGCTTGAACTATTGTACAAGACTCTTGCAAGTGTGAAAGATTCATGGAAAGAAGGAAAAGCCTCATGGAAGGATATCCTAAAGAATCTCAAAGGTTCCTCATTTTCAAGTTAATTCAATTCTCTTTGTGTTCATATATTTTTGGTTAGCTCTTGATGCTTGTATATATATCGGACCCCATCCTTTTCCATTAATGTCAAAAGGGGAGAGATAGAGATAAATAAAGGAAAAACATTTTTTAGAACAGTTTTGAAAGGGGGAGTATTTAAGTTGCCTTATATCAGAAAAATGTTTTTCAAATCCATGTTTCCATCAATGACAAAAGGGGGAATTTTTGGAAATATGGACCCTTGCAACATGAGCATGAAATGTATGTGGATTGATCTGGTTGTTCCTATGTTTTCATTGATTTCAATATGGTGACAATTGTACGTGAAGCTTACTTAGTTTACTAAAAGCTATTATCTAATCAAATTTTTCCTTTTTGATGAACCAAAGTGTTAGTTTTTGAGTCTGGAATCCATCACAAGAAAATATATGACTCTAATCTCTTAACCATAATGTCTCATTCAAACATCTATATCCTATATCTTGAGAAATTTTTTGTTGTGAGCGGAAAGTTATCATTGACAAAGTTTAGCTTTGTATTCCATTGGTGTCTCTCTGCCCTGCATATCTATGTGGGAGACTCCACATTTTCTTAAGGATAAAATTCTAATGTTGCGGTTCTAATCATTGTAATATCAAATCTGGAAGATGTTTTCTTTTAGGATTATATGTTGGTTTGAATTTTTTGTGGTTAATTCCTAGTCTTGGCGGACCTAATGTATGACATACATTAAGAATACTAGATATACTTTTTGGATGTTTTCTGTAGAGCTAGTCCGACTTGATATGATGCACTACATGGAAAAAAAAAAATTTAAATCATATATGGTTCCAACAAGAGTGTTTTGATTATTTCTCTTTCATCTAATTAAGCTAACCTAATTGATGAATGAGATATACTTTCATATAAATATAAGATTCATTGAAGAAGAAAATAGGAGAAGGTGGTGGTGTGTATGTGGTGTGTGGAGAAGAAGTGTAAAGGTGCAAAATTGGAAGGAGAAGGAAGAGAAGTATGGTGAAGTGCGAAGAGGATCAAGGGACAAATGAATATATAAGCCTGTTGTGAGAGACGGTACTTCTTTTTCATAGTTTCATCGGATCTGAACCCTGCACATAGAAGGTGTATTCTATCAATTCATACTCTTGGCAGTGAGCCATAACTTTTGTATCTTGGTGGTTAGCCATCTTTTGTATTCAAGTTGTGAGCCTTTTAAGGACAACGAGTCCTGGCAGTGAGCCCTGTGATATCTTGTATCTAGATATAATATTTTCTGAGTTAATCCTCACAATGGTTTTTCCCATTTTAGGTTTTCCACGTAAAAATATTGGTGTTCATGTGTGTTGAGCTTTGATTTTTTTTCATGTTCTCCTTTGTTGATTCAGTCAAAATTATGATAATGTTTAGATTGATTTTATTTCACTAGTTTTATGGAATATTGATTTAACCCCCCTCTTAGTATTTTGGATATTCAACAATGTCATTACTATTATAAATAGCATGCCTATTACAAGCTAGAATTCACACCTAAGACTCAAAACTATCCTATTCCTCTATGCTTGAATTTACAAAATTGCTCTTACACGAGCTCGAATGCTTAACCATCAAAAGACCTATGTAATTGGTGTTTAATTCCCATTTATAGAAATATGGGAGCAACAAGCTTCAGGCCAAATTACAATTTCAGTCACATTTTACATTTGACATTCATTTTCATTTCAATTTCAAAAATACTCAAGCAGTTATATTTGCATCTTTTGATGTGGGGGAAAACATATAAGAAAAAAAAATCTATTTACTGAAGAAGGTTTAACTTCCTTCCAAAGGGAATCTTTTGTCATTGTAGAAGCATCAAAAACTCTCATCCATGTCAGCACCCAAGAGAAGAACTCCAAATTGGAGTTCTATTTCTACTATGGTTCATCATCTTCAGAATCAAAGTATGCATCTCACCTTCATGATTTTGTTGAAACTCAAGAATTTACCTCACCATCATTAGAGTCTTTTTGAACTATAACTGTAAGAAGATATTGGGAATATTTTGGATCAATTTATGCCTCATCACTCATATAATTTTCCTCATCTTCGATGACAACATCAGGTTCCCCCATATAAGAATCATAAGCCTTGTGGCCCTTATCCTTCTTCTTTTCCTTCTTAGACTGACCAACCTTATCATCATCATCATCCATTATGTGCCTAGCCAACACGTTTTTCCTGTAATCATCTTCAACAATTCCCTTGGCTTTACCCTCCATGGAAAAAGTTATCTTCTCTACCCCTGAATTCTCAGATTTCTTAGGTACATTTGGCTTAATTTTAGGTGTGACATCCTTGGTTTTAGCCCTCTTGGCCCTTTTCTATTTGGGTTTCCTCTCTAGTTGTGGGGATGACACATGGTTCACTCATTTTCATGGTACAATAGGCCTAGGGTTTATGAATTTTACTTGCAAAAGAATCACTAATTTATGCTCTTCAAAAAAAAATCAGAACAAAAACCCTCCCACACCATGCACAATTTTTAACAACTTAATGGAATTTTTAAATAACCAAACCCTTGCAAACCCTAAGTGCCTAAAGCTTATGGAACTTTCAAAAATTCCCCAAAGCAACTAATTATGCACAGTTGACACAAAAAAGTGTGGATACCTGCTTACCCAAGAAAAAATTGTTCAATTCCTTTGCAAATCTTCCCCTGAGCACTTTACACCTTCTTCTCTAGCTCTATACCAATTCTTCAACTCTCAATGATTGCAATTGTGAAAAAAAATTGGCTGACAATCCTCTTTATGATGAATGATTGGAGTGTTTCCACCATTATTATTCAAAATAAATCTCACATGAGTGAACTGACAATCAACCACACAATTTTGAAACTTGACCATCGATCATGTGATGAGATGGATCAAAAACCATCTAGATTGAGTCAAAAATGTTTTAAAAAGTTGATTGTAAGTAGTCATTTTCTTTTACCCAATCAAAATAAATTGTGTGGAAGAGCTTTCCATCCTATATGTAGGCTCCACCATCTCTTTAGTGGTGAGAAATATCCTAAGTGTGAACCTCCACGCTTCCCCATGAGTCTTAACCCATGTTCAACTTTTAGCAACGGGGAAATGAGGAAGGGTTGAGATTAAATCTCAAGCCTTCAACATGTGTGTGATTTTACCATAAGACCACCTACCCATGCTCATAACTTTTAGATGCCACCAAAATCCAAGATTAGAAGATCTCACTTGCATTTCAAACATGTTCTTTGAAAATCCCATTAGTAGAATAGATTTTATCCTTCATACCCATGACTAAAATATTTCATTAATATTTTCCTTTTTCTAATGTTTACTTTTCCTTTCAAATTTCTCCACATGGCTCTCTCCCACTTCCTCACTAAGAGACAAGAAGCATAGGTGGGTCCCCCATGGGATGGCGAGAAGTGATCAATATTGGCCCACATCATCCACCTTCAATTGGTGATCTATTCTAAAAAAAGTGTTTGCTTCCTTCAAAGCCTGGTGGGTCCCTCTAACAAGGGGACACATGTCATCCACTCACTAACCCATGATAATATTTTAATGTAAAACAAAATCAGACGGGGAAGTGGGGAATGACCTAGATGTAGCTGCATCAATCAATCTCCATCGTTGATTTGTTTCATCCTGATGCATGCTATCTTTTGAAAGATGTTGTGTCTTCCAATATAAAGGGCATGTGATGCTTGTCCACCAACCTCTGAGAATATTATAATGAGAAAAAGAACTAAACAGGGGCATGGGAAGTAGTCCATATTTGATCACATAGATCTGACAGTCCTTATAAAGCATGGATTCTACATGTGCAAATTGTTAGTTCTTAAAAAGTGGCCCGACTAGGCACACGATGGATGGAGACATAGAGATTAAGGCTGAAACATTAGGTGAATGATGGAATTATTAAAATTTGAAACTAAGACCCAGGATAATATTTCAAGGATTATGAACCTGCATAACATAAGACAATATTTTCAATAACATGATAGGTAACAACTGGGTTTTCTAGGATGGAGGGGTCAATAACAAGACAAAATTAACTACATAAGTCATGATATGAAAGACTAAGAACCGGTGATAAAAGGCCAATGATAAAACATAACATTTGCAAAGAACTCAAAATTAGGATTTTTTGGAAAGGGTTTTAGCAACTAAAAAACCCTAAGGCATGATAATAAATGAATCCATAAGCCCTAGGTCATGAGAACAACCAGATTTTGCAAAATTTTAAGTTCAACACAAAGCATTTTTAGGGGTTCCACTAGTGGATCCTCTTGGGGACGTTTGTTCTTCCAAAATAGAGCGAGATGACAGAATCTTTGGTTGAAGCATACCAAGAATGAGGACCAAAAAGAAGGACCTTCTTGGACAAGGAAAGAAGACCAAACCCAAGCAAACCAACATATATACAAAATTTACAGGACTATACAACATACATAGAAAAGAGAATATTTCAAGAGAAATATGGCTTCAAGAACTGTCCATGTACTAGCAGTTCAAGAAGTTCACCAGTTAAACTTTGGAGGAAGTATGAATCTTCCCCATGTGTGTTGGATATCAAATAAAGACCTAACCACAGTAAATCAAATTTTCCATGCTTTCCCTTATCCTAATTCGTTGCATTGGACACATTAGTACCATACTGTCCACTTCAAATTTTCTAGGAGAAGATTGCTTATCAAGAAAATAGTTGACTTGTAGTTGCATCTTTGCATTTTTTTCATGAGCTTCTCTTCTGGCTTCATCTAGCTATATAAAATTGTCAATATTTTGTTGCATCTCATCATATATTTTCTCATCATATTCATGCACAAACTTGTACATCATTATCATATTATTTTGAGGAATTATAACATCCAAACCATAGACTAGGCCACAAGTTGAATGTCTAGTAGCCTTCTTTATAGTAACCCTATCAGCTCACAATGCAAGCTTCAACTTCGATTCCCAGGCCTTTTATTCTTCTCAATCACTCTTTTAATGATTTTCATTAGGATTTTTTTGCTAGATTCTTCTTGACCATTCCCTTGAGGATGGTAAGGGGAAGAATAAGAAATTTGTATGCCATGTTTGTCACAAAAATCCTTGAACTCTTCTGACTCGAAACACATAGCATTATCAGAAATGATCTTCTCTAGGACTCCAAATCTAATCAAAATATTGTTCATTAGGAATTCTACTACCACTTTACTTGTTTCCTTCTTTGTGGGGATTGCTTCCACCCACTTTTTGAAATAGTCAATTGCAACAAGGATCCATGAATTCCCCCCACTATATTTTTCTGATATTTCACCAATGAAGTCAATACCCCATTGTTGGAAAGGGGCATCAAAAAAAATAGGCCTAAGTGGAAAAATTCTTGAGAACTTCAACTTCCCTAAAAATCTCTAGTAAGCATCACAAGTCTTAACAAACTTGTGGGAATCTTTAAAAATAGTGGGCCGCCAGAATCTTGCCCTCAAGATCTTATGGGTAGTTGTCTTGGCCATATAGTGGCCACCACACACTCCACTGTGCATTTCTTGCAAAAGATCCAATGCCTACTTGCCATCCACACATTTTAGAAAGACACCATTTTGGCTTCTCTATCACAATTCATTATCAATAATAGCATACTTAATGGAATGTAAATTCAAAGTCCATTTTTCACTATCAGCCATACCTTCTGGGCATTGCAAAGTTTGCAAGTATTGAACAATTCTCCTATACCAACCAGAAGTTTTCATATCATAGATAAGTGCAACATCAATACTTTCATCTTGATTTATTTTATTTTCCTCCAAGTTAGTCTCAACCATTAGCTTAGCTTGACATTGTCCTCTCACTAACATGGTAATCTGAACATCAATGTTAAACTCTTGGATCCTATTAATCCATCAACACCTTCTGCATGTAGTTTCTTGTTGAGTGAAGATGTCCTTCATAGCAGTACTTGGCACAAATTCTATGACTATAGCTCCCATCAAGAAGGTTTTGAAATTCTTTATAGTCTTGACTAAGGCATATGCTTTCTTCTCAATCATGTCATATTTGAGTTTTGCGGCCTGTAAAGATTTACTAAAGAATGTGATAGGTTGCTCAAATCCCTTGTCATTTTTTTGCAATAACACAACAATAAGAGTATGGAAAGAAGCAAAAGAGAAAATATGCAATGGTTTAGAAAAATCTGGAGACTTTAATATTGGAGCCTCTTTGATAGCCTGCTTTATGCTCTTAAATGCCTAACTAGGCTCCTCATTCCAAACCACATTTTCTCCTTTCTTTAACATCTTAGAGATAGGTCTTGTCATCTTATAAAAATTAGTGACAAACCTTCTCAAGAAATTTATTTGACAAAAAAATGATTAAATACCTTTGGCATTTTTTGGTTGTGGAATTTTATCTATGGCAACTACTCTCTCAAGATCAATCCTTATCCCATCCTTAGACACAATGTGGTTTAGTAGCTTACCTTCCTTCACTCCAAACGCACATTTTTTTATATTTAATTACACTACTAGATTTGACACCATTTTTTGATGGGCGTTCGTCGGTTGTTCAACAAATCTTTGTCGCAAGAGTGACACAATGGTGAAAATATTTATGTCGTTTTTTCGTCGCAAGGCCGATGACAAATTAAATGTCGAAATAACGGCAAAGAATCGTCGGTCGACGACATTGTGAAATACCTCAATATTTCGTCGGAATATGGACGAAAACTCTGTTTATCCACCGACGAATTACACCAAAAGTTCGTCACCATTTCAACGAAATGGGCAAGCAGTATCGTCAAAACAACAGAGGAAGTTCGTCGCAATTGCGACGACATGCTCAGGTAGCAGCGTCGAAAGAACACCAAGATTTCATCGAAAGTGCAATGAAATTAGTGAGAGGTGGCATCGGAAGAATGTCAAAATTGCGTCAAAAGTGCGACGAAATTAGCGAGGAGCAGCGCAAGGAGAACGCTGAGCATTCGTCGAAATAGCGACAAAATTACCATGAGTATCGCCAGAAGAACACCAAAAGTTTGTCGAAAGGGCGACGAAATGGGTAGGGAGTTACGACGAAATCGTCGTCGCAGCTATAGAGACTTCATCGAGCCTTTCTGTTGATTCATCAGTTAGTGTCATCGAAATTGCGATGAAGAAACAAATTTTATTTTATTTTTAAATAATCGTGGAAATGTACCATTGCGGAGGCTGACGACTGATCATACATATAGACTGCATATTGGTTTGATGCTTCAAATGATGCATTTCTTATATTGAAAAGTGCATTACCTTATTGAGCTTCTCTTTGTTTTGAGTATAGTTTAATATTCTCTACTTAACAAGGCCAACCAAGTGACGGTGGAAGCTCATTTGGCCCCTCCCCCCCATCACATTACTCTCAATTCCCCATACCCAATCATATAACATTAATCATTGATTCATCAATAACATATAACATTCATTCATTCATCCATTAATAACATATAACATTCATTAATTAACATATTCACATTCATTCATTAACATATAATATTCATTCTTTCAGTTTTTACATATTATCAAAAATATGGTTGTCATGATATGATTACAATCACTTTTTTTTTGTTTCTTTTTGAAAGCTACATAAAGCTGAAGTGGAGTATCATTTTTTAAATCAATATATGTCCCCCCTTTAGTTGTTCTACCCTCTGCTTGTGATCTTAATGTGCAGTGGTTGCAATACTGCTCATGACGTGGATGCTGCTTCAAGGGGGGATCTGCTGCAATAAGAAAGAAATGTTAAACTGGTATGTTTTATTATTATTGTTACAAGTATTTGATTAATTAAAAGAACATTAGAGTGGTTCTCTTTACGTGATGGGTCCACATCATGTT